>VMOF01000001.1:28870144-29264844 GCA_011764245.1 Trialeurodes vaporariorum | reverse complement strand
CCCCCGCCCCTTATTGAATGATACGTGGATCAAAAAAACATAAAAAACTGAACTTTTTGGCGCAACCCGGGATATCGATATCGTTTTTCGTATTCGAGATATCGAATATTAAAGTTCAATTTTCGCCTATCTTCAAATATGCCATGCCGTAGGATTGCTGAGGCTCTTGGCTGCCGCGGCAGCGGGCAGGGGCCTTCACGAAGCCCCGTTTTTATTATTTTATTACTTTATAAGTTTTAGGAGCTAGAAGCTGAACTCTTTGCGATTTTAAAACTCAAACTTCGGAGGCCTCGCCCCTTCGCTGCATCAAAAATTTGAGGGGCTTCGTTATTGCGGTTTTGAAGGGCGGGGGGGGGGGAGCTAAACACTCCTATATCGAATCAATGTATTTCCGCCCTTTTCCATTCCTTCATCCGCCCATTTCTTTTCTCTTCTTCCTCTTCCTCTATTTTTCTCTCCTTCGAGAAGTGAGGCCCCCATTGGGGCTGGGGCCCCAAAACGCAGTTGCGTTTTTTGCGTAATGAAAATCCACCCCTGATCGCCACTGTAATCGATTGATAACTATGCGTCTCAAGATTTGTTAAAACCGCCCCTAACTAAAAAATGGGTGGTTTACGGGGGGGGGGCTAGGGGTTGTAACAATAATGTGTATTATTTATTACTATCATTTTTATTGTTTATTACGTTTGTAATTTTTGAATCTGAAGTAATTCATTCCCTTCCCTTTGTAGACTTTCGTGAAATGTGCGATATTTTGACTCTTGACCCCCAAAAAAACCTCCCAACGGAGGGTTTTTGGGGGGGTTGGAAGTATTTCCTCTGCAAATCTAGAGGTCCATTTATAGTTAAGCGTGCCGTATATATACGGTACGTTTTTTGTTTTCATTTTCATATCTAATATATAAGTCCAATCCCTTTGCTTAGGGCAAAACCTTGGCGGGAAAGGTTTGAAAAATTAAAAACGAGTTTTCTTAGAACTGGTTTCATTAATCTTTAAATTTTATTGCTAAAATCCAGGAGGTTCGGCGTCTTTTTTCTTAAAATTGTAAAAGTTTTGGTATTCCTGTTAATTTCAATAAGTTATTAAGCGTCAAAGTCGAATTCCTTTGAACGAGATTTCCATACAGGTCCAGCAACCTAAGTCATTTGTGCCAACCTATGAGTCAAAATTCCAAGGCAGGAGGGGGGGAAACATCTCCCGCAGGAACCCTCTTTGCCCCTCGCCTTTGGGCTCCATCGGTCACAAGTTTTCTTCACGGTGCATTAAGCGGTGGGGCCCGACCGCAATAAATGTGTCAAAATCTATTTGACGAGGGTTTCGAAAAGAAGTGACGGCGAGGTATTGATGAAGGGGGGGGGGGGGGGGGGGGTATAGAAAAGAGAGGGACTCATTCATATCCTAAAGTAGGCTGTTTAGTGATGACGTCACGATCAGAATTGGTTCCAAACAAATGCTTACCAGGGTTGCCGTTTGGCGTGACTTTTCACGAAATCGTGACTTTTGACGAAAATCGTGAAGTGACGCGTGACTTTTGAAATGCGTGACTTTTGCGTGAAGTTTGACGGAATGCGTGATTTTCTGAAATTTCAAAGCAAAAAGTTGAAAAATGAATCATTTCCGGAGTACAAATTTTGCAATATTTCAGAGAAATTTTACTTTTCTATAACGGCACACTTGCTTGTGAGGATTGAAGAAGAAGAAAACACTCTTTTTTTTTGTGTTTATTTATTTTCACTCTCCTTCCGCATGAATCATTCATTTTTCTGCACCATAGTTGCGTGCATTATCTCCAAAATACTTAACTCATATTTTTTTTTTTTTTTTTTTTTTTTTTTTTTTTTTTTTTTTTTTTTTTTTTTTTTCAAAGAAATAATAGAAATTGTTTAAAGAAATTCAAAAAAATTCATAAATTATTTTTTAATCTAATTGGAACAGTGGCGAAATTTAGACTACCTATATTTAAGCAATAATTTGAAAATAAAATATGAATTAGAATCACTTCGGAAGCCGTTTTTTAGGATGTAACTGGACCGTGAAATACTCTTGAAATCGAAATGTATCTAGGTCAGTTTTAATTTGCGCGCCTCCCAAGGCAGGGGTTACACAGTTTGGGGGGGAAAAAACCCAAATCAACGAAACATGATTAATTTTGAAGAAATGATAATTTGACTGTTCTCTTAAGAAAGGAAAACATGAAAAAAAGCTTAGTTTACAAAATTTTAAGGTGAAAAGCAGTTTAAAAGCGACGGCGTGACTTTTGCGTGACTTTTGAAAAAATCGTGACTTTCGTGAAGTTAAATCGTGATTTTCATTTTTTTGCGCGGCAACCCTGGCTCTATCTCTCACTCTCGTTGATTTACCTATAAGAAATCAGATCCAAAATTTTTGAACGCAAATTCATGCTAGTTAAAGAACAGTTTTCTCAAAATTTTATTGCACCGTTAGATTCCACGTATTTTAAAGTATCTTTTCACTCTAGCATAATTCCTAACAGATCACAAGCTAATTTACAATCACAGTTACAGCGAAAGTTGTTCTACATTTTGTCCTCGTCTTACTCACGGTCTCTTATGGGAGTATCACCGCCATGACACTCAATCATTCCAACTTCTCTTCGTATCGAAGCTATTGTTCGAGGCATCACACATGTCGTCGCCTATATCCTAGAATTTTGTGCTCATAAGAAACTGTGAGTGTGACAAGGACAAAACATAGGACTTTCTTCGATATAACTGTGATTGTGCATTGATGCGCGATGTTTCAAAAAGTTTGTGGTAGCGGGCTCATATTTTATCACTGAGAAAAAAGTGGCTGTTAAAACTGTAAGAATAGAACCATAGATGATTTCGCCTTATTTCAATCATGAGACCTATCGTTGCTATAGTCAGCGCGCTTGAATCTACACGAATTCCGATTGTCTCTATGGAATTTCGATTATTCCTATGGGAAAAAAAGCGCGGGAATATATATCCTATCGGAAAATTCATTGAAACAATCGGAAATTTTTATAAGGGACGTGGAACCCAATGGTGTGATAAACATAACTGGTGCAAAGAACATGTTGTTTACTAGCACTTGTATTTGAAAATTTGGATCGTGTTTCATATGGGGAAACCCACGAGAGCGCGAGTGAGGCGGAGCCTTTTTTTGGAACCAATTTTTTTCATGACGTCACACTTAACAGGTCTTGGTCATTAGAAACATTTGAAATTCTAGGGGATCGGCAAATTGAAAACCCCTTTATGAGCGTCTATGCAATCAAGCGATTTTTGAGGAAATTTTGGGCGTTTTGTTGAAAAAAAGGTTTTTAAAATCCAGAACAAAGAGAGGGGGTAAAATTCGCATTAATAGCTCTAAAAAGTCAGAGGGGCTGTCACGTGTCTTCCACCCCTGGACAGCCTCCTCGCTGCGGCTATGGAATTGACTCTGGAATAACTTATTTACCGATCCTAAAAAGTTTCTCGCGTGTACAGTATTTTTTACTGGAAGCTTCTTCAAATTTTGGAAATTATAGGTCCATATGGAACTTTGCTTTTCCAACACGAAAAATGATATCGACCGACGGCAACAAAAAAAAAAATAATATTACAATGCGTTATAATGAATAATGGCTTAGTTTTAACTGTAAACTTTCGATACTTTTCAAGAAAATAAATGGGGGAGGGGGAATTAAAATCATCAAACGTCTTAAACCTCCACACCTACTAATCTATACCCCTAGAATGCTTGACGTGTAAAGGGCACCTGAAATGGTTAGTTCTGTATATTAAAGGATTATTTTTTCATGAATTCGCAAGTGTTCCATTTATGTATATTACATATCTACATCGTGACAATCGCAATAAGTGCTGACAGCACCTAAAACGGAAAAAAGAAGAAAAAAAAACTGTTTATTATTTAGAATCACGGCTTTTCCGAAAATGACACTCTTTGACTTCAAAAGAACGCAACCTCATTTTTGATCCCTGAACAAGCCGTTTAAAAGGTGGAGGGATTTAGAAATATCTATTGTCTATACTTTATGTGGGTAAAAAAGATCGAGCCATATCAAATAATTTTCTCTTTTCAGCTTTCAATGGGTTTGTTGCAAACTTTTGCTACAGCGCTATAGAGTTTTGATTTTTATGTGAAATCGCCTGAAAATTACATTGGCGGCATCAAATAGTCATAAAATCCATTAATAAACCCACAAAACGCATTATAAAGAAAGCCAAAATGGCAGTCGTAAAGCCGAACAATCTGTGCACGCGCATACGACGAACATCAAAGACAGGCGATCCATTTTCCCCTTTTTCGTTGAATGGGGGGGGGGGGGGGAAGAAAATATCTCTACAATCAAACTGTGATTTTAAAAATTTGCATGGTCAAGATGTTGTGTTCTGTGAAGGGTGGCGGCGAGCAAAATATCAAGAATATAGGGTGTTGCAAAACTTAAGTGCCAAACTTATGGAGTGTATTTTTGGGGTCAACATATACCTATATAAGGCTTTATTTTCTTACATGAATATGTGCTACAGATGTTTCTCTTCTGAGCTAGAGCCCTCCAAAGTTTTGAAAACAAAAAACAAAAAACAAACACAATAAAACAACGCCTTTGACTCATCTCCTTTTAGTCCTTTTAGATACATCTGATCTTTTATTTTTTTCATCATTTCTCACCAAAGAAGCTCAATTGGACAGCACTTGTCACAAAAGAACTGAACGACATTTATGATAAAATTGAGTTTTGATTGATAGACCTAGCAATACTGAATCTCGAAGCAACAAATGCTTCTTCTAATGACAACTATTTCCCGTCAAAATTCCAGGTAAAAGTGAGCTGGTGAGCCTCATTGAAGTCATTGTCCATATGATGAAATTAAATGAGAACTCGGTTCCTTTTTCTTAAACCTTAATCCGAGTCACGTAAGGAACCAACTCCGACTTGGTTCCTTTTATAGAATTGGGAACGGACTTAAGTCCGGATTAACGGATTTTATAATATCAACAGTGTAAACCAACTCTGCCGTTTGGTTTCTCTTAGAGATTCGGTTTTCGTGATTATGCCAAACAAAAAGAAGAAAGGAACCAAGTCACTTTAAACGCTAAAAATTAAGTAGGTACCTTTCCTGCATAGAAAATTCCACTTTTCCGGTGTTGAAATGCAAAAACATAACACGGTAGTTGAATGAAATCAAAACGTAAGTAATTTCGAGTTTTTTGTTTAAATGCTAGCTCTTCAACTTTGGACTCAATTTTCTCGAGATCAGCTCCATGTCACGTGGTTCCTCTTTGATGAATTATCATTGCTAGCAAAAGCATTAAAGCTGTTCAGACTTTAGTGGCACGCTTTTCCAACACCTGCGTGTTGGAATTTTCCCTGCTTGTTTTTAATTTATTTATAAGTTTATGCAAGTTTGGTCTAGGTAAATGTTGCTTTCTCCAGGACGTTCTCGTCAAAATTAAAGTGGCAGGAAGGTCTGGAGCAGAGCCTGTATGTGATGTACAGCGTACACCTCTTCCCCACATACTTTTAAAATATTATTGATAAGTTTATTGAATAGAGACGTCGCATTTATTCCATAAAGTGCAGTACCAATTTCTAAGCCTCATTAAAAATTCCTTTTGTTGTCAAGAATGAAAGAAAGAAAGAAAGAAAGGATCGCTCCTATATTTATAGGTGCACGAAAATTGTCGTGTCATTTTAAAGAGAATTAATCATAAGATGTCACCTCTCTCCGTCACAATGTGATCTTACTTTATGAACCACATTGCACGAGCTATTGAAATATGCACAAGTATTGGTGTTGCCAGTTTTCGAGTTGATTCTCACGTATATTTTACAATCTTCCGAATGGAAGACATACAGTCGGAAGTCATAGATTTAGCATCGCTGTCAAGCAAAGAGTTTGCGCAGGAATTATCATAATTTTCAGAGTTGTTATGGCTAAAAGGGAAAAATTAGAGCTGGAGTGGATCAATGGAATGGAAATCCTCTAGGGTATCCATTTCGGTTTGTGTGGAATGGAAAGTTGAATTTACACCCTTGAAAGTCGACAGAGGACAAACTAAAGCCACTCTTTTATTCCAAAAAGTATACTTTTCTTGGTGAAATGTCAGGTGCGGGTACCTACACCCTATAAAATTAAAGTATTTTTGTTACAAAACCTATTGTCACAAGCACAGAATACTATACAGTTGGACCGGGAACCTAAACAATTACAGTTTTAATTCAATATTCACATCTGGTTTACAGGTGCACCGTACTGAAAAGTGAGCTTTTCCTGTGACCTTCAGCTTCGGCAACCGGTTGTGATGATTGGTTTGTGCGTCACAATTAAGTGATTAACCCCGGCTTATGGGCCAAGTCCGAGTTTACTCGTTTTTCTCCTCAAGTCTATTTCACATTGATTCTGTGTCTTCATTCCGGATAAACGCAAATATAGATGAAAACATTACAATATATAAGGTCTCGTCGGGCGCCTTCAATTCGTCGAATAGGCAATTCCAACTCCACCGAGTACGAACAGTTAACTACCTTCCCTATAGAAACGGGGGTGTGGTGTTCTCTTGAATTAACCTGGTCCGTAAAGGGTTGAAAATGTAAAACCTTGAGAAACATATATGTATACTTCCACCATGAAAAGTGTGAGTATAGGCACGGCTGCCAGCTTGAGATAGTGACTTCCACATCTTGTTTGAATCAGTTTCCGTTGCGTCAGGGCAGGGCGTACATCCGGATACGTTCGAAGCTAAAAATGACGACAAAACTGCATAACTCGGGATGATGCGCGTTTTTGCAGCGAGTGTTTTAGTTTGCGCTTTGAAAACAATCGATGGAATGATTCCGAAGAAGTTGATGATGGAGATTTTTGAGAAGAAAAACGTTTATCACGTTAATTTGGTCCAATGCTCATACCTTGGTAAGTACTGAAAAAGAAGTCTGAGATAAGTACCGTCAACTTTCATCGCAGAACCTGTCACATTTTTCTTGATCTCTTGAGTCTTGAGTCTTGAGGATTATTTAGAAAAGTTTTGCAAATCTTATAAGTGGAAATTTGTTCATTTGCCGATGATTCCAATAGTTGTAAAAAATATTACACAGTTCAGTTCAGCAGTTTGACTATGACCCATCACGAAAATATTCTGATAAGTAAAATCTACACGGAAAAAAAACTACGGTGAAATTAACCATACGATAGCTGATTTTGGCACCTGCTAGATGTTATGGCAATGTTAACCAAAAGTATACTATGTTTTGACTAGGTACTAGGTGATGTTACCTGATTGCATGTCGAATTTGCTCAAAGTATCGGTAAATGCACCATACTTCTGGTCAAGTTTACCATGACATCTAGCAGGTGCCAAAATCAGCTATCGTATGGTTAATTTCACTAATCTTTTTTTTCCGTGTAATCTTTTAGGCCACCGCACTATGGTTGAGATTGTCAATAAGTGGCCAAAAACAGAAAATAAACTCATCAATTTATATCACTTATAAACTTTCAAGACCAATTTTTTAATCACAGAGAACACTATCAATAAGGAATTTAAACCTAGAAAAATCACTGAAAAGTTTCAGATTCAGTTTACTTTAATGATCAAAAATGATGATTTTTTATATATTCTTAGCTAGGATTTTCGGCCACTTTTTTCCGATCTGGAACTATATAGGCCAGTCGTCAGGTACTTTAGAAAGGAAGTAATTGCTGGAAAGCTGGGCATTTTTTTAAAACGTTTCTTATGACCTCAGGAATCACCACCTAAGTTTGCACCATTTTTCCGACACGGCTAACGCCGCCATATTGGTTTTTCCAGCCAAAAATCGCTCTTTTTTCGGTTTTTCACTTGTATCTCGGCTAATAATGGTTTTTTGGCCAAAATACCTCAGTATGAAAAGAAAGTTAACGGTATGTTCTATAAAAAAGGTTCTTACCAATTTTCTTCAAAGATAATTTTTCTCGGAGTTATGAGCGGTTCAAAAATCGGGTTTTCCGCAAAGTTTCCCAAATACCCGTTTTATCAGCGGCAGAGAGCTCAAAATTACCTCGTAATAACTGAGCTATGAGAAAAATCAATTTTTTGTCACTCTATCATAGTAATATAACTTCTCGGAGAAGAGAGAGGGGGATGCCAAGTTCGGGCCCCCCCTCCCAAATGTTAGGGGAAAATATAGCCCAAATAAGGGGCTAACCCAGAATGAATTCAACCAGAAGCTTTTATGGCTGGAAATTGTTTATTGGTACTATCTAAGTAACATGTAAAAAATTCGAGAAAATCCGAGGACAGGAAGGGGGGTTTTGCCCCCCCCCCCCCCCCCCCGAATTAGAGGATTTATATACGTCTTTTCACACGGCTTTCCTCAATTTGCGTCCAAACAACTACTTTAACGCTAAAATTTGACCAACCAATGAATTTGATCAACCAATTTTAAAAAGGATTAAATTTCCTACCATATGAGTTAATCAGATCAAAATTTCATTCACTGAGCGGTCGGAAAATAGCTGACTTTCATTTCGCGGAAAATCGCAAATTCGTGGAAAAAAACTCGTTTTTCTGCGATTTCTCGAGTAATTGAAAGTTCGCAGCAACTACTGTGGAATAATCGTATACTGGGCTTCAAATGAGTATTATGGAGGTCTATATTTGAGTATAGTGGAGGTGCGAAGGGGAGAGGACCCACCTCCCCCCTGACCCCACTCTTAATACAGACTAATTAGAGAGAAAATGCTCAATAAATCGGTGAAATAGTTCACTTGTCTCTCTTCATTTGCAACGCATCAAACATCGTGAACGTATTGTGTCGTCCTGTGTTTGACAGCGGACGACTATGAGAGAAGAGATTAAGGATTAAGAGGTCAATCCGTGAGTCTAGGTAGGTATTCTTTTCCCTTGGTGAACCATCCTCATGAGGTGGCATCCGGGTCGTTTGTGGTCATCCACTCCTGAATTTGAAAATAAGCTCGATAAGAGTGATATTAGACGATTGATGTAGTTTCTTTAACATTAGACGTCCAGTGAAATGAATAATACCTTTTTTAAGTTTGACGAAAGTCTATGTTGAGGCGACTTTTTCTTTAAAGAGATGAAAACAAAGAACCTCTACCTCTAGTGTGTCGTATATTTATTGCCTGCAGCAAATTGAAGAATCATCAATTTACTTGCATTTTCAATATCCGAATGGGGTTTTTTCGGGGCACAAAATACATCTGGTTGTTTTTGCAGCTCTTTGTTAGTCACAAGTAATAAAAAAACGGAAATTTTTCTATTCCAAAACTGTGTGATGTAGAGTCACAACCTGTGAAAGCATGGAGGATGCTTGCAAAGATTGGCTCCAATTTTACGTATATGTCATGTACCACGAATGGTGTTTTTTGACGTTGAATGTCATTTTTTAAGTGCAATCGAAAACTACTATCTAAGGATCTATGGAGCAATAACAAAAGTAGATCTGAATCTTCGCCAATTATACGATGGTATCATCCATGGAACATGATTTGAAGCCTTCGTTGATAATGTCTACGTCCACGCCACCTTTAGCGTAAATGACACGGAAACCTACCATTGTTATAATGCTTCACCGATCAGCCGAATGATTTGATTCTTACTTGTAGGATTTAGCAAAAAAATTGTCCTCCTTTCCAGTAAATGTCGTCTTTGGCGATAACTTGATCAAAAGTGTGGATTTAGCTGTCATGCTTCGTTTTCGATCATGAGTGCACAGACGGTTGAAGTATCTACATCGTATCCGTCAAACATAACTGTCGCTTCTCCATACTTAGACTTCGTACAATATATGTTTGATTCAGATATAACCATAATTTATTACCAAGAATTCATGGACTCTATGTTCCCCTTGGGGGGAAGAGGGTGTCGGTAGTTGATCCAAAAAAACGTAAAGTCCAAAAATGAACAAGACGTTTTTTGCCGAAAAACAAATGAACTATTTCACCGATTTATTGAGCATTTTCTCTCTAATTAGTCTGTATTAAGAGTGGGGTCAGGGGGGAGGTGGGTCCTCTCCCCTTCGCACCTCCACTATACTCAAATATAGACCTCCATAATACTCATTTGAAGCCCAGTATACGATTATTCCACAGTAGTTGCTGCGAACTTTCAATTACTCGAGAAATCGCAGAAAAACGAGTTTTTTTCCACGAATTTGCGATTTTCCGCGAAATGAAAGTCAGCTATTTTCCGACCGCTCAGTGAATGAAATTTTGATCTGATTAACTCATATGGTAGGAAATTTAATCCTTTTTAAAATTGGTTGATCAAATTCATTGGTTGGTCAAATTTTAGCGTTAAAGTAGTTGTTTGGACGCAAATTGAGGAAAGCCGTGTGAAAAGACGTATATAAATCCTCTAATTCGGGGGGGGAGGAGGGGCAAAACCCCCCTTCCTGTCCTCGGATTTTCTCGAACTTTTTACATGTTACTTAGATAGTACCAATAAACAATTTCCAGCCATAAAAGCTTCTGGTTGAATTCATTCTGGGTTAGCCCCTTATTTGGGCTATATTTTCCCCTAACATTTGGGAGGGGGGGCCCGAACTTGGCATCCCCCTCTCTCTTCTCCGAGAAGTTATATTACTATGATAGAGTGACAAAAAATTGATTTTTCTCATAGCTCAGTTATTACGAGGTAATTTTGAGCTCTCTGCCGCTGATAAAACGGGTATTAGGGAAACTTTGCGGAAAACCCGATTTTTGAACCGCTCATAACTCCGAGAAAAATTATCTTTGAAGAAAATTGGTAAGAACCTTTTTTATAGAACATACCGTTAACTTTCTTTTCATACTGAGGTATTTTGGCCAAAAAACCATTATTAGCCGAGATACAAGTGAAAAACCGAAAAAAGAGCGATTTTTGGCTGGAAAAACCAATATGGCGGCGTTAGCCGTGTCGGAAAAATGGTGCAAACTTAGGTGGTGATTCCTGAGGTCATAAGAAACGTTTTAAAAAAATGTCCAGCTTTCCAGCAATTACTTCCTTTCTTTGCCTTTTTTGACGACGCGACGACTGGCCTAATAGTGCACCGATGAGATGGAACCCAGTGGCGTAGAGTGCAATTTGGCAAAGTTGCAGTTCTTCCATTTGAACCCACGAAAAAGATCGAACTATTGGGTGTTCGGTGAACATCTTTGCATTCGACTTTTTACATGTGTTTAAATAGACACAATACAACGTTGCCACACTGCACGCTACGCCAGTGATGGAACCGCAACACGTATCTTTAGCCATATTTTTTTTACCTCACTTTTTTGAACCTTTAAATTTTCACAAAAAATATGCAGAGCCCTACCCCCCCCCCCCCCCCCCGGCAAAAAAGTCTAGTTCCTCCCATATGCAGTGGCGGCGCGTGAGTCTAAAAAGTGGGGGGGGGGGGCTTGAACTTGACCTTTTTTTTTTTTTTTTGCTTGCAGGTAGTCTTCGACAATTTCTGAGAAATTGAGTGAAGTCGGTTCGATCTCAATCAATCCAATCTCAATCAATCTCAATCAATCTCAACCTCGATCAATTAATCGACCGATGGTCAATTAATTGACTGATGGTCAATTAATTGACTGATGGTCAATTAATTGACCGACCGTCAATTAATTGACTGATGGTCAATTAATTGACCGACCGTCAATTAATTGACTGATGGTCAATTAATTGACTGATGGTCAATTAATTGACCGACCGTCAATTAATTGACCGACCGTCAATTAATTGACTGATGATCAATTAATTGACCGACCGTCAATTAATTGACTGATGGTCAATTAATTGACTGATGGTCAATTAATTGACCGACCGTCAATTAATTGACCGACCGTCAATTAATTGACTGATGGTCAATTAATTGACCGACCGTCAATTAATTGACCGACCGTCAATTAATTGACCGACCGTCAATTAATTGACCGACCGTCAATTAATTGACCGACCGTCAATTAATTGACCGACCGTCAATTAATTGACCATCGCTCAATTAATTGAGATATCGTCAATTAATTGAGATATACTCAATTATTTGAGAAATCGGTAACGCACAACATTCCTCATCATTTGCATGTTTGTCGCTCCAGCTCAAGTCTTGACCTGTCTCGTCGCACGCCGCGTCGGCCGTCGCGTCTCCGCCCCCTCTACTGCAACACCTATACAGGGTGTGTAATAAAAAAGGATCAGGGGCGAATATTTCGGAAGCAGCTTCGATTTTCGAAAAACGCTCAAACACGTTTTCGCATAATTGGAGGGGGACATCTTTTTGGGGGGTTTTCACTTTCGGCGCCCCAAAGGGGGGGCCCGGGGGGCGGGGGGCACCACCCTCCTAAATTGCATATTTCAAATGGGACCCCACATTTTTATTACAGATTTGGAAAGCATTTAAAATTCTAAGATTTTTAACGCAAACCGCATGTCAATATCGATTTTCATCTTCGATACATCGAACTTCAAAGTTCGATATCGACCAATATTCAAAAAATCAGAACTTCTCCAAAAAAGGTCGGATTTTTAAAAATTAAGTGCGTAAAGTACTTTCCAGAACGAGCACTTTTCAAATAAAAATACACCTTTTGCATAAAATTTACATTGTTGCCATTTTGGAGCCCCGAAATATTTATCAAAATCATCGAACATTTTTAATTCGATCTTTTCTTGAAAAACGACCCAAATTCAAAATATTGGCTCCGAAATTGTCCGATGAGGGTTAACGTATGCTAAAATACGCTAATAAATTGTCAAAAGACTCAGAAAAGCCTAAAAAAATGATGTGATCAAATTCTGAAATTGAGCCAAAAATTTGTTGTTTTAATTAATGAAACGAGACTTTTAAGAGCTTTTAAGCGTATTTCAGCACACATTACCCGTTATTGGATAATTTTGGAGCTAATAATTTAAACTTGGATCGTTTCTCAAGAAAAAAACGAATTAAAAATGTTCGATAATTTTGACGAATATTTCGGGGCCCCAAAATGGCAACAGTGTAAATTTTATGCAAAAGGTGTATTTTTATTTGAAAAGTACTCGTTCTGGAAAGTACTTTAGCCACTTAGTTTTTAAAAATCCGACCTTTTATGGAGAAGTTCTGATTTTTCGAATATTGGTCGATATCGAACTTTGAAGTTCGATGTATCGAAGATGAAAATCGATATTGACATGCGGTTTGCGTTAAAAATCTTAGAATTTTAAATGCTTTCCAAATCTGTAATAAAAATGTGGGGTCCCATTTGAAATATGCAATTTAGGAGGGTGGTCCCCCCCGCCCCCGGCCCCCTTGGGGGTGCAGAAAGTGACCCCCCCCCCCCCCCCCAAAGATGCCCTCCTCCAAATAAGCGAAAACGTGTTTGAGCGTTTTTCGAAAATCGAAGCGGTTTCCGAAATATTCGCCCCTGATCCTTTTTTGTTACACACCCTGTATTTCCGTCCATGCTGTTCTCACCATCGGACTTACAGATAACAGACCCCAAACGAATTTGCGCTATGGTGCGCGTCTTGTAAACACTCACCCTTCCTTCCCCTCCTCTTTCCTCTTCCACTTGCCTCTCTCGTGCGCATTGCTTGTCCCGCTTGCTCGCTCGAGTTGAGGTTTTGATCTTGGAATATTTTCGGCAAGAGTTTCATCTTTCATTTCATGCCTTGTGCCGCTCTTCTACCAACCCGGCTTTCTGCTATGCCACCCTCTGCCCTCTCCCCTGCAGCTTAGTGCTCATTGTATATTGTTTATGATTATTTTTTTACAGTGGGTCCAGGTCCACCCTTTGCTTTATTCATTCCCATATCACCGCTTTTGCCTCTGCTTGCACTCTTAACCAGTGATCAGTTTTTTCTTTGCCTCTCCATGTAGCTACTTGATCGCCTTATCCTCCTTCTTTAAAGCTGAATTTTGAGTCTGTTGAAGGGAAACTCAACATCAAAACTCGCGCACGCCCGCTTCGGGTTCTTACATAGTGGTATGGACCTGAGATCATGTAAATATTTAATCATTATGGCGATCAAGAAATTTTAAAAGGCGAAGTAAAGTGTCAAGTTGGTCACAATCATAACTGGTCTCGTCTCTGGTTTGGAAAAATAGGAGAAAAAGTTTCAAGAAGTTGGATTAGTGAATTTTTTCTACTGAAAAAAGATAAAATCGAGGAGAATCTTGTTAGAAACTTTAGACACCCAGGGACGGATTTGGAGGGGTGCAAAAAGGGCATCTGCCCACATCGGCAATATTTAGTCTGTGATAGTAAAAAAGGGGGGGAAGGAAAAGAAGGGAAAGAAGAAGAAAATTAAAAGGAAAAAAACTCAGCCCCAAAATTTCTACGGTGAAATAAAATGTCAAATAAAATAAAACTTACAAACATTCGCCCCCCCCCCCCAAACGAGACACGACGAGCGCGGAAGCTGCTTCAGCCTCCAATTAAAAGCCATAAAGCAATGCGAAAGACAGAGACACAAGGGCGTGTCCAGAAAAAAATCCAGACGGGGGGGGGCATCATTTAGCGCGTGAATATCACATTTTTCACATTCAGGCAATCTATTACATTTTCCCTCTTACTTTGACGTTTTTTGGGGACTGCATCTCTACTCCTTCCCGGTATATGCCCTTGCAGATAGAGATATGTCCGCCATTTTGAGAAACTTCAAATTGAATCCGAAAAACTGTTTCCATTGGCTCTTATTACGGCAGTTTCCATTCTGATTGTTTTATTTTAAGCTTTAATTTATGAATAGTCCTTCGAGTTATGTGTATTACATCAAAATAAAATAAATAAATTGTGTATTTTAAAATTTTTTTTTCGAAGTCAATTACCTGTCCATTTTCATCCTAAAAGTTTCTTACACGCGTATTTTTTTAGATTTTTATGCATCATAGTGCATCTGGGTCTCGATTGGTTTCGTTCGGGGGGGGGGGGCGGAGAAAATAGATCATTTTGGAGTTGGTTTTCCTACATACAAAGGCGAGAATTGCATCTAAGAACACTCAAATTTTCAACATTTCTGGGGAAGGGGTTAATCCCCCATTAGCACATTGATAAACGGTGAGGAGCGGCGACTTCAAGATAGCTCCCAGAGGCGGCAAAAGGGTAAATCCGGGTCACTACTGAGGACATTAGAATAACTACGAGGATTGAACAAATCTCGTTTGCTTTTATTGACTATTTGAACCAAATGTTTTACTGAAAAAAAAAAAAAAAAAAAACTCTCGAGAATGACTCGTTTGAACTCTCTTGTTTGTGTGTTCTCACGCCAAGAAAGGAATTAACCAGAAATAATTTACTGTTGAAGGTTTAGTGTAAATTTTTCAAACATTGACTCTTTTTGAAGATACGTTGAAAAACTCTATCGAATCTACTTTAGGGATAAGGATAACCGAGCTCTTCTCTGCCTCCTTTTTTAACTACCCATATCTCACATTTGGCAAGTAAATTTTCTCCAAAGCATCAACATTCTTTATTTTAAAAATTTGCCTCTTTTTTAATTCCTACACCACTGTTCATGGGCACCGGGATAAGGAGGGGGTAAACCTCTCACCCGCCCAGACTTTAGGACACTCAAAACTTCACGATATTAACTGAAATGAGACATTTAAGGAATTAGGTATTGCCTTGATGTAAATTTCATTTTTACTTAAAACATAAAAGTTCTTGAAACTTCCAAGGACTCTTCTTCTCTAACCAGATTTTTTTTTTAGGGAATTAAAAAGTCGATATTAAATGGCAACTTCAGGGCCGTAACTATACCGTAGGGCAGTCGCGGCAATGCCCCCCCCCCAGGCTTGGGGCCCCCAACGATATTCTTTTTTCCATTCTTGTATGGGTTTTCCACCCTCATAGTTATACGAATATTTTATCAATAAGTTGGATTCATTCATTCATTACGATGGACGGTCACTTGTTTCTTGTTTTATCATAAATTTTTTCAGTCCGGCCTTTGCGCCGATCGAACAGCTTTAAGTTTTCGGCACTATTTGACTACGTTTTAAGTACCGGTTCAGCGTGATGTTACCGTACGCATTTTATTTTTTGTCTTTCCGCCGGATTTTTGCTTCTGGTTATTTAAAAACGGATTTCTCCAATCAGTGCAGTGACTGCAGTATCCAGTGTTGCCAAGGTAGATGGAGAACAGATACCTACGAACCAAGGTTATAGATTATACAGGTATGTTCAATGCTCATCTGACTTCACGCCACGAACTCAGTGGCGCGCAGTTCGAAATCACTGCAGTCAAGATGGCCGACAAAAGCAGAAAACACAACGACTCACTTGGGCGACTTCGAGAGTATCGCCCGAAGTTGCCTGGGCGAGTCGGCCTATTTTTTTGCTTTTGTCGGCCATCTTGGCTGCCGTGATTTTGCACTGCACGCCACTGAATTTGTGGCGCGAAGTCAGATGAGCATATCTGATAATCTATAACCTTGGGCTCTTATTGGTTCGCCAAAAAAGCGCTTGCGCCGCCATTTTTCTTACCGCGGAATTCAAAACTGAGATTTAGCACGGCAGTGGAAGTGGCGGTGAACGTAAACTAGAGTCCCTGTATATCAAAGAGTCTCGCCACGTGAAGCATGAAGAAGAAGAATTTCGAAGGAGGCGTCCACTCTGATTGGTTGGGTTCGCTGAGGGGCGTGTACGCTTCCTCGGTAGGTGCGTTCCAACGGTCTTCTTATGGAGAATAACACAGAACGCCTCCTCGAGCTCCGTAACAGCCTAAAATCTAGCAGCCAATCAGAATCTATACCCCGTATGGCGAGACTCTTTGATATACAGGGACTCTAACGTAAACCTATTAACCTAACCTCCATCACAAAATTAAGATTAGTACACAGAGAAAAATAATTCGGTAAAATTTGATCACAGAAGTGTTTGGTTGCAGGAAACCGACATTTTCGGTCTCGAGTACCGAATTGTTCATTAGTACGACCGAAGTTCATTGGTAGTACCAAAGAACTTCAGTAGGGGCGGAATTTAAGTTTAATTACCGAAGTCTTCGGACCTTCGGTACTTCCGATAAAGTATTCGGTTCTCAGGACCAAAAATTTCGGTTTCCTGCAACGGAACACTTCGGTGATCAAAATTTACCGAATTATTTTCCTCTTTGCGGAACGAATTTCCCATGTTAATTTCAATAAGGCCTAAAACAGTTTTGCACCACGATTACAGCCAACCAGAGGCTTGCCCGCGTTTTCGATCTCTTATCTACGTTGACCACGCACGCAGGCCTTCCATTCAATTGTGACTCTTGTTTACTCTTTGCTTGGTGACTTGGTCTTTCAATTTTTTCACCCCGAAACTGTCGCAACTCCACTCACACCTCACGCTTAGCGCTTACCCCTTTCTCGACTTCTTTCTGATCTCCTCATGTACGCCTCAAACCTCCATTAGTGAGTGGGGAAAATGTAATTTAGTAAACTGGGCCCAATAAATGTACGGTACAGACGGTCCTTGTTCTATAACGTTAGGTGCAGTGCAGCCCTAACAAATCAGAAGCGAGGATTCGCTACTTGGGGTCAAGAACAACGGACCGTCCGTACCGTACATTTATTGGGCCCTGGACACTCAAGGTTTTACAAGAATACGGCCGAATCTAACCTACAAACAACAAAACCAATTTCCGACAGCTGATTGCTTTAGGCGATTTATTATTACACTGAAGCCATGCTCTACTAATTTATTTTTAGTAATTTCGAGGACGTAACAAGCACAAGCATAATCGTGCGAAAAATTGCTCTGATTTTTATAGGTTTATCAGCCGATGTATTAGCGGCTAAGACGGAAAATTCAAAAATCCTAAAAAGAGAAAAAAGAATAGAAAAAAGAGCGGTCAAATTTAGCGAGTCTAGGTCCAGAAAGTTCTTAATTATTTGTAAGAAGTTGAATAAATGTGTTCAATTTGTGATTTTCCCCATTTGCTTGGATTGCAAGCGAAAAAGGGAATAAGGGTCATCAACTCATCAAAGATCTCGATGGTCAAATTTTTCTTGGGACCAAACGCATGAGAAGCAACAGAAAAAATTATCAGTTCTTTTCAGAAAGAAATATCAGAAGACAGCAATATTTCATTTACGAATATCTCGAGCTGTACTGAACCGATTTCAATAAAATTTTCGCTGGTTGGAACCAAATTCAGGCCTGTGTATAACTTGCGGTGAGTGCAAGTGTTTGGTTAGTACATGCTATGCAACACCCCCCCCCCCCAAATCCATTTGCTTTTTGAAGAGTGGTGAAGCGTGCGATGATAGGAAGGGAGCTTGTAGGCATAAACGACAAGCTTCGCCAGGATGTCAAAAACATCAAGGATTGGGGGGGGGGGGGGGCTATTGGAAAATGATGGCATTTTATCTTCTCTTTTTTTACTTGGCCATATTTAAAACCATAAAACAAATATTATGTTTTAGATATCTATGCAAGCCTACACAACACCCTAGGATTTTATCTCCATATCACAGATTTAAATTGACGAAATGCAACGTTGCTACATCGCACGTTTCGCTAAATTAGTTCCGAACCAACCAATCTCCCAAACTTGAATATTAGGAGCAACAAATTGAACTTCTTTTTTAAATATGTATGTATACTGTCTGTCCTTCCATGCAATTTTTCTCCTTCATTACTATATTGATTTTGTTTCATAAGTCCAATTTCATCTTAGGCGCCCCCGCGGCGAGGCTTTTGCGTGTAATCCGGTAACGTTTCTATTTGACAAGTTTAAGAAAATTGTAGGCGAGTATACGATGGTAAATCGAATTATATGTTTTGAATGTGTTTAAATAGACCAAATGCAACGTTGCCACATTGATTACGCTCTTTGTGACAAGAGTGATAAGTTGAAGGCCGCATTTAAGTATTCTGGTGTAGAGGATTCCTCCTAAAGGTGATTTGGGGGGGGGGGACTTTATGTAACACTGTTGTCATTTTTGAAGGTGGTGTTTCTTTATTTTACCTAAATTGTAAGAGTGGAATAGCGATTTTTATGGGTAACATATTTAGGATGAACAGGACGAATAAAGGGAAAGGAAAAAAAAATAAAATAAAAATAGTAAATGCGACATTCCATAAAATGTTTGCAAAAAGCTCATCTAAAAACGTAATTTTTTTTCTTATCTTCGGGGGGGGGGGGGGGTCCTTCCTTGAGATACAGCATTCGGAAGGGCGAGAAATTCTATGCCTTCTTGCGCAAATCGTCGGAGATCGTTATTGTTTTCCGTTTCCGATGTAATAAACGCCAATGTTCGATTTAAACCCATTTTCATCAAAATATCACTCCTATTTTAAAGAGTCAGCATTTTCAAAGCGACGAATTTAAAATACTATAATAAGCAAGTACTTTTCCGAAATAAATACGGGTTCGCCAAAAATTTAATCTACATTTCCCTCTCATCTATTATTTAATGGAAGTCGTCCATCGCAGTTTTTGAGGTTGCCTTCGCCTGAGAGGCAAACATTTTAAAAATAGGCGCTAAAACCAAACGTTTACTATTTCAAAACTTCTTTGTCTACAAGTAACTTACTTTACAGTTTTTACAGAATTTTCAACTCCTAAGGGGGGTTTTTGTGTTTTTTTTTTTTTTTTTTTTTTTTTTTTTTTTTCTCCTTCTGAATTTTTAAAAAAGTGTTTTGATTTTTGAGAATGAACCAAGATAGAACGTTGACCTTGATCGGATCTCGACAGTAAAATAAAATAATAATAAAAAAAAAAATTAATCCGGAGTTTGCGCTGAAATGCTCAGTTTTGAGCACCTTTTCGTAACGATCGGAACAAGATGTAAGTTACTTGAAAATCATAAGTTTGGGCTAATCCTCCCCCCCCCCTACAAAATACGCCAATAAAAATTTTGGGAACGCTTAAAACTAGCTCTCATACGGAAGAGTTGGGCAACCAAATAATGAGAGTTAATGAAATGACTCCGGCAACACTGAAAACTGGATCTGCTACCTGAGCTGAGGAAAAGAAAACACACGGAAGGTATAGGTCAATTTATTGTAGAATTATTCGTAGATTAATTCGATTGATTCGGCGTTGCCTGACTCACCGAATAATTTCCGAATAATTTTTGCCCTACGCTGTCAGACAAACGGTATGAATATCGGGCCATAGGTGGACCAAGGCGGTAATAAAGGGACTGTAATAAACAAAATTTTGCGCAGTCTTCGAGGGGATTTTTGGAAAAGTGATGCGGGCTTTCAATGACAAATTCGACGTTAACCCCCCCCCCTCTCCTTTTGGGCTTTAGCCTTCTTTATATATTTCTAGATCCGCCACTGAACCCTTGGTCCGGTTTTTTTTGTTTTTTTTTTGTTTTTGTTTGTTTTTTTAGTTTGGTTTGTTTGTTTGTTTTTTTTTTCTGCAACCGTTCAAAAATATAACGGGGGGGGGAGGAGCAGGGCTCTTTCTAAACATAGAGTATTGTGATGACAAAATTACCCCTGTTCCGGTTTTTTTTTTTTTTTTTTTTTTTTTTTTTTTTTTTTTTTTTTTTTTTTATCTGCAACCATTAAAAAATATAAAAGAGGAGGGGAGGACTCTTCCTAAACACAGTGCATTGTGATGACAAACCGCTGTACCGGGGTTTTTTTTTGTTTTTGTTTTTTTTGTTTTATTTATCTGCAACCGTTCAAAAATATAAACGGGGGGGACTCTTTCCAAACATAGTGTATTGTGATGACAAATTACCCCTGCTCCGGTTTTTTTTTTTTTTTTTTTTTTTTTTTTTTATCTGCAACCATTAAAAAATATAAAAGAGGAGGGGAGGACTCTTCCTAAACACAGTGCATTGTGATGACAAATTACATCAATATTACCTACTACATAATAGTTTTACTTATGTGGTAATTCTGACGATTTCTGTTGTTCAAACGAACGAGTTTCGAAAATATTAAAAAAAGTTCATTGAAATCGGTTGAGTATACATATGTCTCGAGATATTTGCAAATGAAAATATTTGCGTTTAATTGAGCTTTGTCGTAGCTCTTAGACTTGCCTTTTTAAGCGGCCGATGCGATGGTCAAGAAAGACAAACAAAATAAAACCTCCTCGACGGAAGAACCGAGAAACAAGGGTAATTCATAGTAGGAAGATAGAAGAGAGTCAAAACGACTTTCATAATCAAAGGGGCGAGGCTCGTGTATGGGTGTGATTGTGAGAATAACCGTACGACAAACTGCAGTGAACTCAGTGAACACGGATGTGACACAAGCATGGGCACTGGGCAGTCTAATGGGGTGAATACTTGAGTGGGAAATGGCCGGCTGCGGTGATGGTGCGCGAGTGATGGGTGAGATAAGAGAAAGAAAGAGGAAAAGAGACAGAGAGGAGTGTCGAAAAATGACGGAGCACGCTGTGGCGGGTGAGGTGAAGTAACGCACGGCGCATCGAGCGTCGAGAAGAAACCGAGACAACCACGACGCAAAAATGAACTCGTTCAACAACAACACTATTTGTAAGCATGATCACGCTGATCAGAAATTGTTCAGGTGTAGGGAAAAATACTCGATTATTTGACGATATCTCAATTAATTGACTATATCTCAATTAATTGACGAGATCTCAATTAATTGACGGTATCTCAATTAATTGACGGTCGGTCAATTAATTGACGGTCGGTCAATTAATTGACGGTCGGTCAATTAATTGACGGTCGGTCAATTAATTGACGGTCGGTCAATTAATTGACCATCAGTCAATTAATTGACCGTCAGTCAATTAATTGACCGTCAGTCAATTAATTGACCGTCAGTCAATTAATTGACCATCAGTCAATTAATTGACCATCAGTCAATTAATTGACGGTCGGTCAATTAATTGACCATCAGTCAATTAATTGACCATCAGTCAATTAATTGACCATCAGTCAATTAATTGACGGTCGGTCAATTAATTGACGGTCGGTCAATTAATTGACCATCGGTCAATTAATTGACCATCAGTCAATTAATTGACCATCAGTCAATTAATTGACGGTCGGTCAATTAATTGACGGTCGGTCAATTAATTGACGGTCGGTCAATTAATTGACCATCAGTCAATTAATTGACCATCAGTCAATTAATTGACCATCAGTCAATTAATTGACGGTCGGTCAATTAATTGACCATCGGTCAATTAATTGACCATCGGTCAATTAATTGACCATCAGTCAATTAATTGACGGTCGGTCAATTAATTGACCATCAGTCAATTAATTGACCATCAGTCAATTAATTGACGGTCGGTCAATTAATTGACCATCAGTCAATTAATTGACCATCAGTCAATTAATTGACCATCAGTCAATTAATTGACCATCAGTCAATTAATTGACGGTCGGTCAATTAATTGACGGTCGGTCAATTAATTGACCATCAGTCAATTAATTGACCATCAGTCAATTAATTGACGGTCGGTCAATTAATTGACGGTCGGTCAATTAATTGACCATCAGTCAATTAATTGACCATCAGTCAATTAATTGACCATCAGTCAATTAATTGACGGTCGGTCAATTAATTGACCATCGGTCAATTAATTGACCATCGGTCAATTAATTGACCATCAGTCAATTAATTGACGGTCGGTCAATTAATTGACCATCAGTCAATTAATTGACGGTCGGTCAATTAATTGACGGTCGGTCAATTAATTGACCATCGGTCAATTAATTGACCATCAGTCAATTAATTGACGGTCGGTCAATTAATTGACCATCAGTCAATTAATTGACGGTCGGTCAATTAATTGACCATCAGTCAATTAATTGACGGTCGGTCAATTAATTGACCATCAGTCAATTAATTGACCATCAGTCAATTAATTGACCATCAGTCAATTAATTGACGGTCGGTCAATTAATTGACGATCGGTCGATTAATTGACGGTCGGTCGATTTCTTAAATAATTGGGTGGTTGTCGATCAATCTCAATCAATCTCAATCAATCTCAATTCACGATAATTGTCAAAGTCTACTTGCAGGTTAAAAAATTTGTATTTACCAGCCCGGGCTCCCTGAAAAAGCCCTTCTGACGCGCCGCCACTGCCTATATGCCTGAAGAATCTGCGTAAACTTATAAAACAGCTGAAATTAACAATTCATGTGGATATTTTATTTACAGATGCAAAAACTTGGTTAGAGTTCACTTCAATGGAAGAGGAGGTTTTCATCATGACACGAATTGTAGATCTAGGCTCAAAGTTTTTGTCATTAAAACGCTGCTTTGGGTGCCATGAAACAGGAGAACAGCCGGTACATAAAATTGGTTATGCATTCAACTACGACTGTTCCTTGAGCAAGGAAACTCTTAAAAATGTGAGAGCAGTTATACCTATCGTATAAGTAAGGTATACTCATTTCATTACTCATTCACTCAGGTATAGATAAAATAATCGACACATCATTTTCGACATGGCTAAGAGTGACAAATAATTGGTTTGTGAGGCTTTTGCAAGTGACAGAAAAAACTACTGTAACAACCAATTTTTGCCATTGTCATCGTAGGGGGGGGGGGGGGGGGGTTATCTACATTCCGTCGAAATTCAATTGCGTGAGTGCTTGCTGCGCAGTGAAAGCAATAGCGTATCAGTCCGTGGGGAGGGGGTGTCAAATCGACCCCAGAACAGTATTTTTGCGTAAACATTTTATTATTTTTATTAAATTTTAGGAATTTATGACATTCAAGGTGCTGATATAACCTTTGCACCAATTTAATTTGCACCTTTAAAAAAAAAACAAAAAACAAATTGTATTTGTTAACAGGCCTTTAATGCTTTCTTTTTGCTTTTTTAGGCTTATTTTTTGCCTATTGGACTATGGATGAAAACCGGTTCCATACGTGATCTTTTAGGGAATACTATTTTTTTATTATTATTATTATTATGTCCTTCAATCTCCCTCGGTCACATACAGTTTACGTTGCGGACTACGCGGTCAAATGCCTTGCGCTCACAAAAGTTTAAGTCTTTGAACGTCCGTAAACTTTAATTTTGAATGACACGTACTCGAGGCAGTGGCGTCGCGTGCCATCTGGCAACAATGCAACTGCTCTATTTAAACTCATTAAATATATCGAATTTTCCTTGTGCACTGTGCACCCCCTGATTTCGATCTTTTATATGAGTTTAAATGGATAGAATACATTGTTGCCAACTGGCAAGCGACGCCACTGACTCGAGGTCATCTACTCGAGGCTGTCATCTTAGGGAGAAAAAACAGAGAACGCATCTTAGCTCCGTAAAATCCAGCTATAAATCAGAACGATTACCACGCGGTACATTGTGTAGTATTCGTATTCTGTAGGTGTTACATCGGTCATCGGATAACAAAACTCTTAAAATAAATGTCTGAACCGCTATGCGCTAGTGGGGCTATTTCAGACTTTTGCTGTGACCAAATGAATAGTCCAATCTGCTGTAAAAACCAGCGGAAATCACGAAAATCTCACCAAGTAAGTCTAAAATTCAGTAATAAACTCATTTAACTGCTGGAACGGCAAGTTTGTAATGACCGTCCAACGCAGGCATCATGGGAGATTCCTGTCTGCTTTGTCAATTTCTCTATGGAAACAAACACATCGTCATTTTTACAGGTTTTTATGCAAGAATCAACTCTTCAATCCTCTGTAACAAAAGTTTGAAAGAGCCCTATTGCAGAAACCTATAGAAGTCCGTAAAACTGTTTTCGGAAGAGGGGCAGAAAAATCTGTTTTTAAGCCAAATAGAATGTTTCAAAAATTTCAAATTACATTTTTTAGCTATTTTTCAAATTACATTTTTTAGCTATTTTTCAAATTACATTTTTTTAGCTATTTTGTAAGACCACCAAAAGAATAGGACACATGTTTTTGAGACTTTTGAAACAACCTATTCGACTTTAAAATAGTTTTGTTTTGTTCCTCCCTTGAGCTTCAGTTTCATGAACTATTTACTTTAGTTTCTGCAATTAGCGGTTCATATACACACTTTCAAGGAATCTATACTTTCAACGCAGTTATTACACCTGATATTTTTCTTTCCTTTTTCTTCCCTCGAAATCTCCGCAAGGTCCCAGAGCTGATGTACCTGAACGAGCACCATGTTTGGTTTATATGGAGCAACAAAACTAACCTGACCGAGGAGTTTCAAGAGATAGACCCCAATCTAAGTTTGCGGAGTGATGTGACTCTGGCATCGATTGTTGACGAAAGTTACGCAGTTCTCGTCGAAGCTTATAAACTGCCCACTTCCAGCTCATCCATGAATTGTACGCAAATCGGAATCTGGAATGAAACTAACGAAATCTCAGGAATGTTCACACAATCAATAACGCAGTCACGGAAAAATTTGAGCGGTCACGTTTTGACCGCTGGAATTGAGGTAATTGAATCAACGTGATCAGAGGAGCTCCTCTTTTTTCTTTAGATTGACTAGCGATTGATTGAAGAACTCCATCAAAAAACGTTACGTATCCACCAGTTACCCCCAATGGAGATGTAAAATTTTTCCCCGGGGAGTTCGAATAATTAAACTGGATTTATTCAATTATTTTTGAAAATTTGGATCATTGGGACCGGGTGAATAGTTATCAAGAAATTTTGTTGCTATTTGTAGAGTCTCTATAACCCGTAAAGCAAGAGTGGAAGATGCACTTACAGGTAAATCTTATCCTTCGAGAATGGGAAATGGTGGGGGGGGGGGGGGGGGGGGGGGTAGTTTTGAGAAGAGGAAAAAAGCATAGAGCAAGCGTAACAATTTATGCGCCGAACATTTAATGTGAGAAGCTCCTTCATTCTCAGGTGATACTATACCAAGTCCGGCACGTCGGATCAGTTACACACCTACCATATTAAGGAGTGTAGTCCTCGACCGCGACTCTCGAAATAGAGAAATTTTTGAAGAACCTTGATGGATAATTTTGGAGAAAGTAGACGTGGCGAGTAGAGCGGGCGGGGGTCGGGACTGATTAGAGAGTCCAGCGCAGTGAATGAGAGAAGGCTCGGAAAATCTTCAAATCTTGTTCACCTGCATGGGAGGGATCGCAAAGTGCGACAAAATAAGTTCACCCCCCCCCCTCACTAATTTTAAAATTCAATTTGCGGCGCTCGCAAACACTTTTTTTCGATTTTTTCCCCAGGGATCTCCTTGAAATACCCTAAGCAGTGGCGAGGCGTGCAATTTGGCAACATTTCTTTTTTCTCCTCTTAACACATTAAAAAAGGTCGAAACGTCTACGTCATCGGATGACCGAAGCATTCGATCTTTTTAGTACGTTTAAATGGAGAAATACATCGTTGCCAAATGTCACGCCTCGCTACTGACCCTAAGGAATCGTCATCCAAATTTAAGGAAAATCGCTTCAGCTAATTTTCGGGATAGTAGAAAATACATTTTGGAGGGGTGTCCACTTTATATTTATAGTAAAATAATAAAGTTGGCGATAGGTATCAACAAACTAACGATTGAATCTTATTTTATACACTAGAAATAAGCTGTGCACCTTGGTGTCACGTCACTGGTCTATAGGAGCATTATATACTCTGAGAAATCAGCACTTTAGTGCATAATGTTTGACTTTTATACCGCCGTAAAACGGTAAGTTCGGCGTGCAGTACTCCGTGCATTCACGAATTTTCAAAGACCGGAGTGCGATCTGTAATCAGCATTTTTGTTACCAGAATTAAGCGAAATTTCGGCGGATTTTATCAAAAAATAACGCAAGAGTACGATGACAACGCGACGAACCGGTGAAACGTTGCCAAATGGTGCCGAGAACTCAAAGCTATGGTCTGAAATTTATGATGAAGCGCGAAGCAGGCGACCGTCAATCTTAATGTATGAATTTTTCCTACTCAACTGTTGATAAAAACATTCATAGTAATACAGTCATAATAGACGATCCAAGCTGTCCGAGCTTGAAGAGTTGCTTTCTTATGTGTCGAGAACATTTTTCTAAAAGATCATCCCTGAAAAGGCGAACTCTCGGAAACTTCATGATTTTCAATCCGAATCGTTTGCAATATTCCCGGCACCATTTGGCAACGTTTTACCGGTTCTTTGCGTTAACACGGTGCACTTGCGTTATTTTTCGATCACGTCCGACAAATTTTCGCTTTGAATGGGTAACCAAAAACCGGATTACAGATAGCAGTGGCGTAGCGTGCAATTTGGCAACGTTGAATTTTGTACATTTAAACCCGTGTAAAAAATCGAATGCAAAGGTGTTCACCGAACACCCAACACTTCGATCTTTTTCATGGGTTTAAATGGACGAACTGCAACATTGCCAAATTGCACGTTACGCCACTGACAGATAGACAGATTACGGAGAAAATTCACTAGAAAAAATAACCAAAAATTGCACTAAAATGTTGATTTCTCAGAATGTAATGATCCAATGGACTCCGACTGCGCACAGCTCATCTCTAGAGTATAACAGATAAAATTCCATCAATGATTGGTTGATATCCGTCGCCATTATAAATCTAAAGCTAACGCCCCTTCAAATTGTATTTTCTATTTTCTCAAAAATTGGCCGAAGCTATTTCCCTCGAATTTGGCACGATGATTCCCTGGGGTATTTTGAGGTGATCCATGAAAAAAAAAAAAAAATCGAAAAAAACGTCTATGGCCGCCGCAAATTGAATTTTAAAATTAGAGGGGGGACTTAACTTTATTCTTTTGCTTGCCTTCCCTTCTCCGAGCAGTGTCGCTGCACTGGACTCTAATGCAGAGTGAGTGGTGAAGGGAGATGTTCGTTTTCTCGCGAATCTCTTGAGCACTTGGTCTTTCAAATTTTCAATTATCGTCATCTGTCTTAAGACTATCACATCTCCTTCAGTCCTTATGCTCATCGCTTGGACCTGAGCACTCCGATAATTTTGATCGTTCTGGGACCAAATAATGTTACGGCTTGACGGTCATCTGAAAGACGTTGGATGGTGCGCACGTAAGTATGTTTGCGTGCAGTTTATACCCCCCGTAAGTGCTCACCGATTATCTGCGTGCGGGACCGGGAGGACGTAACATTATTTTGTCCCTGAAACCGTTCGTTTAACAATCATTATGATTCTTTAAATAAAGAACAAACTTGCTTAAAGCAACTACCAACTAGCCCGTGCCCGGCGCGTGCCCCCTACGACCTACAATGATGGCCGTGGAGGGTGCCTGCGGAACGGCTAGTATTTCATACAGAGGCCGTGTATCTTTCTTTCCAAACTACCCTCGTACGAGGGTGGATTTTAAAGTAAGTTTACCTATTTTTTTTCTCAGAAACTATCAATGCTAGAAAAAAAAACAAACCCAGCGTTAAAACGTACACACTCTTAGCTTTTTAACGAGCTTCAGTTTTTCAAATTTGGCCAACGCTTTGCGGATATATCGTAGATTTCCCCCACCCGTCTCTCCTTCAAACGTGCCCACCTTTTCACGCGCTACAGAAGACTATGCGAGTTTCGGCAGGCGATGCGCTTATCTCCGGATCAGACAACTCAATAACACCTGAGTGCATGTTGTTTACTGAACAGACTACTCTTCTACTGATAAAATGATCCAATTTGTATCGATCTTCAAACTATCGGTCAGTACTGAAACTTCAATCATCAAGAATTGAAGCTGGACTAACAGCTTGCGTCAAAACCTGGTTCAAGAGTATGGGGAAAGAATTTTACGACGGCTGCGTACACGCAAATTGTTGCACCGATATGAACAATTCAAGAATCCAGCGGACTATGTCAAAAAATGAGGTGAGATGCCTCGCAATAATGTTATACCTACCTTGTTTCAATAAAATAGTAGCTCAGTATTACTTTTTCTCATGTTTTCTGTGAAGCTCCGCAGCGCGTAAAAAGGTGGACACGTTTGAAGGAGAGCCGGGTGTGGAAAATCCACGATATCTCCGCAACACGTAAGCCAAATTTGAAAAACTGTAGCTCGTTAAAAAGCTGAGCGTACGTACGTTCCAACGCTGGATTTGTTTTTTTTTTCTAACATTCATAGTTTCTGAGAAAAAAAATAGGTAAACTTACTTTAAAATCCACCCTCGTATTTATATTAATAAATATTTGAAAAATTGGTCGTTCGTTTTTTTTTTTTTTTTTTAGTTATGTAACCTAACCAATGGCGTACGCGGGGGGGGGATAGAGGAGCTAAATCCCCCCCCGACCTCCGATTTTAGGGGGTGGAGGGGGAGGGAGGAACAATTTTCAGTCAATCAGTGCGAGCCCCTCCCAAGAAAAATCCTGCGTACGCCACTGAACCTAACCTACGAGTATTCTACACGCATATCACCACTTCACTTAGCTGTTGCTTTAGTTGGCAGAATTTCACCGTGTCGGCGAAAAACTGATGGATCCGTTTTTTAGAAGAAACGTTGACACAGTTGCAAGACGCACTCTCTCAATGTGGACTCATCTTGCTGAAATTTACAATTTCAGGTTAGTGGTCAAAGGATTTATAATTTCAGGTTAGTGGTCAAAGGCGTATAAGAGCAATTTTGCAACGTTGCAGTTAGTCTATTTAAACCCGTGGAAAGGATCGAAGTATTATGGGTGTTCGTGAACACCTTTGCATTCTACCTGTTATATTGGTTTCAAAGGACAAAATGTAACGTTGCCAAAATGCACGCCACGCCACTGTTAGTGGTGCTGTCTTTAAGTAGATAGTTGAATGCTATTTAGGGAGGTTAACAGGGTGGGATCAAAACCGGGCCAGCTGACTCGGCCGCCCTCTCGCGACGTGGCACCTACCACGTTTCTACCAAAAAGGCACCACCTTCAGGGAGGAGCAATAAACACTAAACCAAACGCCAAACGCTCGTATCCCCCCTTTTAACTTTCAGGAACTCACAAGTTTTGACGAATGAGATAGGCCAAAAATATCCTATAGGTAGTTTATAGATACTTCTGTTCAATGTAATTCCTATACACTTGTCTCTAGCAATGCACAATTTTATTTTTTATTTTTTTTTTTTAATTTTTTTTTTTATTTTTTTTTTTTTTAGTTTTTTATTTTTTTACTCGTCGAAAGAGCCTAGAATCACCGCCTATTGTGATTTCTTACTTCTTAGTCACTAAGTTTAACTTTAAAATACGATTACTAAGCAAACAAGTTTCTTGGATGTACCACTTATTAACACGACAACCAGCTAAGCTGTTACACACAGTACGAATGAATGACAATGGCTGCACACTATTGCCAAACATACATTATTGTTATTATACTTTTGTTGTCAAACATCATACCATTACTCCTTTTTTTTAATTAATTATTTACAATACTTATTACATACAAATTCACTTTTCTTGGAGGTTTTATATTTCTTTTGGATTTTCTGAGAGACGTTGTTTTTTCTCTTACATTACTGCAGTTGTAACGTTCCGTTAGGTTCTACTTCCTGGGGTAACAATACTAATTTGGTCTTTTTCATTTAACTGTATCAATGACTAAGAAAAGCCAGAATTCGCTTCCAAATCTGACTCATTTATTAATTTTTCTTCCTCAACTTTAATCAGTAGATTTTTTTTTCCGACCATACCAAAGCTCGTTTCACTTAAATATTCTAGAAGTAATATATTTTTTATTTTTATCTCGTCGCCATTATAATATCTTATAGTCACCAAGTATAACTTTGATATGATGATTAATCAAACACGTTTATTGGATATACTATATTTACCTATTAACAAGACAACCAGCTAAGCTGTTACACACAATACGAGTGAATGGCAATGGCTGCACAATGTTGCCAAACATGCATTATTGTAACTATACATTGTTGTCAAACATCACACCTATCTATACTGTTGCATTTATTATTTGACTCTTTTCAAGGTCAATAAAAATTCATCATGATTATCATGAATGAAATTCTACTCGTAGAGTATTGCAAGGTACATAAACATTTTCTTGAGATTCAATTCTGTGGAGCCTCTTGAAAAACATATAACTGACAAATATGAGAGGGGTTAGGGGGGAAATAACGTAGAATCTTTTAAAGTCATAGCATAAAAAATGGACATTTTCAAAATGTTCATCGGCAAAAAAGAAAAAAATTGTCTCCTTTTCTAGAATAAAAAAGTTTTGATAACTTTGGAATTAATTTTGCAAAACCCCAACACTGACAGGGTGACTCTGTTGATGCCTGTGCTGATATAACTGCATCAAAGGGGTGGTTTCAAAGTTAGAATACTTGGTGCGTTTCTTTTTTTTTAACTCAAAACTTTTCTCTGTACGTCTCATGTAGAATCAACCTGAAGCCGTTAAATCGTTCTGGAATCCTGTGTTGTGAAAACAAAGAAACGGTGGGTGGAGTGATTGAATTATTGCAAAAGAAGGAAATTGATGTTGGTTTATCCATGATAATGAGAGACCCAAAATGCTGGAATCTTATCCAATACTTGCGCATTCCTCCAGGATCTATGGCCCTAAAGTGAGTCTGAAGGAGAATAATTATACTCAGACTGAGCGTATATTAATGGAAGGAAGAGGGTAATTTTGTGTTTGCAGAACTTTTCGCTGACACCGCAATAATTTTCAAAGAAATTGCGTCACTAAACCGTTCAAAGCTACCAAGCGAATGAATATCTGTCAAAAGTGTTTCTTTTGGCAAGTTATTAAAAAAAACAAAAAAACAAAAAAACAAAAAACATGCAGTATAACTGCATGTTAAGTGTAACTGCATGTTAACAGATAAATTGAAACCTTCATACTTACGAGAAGTCAAAAAAGATCATTATGACAGAATGACTCAGGTCATAATGCTATTGGTCACTGTTATAGGTCATAATTTCGCCTGTTTTAACGCTTAGAAAGCTGTGACTCCACTGATCCTTAAATCAAAAATTCATTTTTTGAAAATGTCTAGTCCGGAATCTAAAAGTTATTGAGCTTTACCCATATATCTCTGAATTTTATATCATCATTTTATCTCCTTGATTCTTTCAGGCCCGGTTTCATATTCTTCCATCTTGATCAACGGCCTTGGTTTAGTTTGGCGAGTTTATACTTCTCTGAGAACATATGGATTGCTACAGGGTGCATACTTATAATCAACGCGTTTTGCTTGCGGGTCATTGTGATGTTTGAAAAGACGAACCGAATAGAATTCTCCCCTCTCATTTTTGCTGTTTCGATATTATCTCAACAAGGTACCTTTGTAAAATACTTAAATACCTATGCAAAATTTGATCTTTTTTTTAAAATCAAATGCATCGTCTCTTAGAACTGTTCCGGATATTTTATTGTTGCAGATTTTGGTGAAGTCGATCTTAATTTCGCGACTGATATATTTCTCTCGCAAAAATCGCAAATGAAACCCTCGGGCTAATCGCCTATTTTTCGATTGATCATCGAAACATAACAAAATTTTAAAAAATCTGTTCAAGCTCCAGCATTTCGATTTCAAAAGTTGTTGATTTTCTCGCTGAAAGTTGAGCGGTGCGTTCGTTTTACGCATATTCGTATGCGCGAGCCAGTGGCGGATCCACGGGGAGAGGGGGGAGCACGGGTGCACGCCCCCTCCCTGCAAGCCTCAAATTTTGCTTTTTTCTAACAGGAAATAGCTTACAACTTCTTACTAAAATGCTGCAAATTTAAAAATTCACGGGTGTCCCCCCCCCCCAAGAGAAATTTGCTGGATCCGCCACTGATGGGAGTCATAAAAACACGCCGACTTTTTCCTGATTCCAGGCTTACCGGTCGCAGTTAGAAGCCTTTCTTGCAGAATTTTGACCTTCAGCTCTTTAATTTTTGGAGTCCTTGTATATACTTTCTTTAACACGGCGATCCTCATTAGAATTTTATCGGGAACGCAACAAAATAATTTAAATATCGAGGAGCTTGTGAAAAGCGGTATCTACAAATTGGGTGCTGAGAACAATGATGATATTAAAGACGTTTTCATGGTATGTACATATTTTGAGTCATTCCACCGTAACACAGGCCTTTTTACTGACGCCGAAAAATGTCGTAGAAATTGCACCATTAAAAAATTCAAAGCTATATCAAACAAAATTTTGGAAAAATATTTTTGAAACACAGTCGAGGGATCAAAGAATGTGAGTCAAGTCCATTGGTTTTGATTCAGATGGGCTACCCACAGAATTGATCACAATGAATTTATGTATTAAAGGCGGTTTACCTGAGCCAAAATCTAAGGTGTCAACTATACTTAGACGGAAAAGAGACGATTGCTGACTGATGTACATACATTAGCGATGTTAATTTTTCGCCTCATTTTAAGCTTCATCATGCAGTAAAATGACTGTAGGTACTCCAACAACAGTTTTTCTTCAAGAACTCGGATTTTTGCGCCATACTACGACATAGATGTCCGCCCTCTATGAGCATGCAACTTGGTTTTTTTCTGTTGATTAAACCATGTTTGGCAACATTCTCGGCCAATCCGACATTTTTTGATCCGCAAGTTCCATGGCCTTATTTTAGGTGAAAATTTCGTAGTTTTCGCAGAATTAATTCTTATACGCGAAAAAATACAAAAAAAAAAAAAAAAAAAAAATAGAATTTGCGTAAAATGGCACGGCAAGTTAACTTAAAAAGAATTTCATTTTCAAAATTAGCGATTTAAATTCCATACATCTGTAAAATTTCGATGTAATTCAATATTGGGTGCGAAAAAATGTACACTGAGAGAATTCTTCTTTTAATCCAAGGTGTATTTTATTGTTTGTGTTAAAGAGACTGCACAGGGAAATATTGACTAAGGGGTAATATATAGTGATTCTCCATCATGCAACAGAACGCAAGGAAAACTGTCATAAGTAAACGTGTTTCTTTGTATTTAAAAAAGTGATTTCTCTCAGTGTAGTGAAAATAATCGACTCTGATGATTGGTTTAGGTGACATTTAGCCTTAAGTATGTCTTAACGGAGACCTACACCTATGATAGCTTTGAATGGCAAAACGTTTGGAAAAATTGTGAATGATCATCGAAATAAATTTTGCAGAAATACCCCAATCCACTAGTTCGTGAGATTCATGAGTCAGAAATGAAATCCACAGATGCATTCATCCCTTTGGTCGAGGGTGTTCGAAAATTGAGAAGTTGGAATTACGCCTTTGCAAGCGATGAGAGGAAACTGTTTGCCGCTGTTGATGCAGAGTTCTCGGAGCAAGAGAGATGTTACTTGAAAACCGCAGAGATATTCCCAGAAAAGTTGATGTCAGTCTCAGTTGGAATACAGACAAATTCTCCATTTGAGGAATTCTTCACGCTCGGGTAATGATTAATTACATATAAGCATCAGTTGCATAAAGTCCTTCGTCGACGATTCGACGCGTTCTGCATTGCGTGTGAAAACAGTACTCTATTTTCCTACCCTTCTTTCGTTTTCTCATGACCAAGAAAGTTTCGTGGGTTGGGTCGAATCGTCGTCAAAGAACTTTTGCAACTCAGCGACTGCGTATCCCTTAAATCGCATCAATACTATACTGGCTGTATAATACTCAAAAATAAAATTTAAAACCAGTCGTGGCTCGTGGATTCTCTCCTTTTAGCCTATTTAAAATAATCGATTTTTTGGTGAGGCACTGTGACTAGAATCCTAGAATCGATCTTTCTGCACAGATTTAAATGGTAAATGATCATGTTTGCCAGGTTTCGCGAGCTGCCATTGCTCAATACACAAAAATATGGTTTGAAGCAGTGGCGTAGCATGCAATATGGCAACTTTGTATTTTTTTATTTAAACCTATGTAAAAAGTCGAATTTGAGGGTCGAACACTATCAAAACGTTCTTAAATTACACACGACCCCAACGGCTTTTTGGTTTGAGGTACCTACTAAAAAGTACTTTAATCTTTTTTTTTTTTTTTTTAAATCATCAGAGTTCGAACCCGTGTATTATATGCCAAATTATTAACGGGTGCTACCAAAGGTTAGCAAAACTCATCAGGACATCATAGAGCCTCCTAGAATGGGGCTCTTCCAAAATTTTGCTTTAAGCAAATAAATAGTCCAATCTGTTTTTAAGACCAGCGAAAAACACAAAAATCACAGTAAAAAAGTCTAAAAGTATTCAGTAATAAACTCACAAAACTGCTGTATCGGCAAGATCATAATGGCCGCGTGATTCAACGCACATAGGTATTATGGATGATTCCAGTCTAATTTGTCACTTTCTCTACGGAAACAACTAGAGATACGTATCAAATTAGATAGAAATATCTCATGATACCTGCGTCAATAAGCCCGACTCTGAGAGAAAATTGCGTGATTTTATAAAGTACTCATCGTCATTTTTACAGGTTTTTATGCAAGAATCAACAATTTAGTTCCCTGTAGCAAAAGTTTGCAAGAGCCACATTATTTTGCTTCTGAAACAGAGTACCTAATTCATGTAGGCCCTGGCCTGCGGGATACTTTGTGGATTGCCAACTTGCATTCGAATTAATTTGTGCAAATGAATATATCGACTCCAAAAATTTGAGAACTTATAATTTTCCCCCGAGATCTGGCAACGACCGTCGACCGTGTTCCCTCCTAAGTGCGTACATCACAGTAAATAAGGTCAGGAGGGCGCGAGGATGAATATTCAAATAACATGCACCCTCAATCCCTCACACACATTGTTGATACTAGCTGGACGTCTCCAGGTGGACGATTTAATTGAGACATCACTAAATTTTTGAAGGGGCGTCACTCTAAAAGTTTGATTAGTTTTGCGGTGCAAGGTTTGGAAATGGAACTTAAATATATTTCAAAATGTATCTTTTGGATTTTTCATCTAATGCCTTTCGGTGCACATAGTTTTACAATATTTTGCAACGTTTTCCCCCAATGAAAGGATTGGTGTAAACGGAACCCAGATAACCAATTGCATTACTCGTGTTTATTTCTTTTTTTTCTATTGATAAAGAAGATCATCGAGGAAAAATGTATTTTTTTTATAACGAGGAAAAGTTCCAGCCAATTCACTAAATTCAAGTTCTGTCATAATAAACTTTCACGTTCACTTCCATCTGATATGATCACGTCATCATATTATCACCCTTACAACCTTTCAATTGTTCTGTGATTTATCATTTAATCCTACAAAGTAGTGTTTTGACCATTTATTAGATTCATGGAAAATATTGAACGATCATATTTGCGGCGAACCCCTTTAAATTCGATCATTTGCATGTACGCTAATACTGGCAAAATGTAACGTTGCCAGATTGCATGGGTTTTCATCTATAACTTAATCCTTAAAAACCGGCGGTGCGGTTATTGGAATTGAAATGTATTTGTTTTGTAACTTCCAGGTCCTCATTAATGGTAGAGCGTGGGATAGTAAGGCGTATCGATGCTCGATGGGGGACGCCCGAACCGAAATGCAACATTTTGATCGTCCCGCCTGTCAATCTAGACGAGGTTATGTTCGCTTTTGCTTTGTTGTTCTTTGGTAAAATAGTTTCTCTGGTCCTATTTACTATCGAGAAAAGAATTGCAACTCTACAGGGGCGCAGCTAGATATTTTGAAGCCCACGGGTGGGCCCTGAAATGTCCCCCCCCCCCCAATAATCGCAAGCCAGATATTGCATCGATAGATAGACGTTCTGATTTCAACCCCCCCCCCCCTTTCCGCTTAAAATGTATTTATCTTTTTCTGATTGTTTGCGTATTTAATTCACTGTTTTCTCTTAATTCATTTAAAATAACCATACATCTCAGCTGTAATTTTATATCTGGAGTATACTTTATTGTAGATTAAAGAGGAAAGAAGTCGGAAAATTGAGCAAAATGAGTGTGATTTAAAGCGGAGTACAGTTAGGGGGAGGGGGGATGAGGAAAATCGGATCTAGCTATATCCCTTGTTTCAAGAGAAATCGGTCGTTGCGAAATCGTACCCAAGCGGCATCTTTTCTTCCTATTGCAGTATGGAAATAAAAAAGGAGAGGTAGGCACCAATGTCTTGTTCAATGTATTTTGTTCCTTTAGCAGTAATTGGTATTTTTCCTTAAAATTTAAAAGAAAAAGAAAGAAAAAAAACAGAACGAAAAGTTTTTAACATCCTTATAATTTATTCCCCTGCTTTCTTTCCTCTCTTTTCCTTTTCCTTTCCTCTTTTTTCCTCTTTTCCAAAACCTAGCTGCAGAAAATGATGCCTCCCGAGACTTGATGCCCGGGGCGGGCCGCTGCCGCATCCCCTTCCGGCCCTCCCCCTGGCTACGTCACTGGAACTCTGAGGTAGTTGAAATCTGAAATGTCGAATCAAATGATATTTAAATATTGGCAGAGGATATTTGATAGCGCGTAACAACAATAGATGTACGAAAAATGTCAAACTTGCATCCATTGTAGCAGTGGCGTAGCCAGGGGGGGGGGGGGGTCCCTAGGGGGTCTGGACCCCCCCCCCCCATGAAACCAAAATTTGCCCTAAAAAAAGGTCATTTTTTGCGTTTTTAGACAAATCTGACCAAATTAGTATCTTTGGACCCCCCCCCCCATGACAATTTTCGGACCTCGGACCCCCCCCCCCCCTAGAAAAATTCCTGGCTACGCCACTGCATTGTAGACATTTTTTGACAAGTGCACGTCATTTTTAAACGGCTGATGACGGAAGATTCTAAGGCATTGAATAAAAACGTAAAAAGCGCAAACTTTTAAATTGTTCATCAACACATTTTTATCCAATTTCCAATCTCCATTCATACGGTTAAATTTTGCACTTGCCTGTGATGATGCTGCGGCGTTATTGAGACAATGCAGTTGATAGATTTTGGGACATAACCCAATATTCCATTCCCACTTTTAGATGACGCAATAGCCGTCATTTTTTATCAGTTTGTGTTTCTCTGAATTTTTAAATGGAGTCTTATGGACGACTGTGGACGGTTGTAAACGAGAATTTTGTTCTTGCTTTTTGGGGTTTTTCGGGCACCATTCGCCGATAAAATTGTTTTTGAGAACAATGTGACCCAAAAAAAAAAACGGAAAAATCGAGCCACAACCATAGTGCTTCAAGTTTCCCCGTATGTGAACGATAATCGCTTACAATCTCTTACAATGGCTCGCACCGTTCGCAAAACTCCATAAAATTCTATATGAACGACTGCAAACATAAAAAAATTCAGCTAAAGGCAATATAGTACGCGCAGATATATCGATCCAACGGTACCGAGAAGGATCAGCAGCGCTCACACATGGACGATAACTAATTTTACTATTCCTACTTGCCGGGTGTGGTTTTGCATAGCGAATGTTATGAAGGCGAAGATTAGGGATTAGAAACGAAACATGATTTGTTGTCAAACTCAGTAAGTAAATAGCGTCGCTCATGCTTAGTCGATAACTATTCCTACTTGCCGGATGTGGTATTGCATAGCGACTGTTTTGAAGGCGAAGATAAGGGATTAAAGTAGAAACGAAACATGATTTGTTGCCAAACTCGGTAAATAGCGTCGCTCATGCTTAGTCGATAACTGTTCTTACTTGCCGGATGTGTTATTGCATACCGACTGTTTTGAAGGCGAAGATACGGGATTAGAAACTAAACAGGATTTGTTTTCAAACTAGGTAAATAGCGTCGCCGTCGCTCCTACTTGGTCGATAACTATTCCGACTTGCCGGATGTGGTATTGCATAGCGAATGTTTTGAAGGCGAAGGTGCGGGATTAGAAACGAAACATGATTGTTTTCCATCTCGGTATATAGCGCCGCTCATACTAAACTTGGTCGATAACTATTCCTACTTGCCGGATGTGGTATTGCATAGCGACTGTTTTGAAGGCGAAGGTGCGGGATTAGAAATGAAACATGATTTGTTGTCAAACTCAGTAAATAGCGTCGCTCATGCTTTGTCGATAACTATTCCTACTTGCCGGATGTGGTATTGCATAGCGACTGTTTTGAAGGCGAAGATATGGGATTAGAAATGAAACATGATTTGTTGTCAAACTCAGTAAATAGCGTCGCTCATGCTTAGTCGATAACTATTCCTACTTGCCGGATGTGGTATTGCATAGCGACTGTTTTGAAGGCGAAGATATGGGATTAGAAATGAAACATGCAATTTGTTTTCAAACCCGCCATGTATAAAGTACATATAATAATAACTATAATGTAATAATTAATCGGGATCTCGGGTCCTGGGCCTCTTTTTAAAATGGTAAATCTAGGGATGTTAGTGGGTTAGAAGTAGCTCCCCCCCCCCCCCCCCTCGAAATCAGGATCATGGTTCTCTGGGTCAATAAGACTGAACACTTACGTTTTTCGATTTTTTTATAAGTACGAACTCTGAATGGTGTCGACTTGAAAGATATAATTAGCTGTTTTTACCTTTCTTTCCTTCTTCTTTTTTTGTAAACGCAACAATGCGCAGTTTTAAATCTGAGGATTAGTTGGATTTGGTATAAGGATAGAGTTATAGTTTTAAATGTGAGGATGTAAGTCATAGATTTCTGAAAAAAATAATGCATTAATCGTATGATTACAAAAATATTTGCAATTATGTATTTTCAGTAACCATTTATAATCTTATGGTTTTATAAGAAAATTATAAATGTAGATCAATTTAACAGCTATATAGTCAGGACATGCACCTAAATAATTTACCTTTCTTATACAAGTTAAGGATCAATAAATCTTAAAATTAAAATTCTTGTCGAAATGGTATTCACCTATTTACAAATTGTACCTCGCTTCAGACAAACAATCGGTTTATATTTTACAAATATTTCATCAACCATTACTTAAAGTTATTTAAAGGTATAAAGTTAAAAAATAATAGAGCCACGCGGGGACGCGGGTTCTTTATTCATATTTTATTGGACTTAATTATTATGCTGACTAGTTCGAATCGAAAATAAATATCAATTTATTATACATTAGAAACAAGAGCGGTCCGTGGGATTAAAAGAGAAGGGGGACCTGAAAAAATGTGATGCTTTTCACTATTGTTGAGCCCTTTTCCAAAAAAGAGGGGAGGGCTTGAACCTCCAAATCCCCCCCCCCACGAACCGCCAGTGAATAGAAAAGATAACACGCCTCTTCTCCAAATACGTGAAAACGCAAAAATGAGGATTCGATTTCCCAACAAGTATGTAATTCCACAGCCAGTAGCGTGACTTCAAAAATTACTTGGTGGAGGAGAGGAGGGGTACAAATTGCCAAAAATTTGCCGTCTTAATGAAAAAAAAAATCACTCAGCAGTCAACACCCCTCCACCTACGCGAATTTACAATCAAATTTCATAAATTCAATTTATCACAATAATTTGCAACCTTATTTATCATAAAATGAAGACCTGCTTTCGATCAATAAATAGTAGCTCTTCATACATCACCTTATTGTTCTTGGCATTGAACATCACTTTCTGAAGCTCATAAAAATCAAATGGTTTTTCAAGACGGTTTCTACTTCAGTGTTGGTGTTCCTCGACTAGAACCTATCATGCAGGAGGCAATTTTCGTAATTGAGCTGAATCCTTTGGCAAGACCACTCAAAACGTGATGATAATTGTAAAATTGAAGGGGCCCGCGACTGCGAATGTTCGCGGGGGGTCCCAAATTTTCCGGTTCGCCACTGATCTTAATGTTTGAAATTGCTAAAATATCTGTAATGCTGAGATTTTTTGCCGCAAAATTTGAGTTTTTTTTTTTTTTTTTAGTATAATAACAAACATATATCCTTGCAATAAGCACCGTGTATCCTGTTGAAGGACGCCTTCGTGGGCCGCTTCTTCTTCTTCAATAATTGTTCACGTGGATGCTAGATGCTTGAATATTCAGGAACGCCATGGATTTTGTCCTAAATTCCAATATAGGAAATAATCAAGGAGCGTGCAAGGAGCGCCCTCTTTCTATCGTCACGAGACCAACTGCAACGTTCATCAAACTCCAATCATTTCACTTTTGAGGTCAGTCGGGCAAAGGTTGCAAATACTCTCTCATGGATCCAGGAGGAGGAATTTGAGGTTGGAGGTAATTTTCAGCGTCAAGGATGTCTTCCTTCATCGTCAGGCTGATGTGATCTGTGGCGATCGGGAGAGCTGGCGGACGCGGCAAGGTCGAGGCGGGAAACAAAAATTCGTCTTTCGCTTTTATTAAAATTTTGTGGATTTCAAAAAATCCGATCCGATCTCGTGGCTCCGCCTTCCAGCACGCCGACATCAAGTCGTAAATGAAAGGAGGACAGTCTTCAGGCGGGCTCAACATCACGCCCTGCAGGATCAATTTAACAACCTGCGAACAAAACGCGGGAAATTTAAAATCCAGGAATCTGATTGCCTTAGATGATTCTTTTTTTATTTTTTTTTTAAACGTGAAACAGACTAGATAATGTGTCAATTTTGAATTTCCAATTTCCACTTCAAATAAAAACATTCTAGTAGGTATAAGTACCGAATAAAGAATGATAATTGATTCATTCGGTTTTAAGGCGAATCCACGGAGAGTATTTTCCGTAAATTCGATTAAAAATACGAATCTCTTGACAAACATGACATTTCATCAATAACGTAGCTCGCAATTTGGCGACAGTGCATTTTATGTCCATTTCAATCCGAGGAAAAGATTGAATTGTAATGTACGTGGATTGTGGAAAGAAATCTTCGCGATTCGAACTTATACATGACTTTAAACGGAAATACTAAAGCTTTGTCAGCTTGCACGCTACGCCACTGATTTATAACAATATTTAAAGCATGTTGTATCAAAAGAGGCTGGCTCTAAATCCACTTTCAAACTTTCGGAAAAATGCAATAAACTCTATGGTTCATTTTTGGCAAGACAGAATTTCTCGGACCATAGCTCAAATGAAAGTTACTGACGTACGTAGTTAGACCGTGAGTTTTCAAGAGCGTGTTTAAAAAATGCATAAATTCAAAATATTGAAAATATTTTCAAAATATTTGCATTTTTTTATCAATAGTATAAAATTGATTTTGGCACTAAAACCGCCGTTAGACGCATAGTCGCATATTCGTGATAGATCATGAGAACATCTTAGGACATTTAAAAATCATAACACACAAACCTCCTCATTGGAATAACCGAAGTAAGGCTGTTTCCCGTAACTGTAAAGTTCCCAAAGGACTACACCAAAAGACCAAACGTCCGACTCAAGTGTGAATCGACCGTACACAACGCTTTCGGGGGACATCCATCTGACAGGTAATAATCTGGAACCTCCGATCTACAAAGAAAACACAAGTTTCGATATAAGAAGTAATTTTGATTCGGTTAACTGCGTGCTTTCTCGCACACCCGATGCTTTGGATATGTTTATTTAAGAATCGAAAACTAGTAACAGTATATAGCAAGGCGATCAGTGGCGCCATTTGAGAGGGGGGGGGGGGGTCCCCCCTCATCAGAAAATGATAGTACTTGATGAGCTGAGAACAATGGTGCCTTTGGTTTTTTCCTAAGTGCCCCGGTTTTGGAGATACACACGTGTAAAGTTGTAAAAAATCCTGTGCGTAGTGACCAGAGACAATATATAATAGAGACCACGCACTATCTATCTTGCCCATGTTTGCGCGCGGTGGCAACTTTTTTTTTCGGGGTCTCAACAGAACACCGCAAACATGGTCCATACGTTGACTAATGAGAAACGTCGTTGAGATTTTTGCCTAGTGAAGCCAGAAGCACCGAAATCGCATCAGTCAACGTATGGACCGTGTTGGATGGTGCTCCTTCATTCTCCCTTTGATAATTTCTGTTGAGCCCCGAAAAAAAAGTCAGCCACCGCGCGCAAGGCTAGTGCGTGGTCTCCATTATATATTGTCTCTGGTAGTGACGTCACTACGCGGTATTACCATCGAAAATAATGTATTTTGGGCCAAAATCTCATCTCCGGAACACTAAAGGCATCTTCTTTCTAAGCTCGTCAAGTATACTTTCATCTTCTTCATAAAAATCAAAACATTTCAGACCTTTGCAACTGCCCTCATTTAATCGCATAAAGCAAAATTTAGCAAGAGCCCCATTAAAAACTGTCCACTTAAGATCCGTTTAAAACGAGAGCCCTGAGCCCCTGACAGGTCACAGTTGACACGTTTTGGTGAGAGATGAAGCGTAAATAGAAGATACTTACTTTATAGTAGTCGCATGTATACACGTCGCGACTCATGCCGAAGTCGGCGATTTTGACGACGAGCGGAGGGCCGACTAGACAGTTCCTGGCGGCCAAATCACGATGCACAAAACGTTGCTCGGCCAAATATTGCATGCCACTCGCAATTTGCTCGGCTATTGAACACAGGCTCTCCTGAAACGTGCAATTAATCAAACGTCAGTCTCATCTTCGATACATATTTTCGTGCCAAAAATAAAAGTGCAAGTTTTGCATTTCACAGGAATGCACTTTTGCACTCTCCATTATCAGTTTTCTCTTTGGCTAGAGAAAATATAGTTGCGATATCTCTTATATTTTTGTATTGTAACATGAACCTATAATAATTTGTCCTGTTTGGGAAACAAGGTCAATTAATTATTATCAATTTCTCGAGCGATAGAGCAAAAATTTGGTTATAATTAGGATATTTATTTTGAAAAAGAAAAAAAAAACGAATTTGCTAATCAAAAACGGCTTTGCAGCTGCATTTACTCCGAATTATTCAAGCGGGTCGGTTTAGGTCACGATGGACTTCTGAAAGATCTCACGGAGAGGGTTAAAACTAATGCAACAAACGAATAAAAGTACTAGCAGATCCGTTAGTCCTGCGTCGACGATTCGACGCAACCCGCAATACACGTTAATTGAATGCTCTCTTATCTTTCTTTATTTTCTTTTGTTCTCTCAAAACTGAGAAAGATTCGGGCTACGTGTAGTGCGGGTTGCGTAGAATCGTCGACGCAGGACTAATGGCTCTGCTAGTACTGTTATTAAACCCAAAAGTGTTGCCAGTCAAGAATTCGAGATGTGTGATCAACCCACGTCATGGTGACGGTAGTCCCACGTGTAATCAAAGCGTGGCCTACTGTGCTGCGTACCCAATTAATGCGCATTCTTCACTATCAAAACTTTCAGTGTTACAAATACATAAAATTTATAGCATCATTTTAGGCAGAAAAATGCCAAATCAAGCTCGTATAGGTGGGTAAATAGACAATGTCGCCACCCCCACAAGAAACTTGTGATAAAGGTGACTTTACTCATATTTTGATGTATTAATATGGTGCTTATTCGGCAAATCAGTTTTGAATTTCAGCTCCAAATAGCCATTGAATCAACCCAATTTTTGTCTTCTTTTTTTGCATGCATACTCTGGCTCTTCTTCGGAGATAAATTTCTCCGCTTCTTTGCCACCTTCGGAGATAAATTTTTAAATTTAATAAACCTTTTTTTTGTGTTGTTGTTGTTGTTGTTGTTTACCCTGGTTTTGCCAACTGCTACCTTTGGCTAAAGGAGGGTACCCTCATGCCACCCCTCGACACACCCCTAGATTGGGAAGAATTATTTGAAATAATTTTAATCGTTACAGATGCGAATATGTTCATGCATTACAGACTGTAATTTACAGTCGTAAACTGAACTGAACTGTGTAATCTTTTCTCAATCGTTGAAATCATCGGTGAATTGATAAATGTAATTCATTACGCTTGCAAAACTGCAGCTCTGCTAATTGGTGGCATGGATGAATGGATTATTACCGTTGTGATTGACGGTGAGCTCCGATTGACGTGAAACAACCGGTTATTGCTCCTTAACACTTCAGCGAGATCACCGTAAGGCATGTACTCAAACACCATCCACGGGTTCAAGGACTCCTCTGCGCACACAAATAAAAACAAATCGATCAATATTAATAAATGGACTGGCGATTCTGCCAAAGTCGATGTCAATAATAATCAATTATTTGACATACAGTTGACGATTTAAATTAGAGTCATTTGATGGAAATATTGTATAGGAAGTATACCGATGTGACGCTTTATACATTTGAGAGGAGTCAACCTCCGTCTGATTTTTGGATTTTTCTGGAAAATTTCTGGATGAAATTTACCATAAAGCATCCTTATAACTCTCGTGTCCCATGGTCACTTCAAATTGCATATCAACGGCGAAAGGAACTAAGCGCTTATTATAGAACCACCTTAAATTGACTGATTGTTAGAACTAACGGAGACCAAAAAAGGTACTTGACTTGGGTATGCAATATGCAACTCACAAAATGTCATTTAATACATGTCTTGGGAGCGTTGCGTATTGTATAACCCGAACACTAAACAGGTAGCTTCCGGCCACCCTGCAAGTACGCGCGTCATCAGATTACATTTTTTTCTTCTTATTCTTCTTTTTTTTAACATGAAATACTAACGCTCGATTCCGCGATGGAGGCTAGTGGGTTGACCTCAAAGTTTGGTCAGATCCCCCCCCCCCACCCACCCACCCTCAAGCCTCAGCCTCGACATTCAAAACACAATAAGCGTAAAAAAAACAAAAAACGAAAAAAAAAAAAAGCAAATATAAAAAACCTTAAAAAGGCCGATAAGAGCCAAAGAAACATCCTTTAGAATTTTTTGATGAAAACAACTCTCAATAGGAAGTATAGCGACTCGACGCTTTACCGATTTGAAAAGAGTCGACCATATGAACGAATTCGAAGGTTCAGTTTGACGATGAACCATCGGCAGGGACGGCAGGCAGGTGGATTTCCTGGCATTCCGGTTCGTTCCCGTACGTTTCTCTACTCCTCTTTCCCTTCATAGACTCTCTTTTGTGTAGTCTTTGATGTTTTCGACTCTTTTTAGCCTCAAGCGAAACGTTTGGGCGAGAATTTGTCCACAGTATTCTCAACACAAATCGACGATTTGGCGGGCTGTTTGAATTGATATAAGAGAAATAACATTTGTTGGCATTTTAGGGGAGTTGTTACGCCCTTCGGGCGAATACGCCTGCTCAGCGCTGCGTTAACCTCCCACTCGCTCCCGGTCTTTTTTATAATCTACCTTGGGGTTGTCTGCACTCGGAAAAGGGGTTTTTTGGGGCTAGTGGCAGTTTTTTTCGTTTTTCAATTGTAGCCCTGGTAAAAATGACGACTATAACCGTTCCAAAAACGACTATAAACATAGTTGGCCAACTATGGATTATAGTTGGCCAACTATAGAAAATAGTCGGCAACTATGTTTATAGTCGTTTTTGGAATAGTCGTATAGTCGTCATTTTTACCAGGGAGACCACTATCCGAGTTCGTTGATATCACGTAAATAGAACCTCAAAATTGAACGACCCTTTATCGAACTATATCATCGAGCATTTTTGTGAATGTTAAAAAAAAGAAAAAAGAAATTGATCAGTCAAAAGGGGGGGGGGGGGGGGGGGTGCCGGGATTCGATGCAGCAATCTTCCGCCCAGGAAGCCAGTGAACCACTATCTAGACTACCTTCGACCGGAGGAAGTGATGAGCAATACTTTTGTATATAAACCCAGCTCATGCATGACGTACGTAGTTCAAATTTTTTCCGCTAGGTGCCACGCCGGTCGCTGTGGACAATATCTCGACCAAACGTAAAAATCCTTAGACTCCGTGAGAGCCTAAAACCAACGACCAATCAGAGCTCGTCGAGCTCGTATCCATATGGTTGAAGCACCAGTTATAGACACCCCCCAACGGTACCAACGGTACCAGAGACAGACAACCCAAAAGGCCAGGGGCGTGCCGTGGTTTCCAGAGAGGGGGGGCAAGAATGCAATCTTGCCGCCCCCCGCGAACAAGATTATAAGTTTGATGACCTTTTTTTTTTTTTTTTTTTTTGCTTGTTGCACACTGATTTTGCCGCCCTTTGAAGTTCATTTTGAAATTTGATATCCTTTTTTTTTTTTGGTTGTTCACCCTGATTTTGCCGCCGCCGGAAAGTGCCGCCCGGGGCAAGGGTACCCACATGCCCCCCCCCCCACGGCACGCCCCTGCAAAAGGCTGATGCCCTGATCTGAAAATAGAGAGTTTGTGTGGACTTAAAATTACTTCCAAGCTCTGCTATTTCGATGTTATAAGCATTTTCATATAATATCTTCCAAGTCCGAAAAATTGAGCATTTGTGGCAAAAGAATTTAGTAATGTTACGTGTCTGTCATTGGTGTCGTTTTTATAGGGGGTATCTGTAACTGGTGCTTTCACTTTACTCCAAATAAAGAATTCCATCAAACGACCAGCATATGCCAGCTTCCACTTCTGAAAAAAGGTCTTAAAAAAGTAATAATTCAATTCCTACTTTTAAAATGTTGAAATATAGCGGAGAGGGGAGGGGAGAGAGGGTTGATTGGCTCACCTCTGGGCACAACACCGACCAAAGTAAGAATGTTTGGATGTTTGAACGCGCTCATGATCTCAACTTCTCGCATCAGATCCTCCTCTGCCTCCAGAGTGGCGCCATCCTTTAAAACTTTCACAGCCACCGAATTTGAATGACCTCTCGACCGAATTTCGCCTGAGTAAGGAAACAGAAAAAAAATATTAAATTACTGCACTGACAAGATTTTATTTAACATCTTGATAACATGTCTGCGCATGGGGGGAAAAAAATTAATAAAATTTATGCTACTATAGAGATTGATTTTGGACTAGACCCAACGATAAGATTCTTTATAGACATCAATAATGGAGCAGCTGCAAGGGTCTAAATTTTGTTGGTTTTGTTTTGTATTTTTAATGAGCAAATGAGAGTATTCTCGGTGAGCTAAAAACAAGGTTGCCTTTGGTTTCTGACTAGGTTTCATACAGTGGCGAGGCGTGAAATTTGTCAACAATGTGTTTTCTCCATTTAAACTCACTGATAAAGTCAAACGCTTCAGTCATCGATGATGACCAGGCATTTCGACCTATCTAATGTGTTTAAATGGGAAGAAGGAACGTTGCCAAATCGCACGCCTCGCCACTGGTTTCACAGTTCCAGTGATGCGATGGCCCAAAAGACATTGTTTCAAATCAAGGTTATAGATTAAAGAGGTATGCTCATCTGACTTCGCGCCACAAATTCAGTGGCGCGCAGTTCAAAATCACTGCAGGCAAGATGGCCGACAAAAGCAGAAAATGTATACTATTTTCAGAAAACCTTGGGCTGCCCTCTGCAGGAAAGCAGAAAACAACCCAATGTTTTCTGCAAAGAGTATACGTTTTCTGCTTTTGTCGGCCATCTTGCCTGCAGTGATTTTGAACTGCGCGCCACTGACTTTGTGGCGCGAAGTCAGATGAGCATACCTCTTTAATCTATAACCTTGGTTTCAAATGGGAATTCCACGTCGTGACATCACAGCACAGTGTACTGAGCACACACGATTAAGATTATTTGCAACTTTACACGAGTGTATCACCGAAACCTGGAAACTTGGGAAAAAACCAAAGACCTGTGTTATCAGCTCATGAAGCACTTTCATTTTCTCTATCATAAGCGTCGGTAGACGCAGACGGCAAGTCAGGTAACCCCACCCTACTACCACCCTCTCTACGACCTGACAAGTCTGCGCTGCGTAAACGCTTATAATTACAGAAATTATTTCATTCCCCCAAACCGTGCCTTGATATGATCCTGTAGCGAAAAAACTACGCAACCAAACTCATCAAACTTGGTCTTATTTTAACCAGCGTGTTCTGTGCTCGTGCCTTTTTTTTTGTTTGAACGCAATCCGTCTAATATTTATTGAGAAATGATAAAAAAACTGAATTTCTTATTATAACGGCTATTTCAAACTACGCGGTAACTCTACTCTCATTGGCTACTGCCTTTTAGTATTTGAGATCGCCGCGAGAATCGACGCTTCATCGTCAGTCAACAACAACTGCACATCATTTCAAAACAAAAACATTTCTCCCTGCTTTGACACTTTTGAAATAAACTCGTTACAAATACATGAGTGATACAAGTGATTATTGTTTCAATTGCAACGGAGGCCGTGAATTACGAAATTTGTCCTCCTCAGTTCTTCTTTTTAAATAAATGTACCAAACATATTTTCTAGTTATTTCTTTTGTGTGCTTCTAATTTGCTGTATGCACGCGTATAGTAAAGGTTGGTTTGCTCTCACAGTTAGGTACTTTTGCATATTCATTTACTTAATAACTATTCTAGCTCTGAAGCTGAAAGTATTCGAATTTGGGCATAACCGCGGAGCTTCATTTTCCACTTCATTGCTTGCAAATGCAACAGCTGAGTACCGTAATACTGTTGATCACTGGAGGGAGAGTAGTTTCTGATGTGTTTACAGTACCTTTGTGATTTTAGCACAGAATTATACAATGTATTATTCTGTGATTTTAGTATAATTATTCATAAGCAAGTAGTGACAAAAGTTCTTTGCTGTGTACTTGTAGAGTTTACAACTGACTGATATGTTTATTTGATGAGAACTGGTAGTGACAGTACCTTATTTCCCTGAAGTTATAGAATTGAGCTATAGCGGATCTGCCAGCGGCAGAGTAGCCAGTGGCGGATCGGCCAGAGGCGGACCGGCCAGCGGCGGATTACCCATCGGCGGATCGGCCAGTGGCGAATCGCCCAGAGGCGGACCGGCCAGTGGCGGACCGGCCAGTGGCGGATCGGCCAGCGGCGGCCTAGCCAGTGGCGGATCGGCCACCGGCGGACTACCCAGTGGCGGATCGGCCACCGGCGGACTACCCAGTGGCGGATCGGCCAGCGGCGGACCGGCCAGTGGCGGACCGGCCAGCGGCGGCCTAGCCAGTGGCGGATCGGCCATCGGCGGATTACCCAGTGGCGGATCGGACAGTGGCGGACCGGCCAGTGGCGGACCGGCCAGTGGCGGATCGGCCAGCGGCGGCCTAGCCAGTGGCGGATCGGCCAGAGGCGGACCGGCCAGCGGCGGATTACCCATTGGCGGATCGGCCAGTGGCGAATCGCCCAGTGGCGGATCGGCCAGCGGCGGACCGGCCAGCGGCGGACCGGCCAGTGGCGGATCGGCCAGAGGCGGACCGGCCAGCGGCGGATTACCCATTGGCGGATCGGCCAGTGGCGAATCGCCCAGAGGCGGATCGGCCACCGGCGGACTACCCAGTGGCGGATCGGCCAGCGGCGGACCGGCCAGTGGCGGATTACCCATTGGCGGATCGGCCAGTGGCGAATCGCCCAGAGGCGGACCGGCCAGCGGCGGACCGGCCAGTGGCGGATCGGCCAGCGGCGGCCTAGCCAGTGGCGGATCGGCCAGCGGCGAACCAGCCAGTGGCGAATTGGCCAGCGGCGGATCGGCCAGCGGCGAACCAGCCTATGGCGGATTGGCCAGCGGCGGACCGGCCAGCGGCGGACCGGCCAGTGGCGGATCGGCCAGAGGCGGACCGGCCAGTGACGGATCGGCCAGCGGCGGATTACCCAGTGGCGGATCGGCCAGTGGCGGATCGGCCACCGGCGGACTACCCAGTGGCGGATCAGCCAGTGGCGGATCGGCCAGAGGCGGACCGGCCAGCGGCGGATTACCCATTGGCGGATCGGCCAGTGGCGAATCGCCCAGAGGCGGACCGGCCAGTGGCGGATCGGCCAGAGGCGGACCGGCCAGTGGCGAATCGCCCAGTGGCGGATCGGCCACCGGCGGACTACCCAGTGGCGGATCGGCCAGCGGCGGATCGGCCAGTGGCGAACCAGCCAGTGGCGAATTGGCCAGCGGCGGACTAGCCAGTGGCGGATCGGCCAGCGGCGAGACGGCCAGTGGAAACGGAACTGTAGTTTAGCATATGGATCAGGGAAAAGAAAGGGAAATGAGACTGTTGTCCCTATCGTAAAATGAGCACTCGAGAGTCTATGTGAATGTTGTCCGGAAACTATTCATAACTGCTGGCTAGTCAGCTGATGGATAACAACTGTAGCTTTTATTTGTGGAATGAGAAACTGGAATTTTGCAAGCTAAAACCAGAGTATATCCCATCAAAAACCTTTCCAGGTGCAAGCAGACGGCATCAGGTAATTATGCCTGTCACAAAAAGCCGTTCCAATGCATCCACTCAAAGATATGATATGATGGGAACGGCAAGTCTCCTCCAAAAGGGCATCCAGCAGGGCAAATGTTAATCATTTTTCAAAATCAACACTATCCATCTGCGGCGAATTTAGTGAAGGAAAAACTTTGAGGGATGTATTTCTTTATTTTTTATTTTCAAACGCAAAAACTTGCCGCCGTTCATCGCCTTAAAAAAAAAAATAATAATTAATATTTTTCTTTTTTAAGGCGATGAACGGCGGCAAGTTTTTGCGTTTGAAAATAAAAAATAAAGAAATACATCCCTCAAAGTTTTTCCTTCACTAAATTCGCCGCAGATGGATAGTGTTGATTTTGAAAAATGATTAACATTTGCCCTGCTGGATGCCCTTTTGGAGGAGACTTGCCGTTCCCATCATATCATATCTTTGAGTGGATGCATTGGAACGGCTTTTTGTGACAGGCATAATTACCTGATGCCGTCTGCTTGCACCTGGAAAGGTTTTTGATGGGATAAACAATACCGAATTTAAGACCCTTTCAACCAGAGACAAATAGAGACGGAGCACTACGTTAAAATACATGGGGAAGATTTGAGGCACACTGAATTTTCGGGGATTCAAGAAAATAACATGTGAAACAACAGTCAACAACTTGAGATGTCGCATGATGTTGAATGGTGACATTCGGAAAACACGGGGGAGATGGGCGGGAAGTGAAGAGGAGGGTGCTCACCATTCAACACCATGCGACGTTGACTGTTGTTTTGTTGAGTCCGCGAGAATTCAGAGTGCCTCTGCAGCAGCCAGTTAGTGCTCCGTCTGCCGTCTCTATTTGTCTCTGCTTTCAACTGCCCCAATGACGTCACCAAACGATTGAGTAAATTCAAGCTAACCTTAGGAAAGTTTAGCCAGGCGTCCAGTAAAGTTTGCCAAACCTTGTGGTCGGAGGAAAAATCAACCATATGTATATTAAACTTAATCGATTAGATCTTTTTTTCGTGTGCAAGCATTTAACCAAACATAACCTATACTTCATACTTTAAAAGGTGGTAAATTACTATAATTATTAACTTACAATTCACAACAAGTATAATTGGTAAGACGCGTTTCGGGCTATAATTCCCCCCCCCCCATCATTAGTATAGTGAGTTCCAAGTCGTACTACATTTATACTACGTTTGGATTTTCTTTGGGATTGTGCATGAAAACGTCCTTGTTGTTGGTCTACAGGGGGAAACGTGTGAGTGGAGTTGGGTGCCTTCAATTGATCAGTTAGGCATAAATACGTAGCGTTGAGTATGAATAGTTAACTATATACTGCGGCTTCATATACAAATTGCTCTAGCAAAAGAATAGTATGTACCTGTGACATGAATACTCTTTACTCGCCCTTTTGAGCAAATACTCCGTCTAACTCTGTGATGAATTTTTGCGATCGTGTATCTGCACTGTTATTTTGTGAAATTCAAACAAATACAAAAACAAGAGCAACAAAAAGAAGACAAAAAGTATGGACCTTTGAAAACTTTGCCGAAACAGCCTTCCCCAATCTCGTGACAAAACGTGATTGAGCCTCTAGACAGTAGAGGGATGGGAATGGTTATTTCTGAGATCGATGCTGGCGAATACTGAGGATTGAGGGTAAATCTATCTTCAGTCAGAAGACCATTGTTGAGAGAAGTGGGTATGGCCTGAAAATAAAAATAAAAAACAAAACAAAACAAAACAATGAAACAGATCAAAGAGAACAGATCGAAGAGTTGATTCTTGCACGAAACCTGTAGAAATGAGAGTACGTATGGGTACACTAAAAAAAAAAACAAAACAAAAACAAACAAAAAAAACAAAAAACAAAACAAAAAACAAAAAAAACTATATATTCACACTCACAATCAGAATGGGGTTTAATGGCGGAGAGACGCAGGTATCATGGATTCCTATCGAAATTGAGACATATCTCTATGTTTCCGTTGAGAAAGTGACAGTTATACAGGAATCTCCCATGATACCTGCGTTGAACCGCCATTACGATATTGCCGTTATGGCAGTTATGTGAGTTTATTACAAAACTTTAGCTATCTTGGTGAAATTTTCGTGATTTTCTCTGATTTTGACATCAGATTAAACTATTCATTTGCTCACAGCAAAAGTTTGCAAGAGCCCCATTATTAGATTTGAAGTGTGTGCCAATGAGCTATAACTTTAGAGTGGCACATCAAGGAACGTTCCGCTGGTTCATTGTTGTCACCTAGGGCGCCGCCATCTTGCCGTAAAAATCGATTTTGAGGTTAACTTTTGTAGGTTGTTTCCGGTCGTTTCGTAAACAAACTCGGGCATCGCCGGAAACGACCTACGAATCTGCCGTCCAAATTCCCGCCAAATTCCGAACGACCTACAAAAAACCTCAAAACTCGGAATCTGCCGTCCAAATTCCGCTTTTTCCCGGGATTCCTACGACCCTGTGTGGCACAAGGTGGACCAGCCCGCTGCCACTCTAAAGTTATAGCTCATTGGTGTGTGCAGCAAATAACCTAAAATTCGGCCATGTGCACGGATTTAAATGAGCCCAAGCGGCTGCAGCCCCATGCAACTTAGTCAGATTGCACGCTTCGCCTTTGCGGTTATAAACATCTTAAAATTTTGGATTATTTTTATTTTGTGTTTTGTTAGTTAAAAATTGGTCTGATTATGACGTTCGTTTAAACAATTTTCTTACATAATGATGGATAGGAATAGAAGAATTGATATACGTACCGCCAATTTGTTTTTCTTTGTCTTTTTTCGTTTTTTCCGATAGCAGTAACGATTCCAGCACCAACAAAAAGTTAAAAGAATTAATGTAGCTGCAGCTAGGAGGAGGATGCTCAGAAATATCGAATTATGCACGAGTCCTGCCGCAACGGTCGGCAAAGTACTCCGATATATCTGCAAGTCATAAGTCCGGAAAATTATTCGACTGGTAAATTTTTGTTGATCATAAAAAGTGAAAAACATAATACCCCTACAACTGTATTGAAGCATTTATTCGATATCGTTTAAACGATTTGATGAACGGTTTATTGTCAGATACATCAATGAAATATGGGGGGGGGGGAGGAACGTGCAACATAGCTGCCAAGTTGTGGAGGAAAATCTTCAGTTTTATCTATTTTTGGTTTTTTGTTTTTGGTTTTGGTTTTTAATCAATGCACTACTCACTGTAGGTTTTTCTGGATAATAACGTCTATACTAAAGGGTGTACCAAAAGTCAGGAGCCAATCCCCAAAAATCGAAAACGCTTTGAAATAATGAAACCACATTTTGCATGTGGTATTAAATCAATAAAAAGCACTTTTTGGGGGGGGGGGGGGTCAACAATTTGTGGAACTTGCTTGGGAGGGTAACTGCCCCCCTAATTCAAATGGGACTCCCTTTCTTATGATACATTATTTGAAAAGACATAAAATGCTAAAACTTTTTGTGAAAATCGGAGGCGGTCGATATCGTTTCTCGTGTTGGAGATACCAAAGGTCAACAAAGTTCGACTTGGACCTATTTTCAAAAGATCATCACTCAACTTTGAGAAGTCTGAATTGAAAAAACTAGGAAACTAAAATATTTCAAAAAGCAAGCCCCCTTCAGAGAAAAAATATAATACTAACAAAAAATTTAGTCAAAATTTGGTTTTAGAACCCCCAAAAATTGTTAACGTTTTTGTCTCCCCTGGGAGCTGATTCTGCTATTTTGGACGGGACGAGACGAGACGAGATAGCAAAAATTGACTAATCGTATTGGTCTAAATGACGTCACGTGACAGATTTTGAGTCATTCGAGGGACGGAGGAGTCATTTTTCTGAAATGAACGACTCGGATGACTTCAAAATTGTCACGGGAAGCAATTTCAACCGATGCGGGAGTGGTCGATTCCAGCTATCTCGTCTCGTCTCGTCCAACAGAGCAGAATCAGCCCTCTGGAGAGCTATCTTACAAAATCCGAGGGACGACCCCTATCGAGTGATACATATCGATTGAAATGGCATGACAAACTGGTCATTTTTTTTATCCCCGAGATATCGATTGTCAAACTTCGATTTACTTTGACTCTTTTAGGAAGGGGGGGGGGGGGTGGGGGCTTGTAGTAACTGTGATTTGAGAGTAGAATTAGTGCGGACTTACCGAAGAAGGTGGTGTAGGGGTGGTAACAGTTGGAGTGACTGGAGGAGGACTTGGTGGCGATACGTCCTGGAGATGGATTGTTAGTGGTTTATTACGGTCTAATACAGGAACTGAAAATCAAATCGTTTTCAATAAGTGAGTTAAGTGAGTACCAACTTATATACTGAAAAATAATTCCTTCTCTAGTAATATCAACAGAAACACAACCTAGGAGACCAAGGAATTTCTAACACTTTTATTGGAAAATTCTAGTGTTTCTGGCAGAATCTAGTTATAGTACTAGAATTTCCTTAAATTTTCAAGAAATAAATGATAAGATGAGTGATAAAATTATAATAATACTACCAGAAATTTCTCCGGTTGACATATCGTTATGCTTCTGGTCATTTTTATTTTGATCAGTGTATACTTAAAAAGCGCAATGGCTTGAAGTAGAAAAATAACGCGCTAACAGTGGCGCGAGGCGTGCGATTTGGCAACGTTCCTTTTCCCCCATTTAAAAACATTAGAAAGGTCGAAATGCCTGGTCATCGCCGATGACTGGAGCGTTCGACTTTTTGGTGAATTGAAATGGATAAAATACATTGCTGTCAAATTTCACGCTTCGCCACTGCCCGCTAAGTTATACGTAAAACATTAAACGACTCATATTATATTTATTTATTTATAAATATAAAACCAACGCCCCTCCAAAATGTATAATCTATTTTCTTGAAAAGCAATTTCCATCAAATTTGGCATGATGATTCCTTGGGATATTTCGAGGAGATCAGTGATTTTTTTTTTTTTTTTTTCCCCCCCGGAAAAATCGTCTGTGAGCGCCGCAAATTGAATTTTAAAATTAGAGGGGGAGAAATTATTCTGTTGCTTGACTTCCCTACCCTGAGCCGTGTCGCTGCGCTGGACTCTTATCAAGTCATCACACAGTCATACATCGCAACTAGCCCGTATTCCTAAAGAATGCTGGCCGTGGAGGGCGCCCGCAGGTGGAGCGCCTGGACCTGGAACGGCTAGTAATCTATCTTGCTCGAATGTTTGCGCGCGGTGGCAACTTTTTTTCCCGGAGTCTCAACAAAACGCCGCGCCGCAAGCATACATCATACGTTAACTGATGAGCAAAGCTGCTTAGGTTTTCGGCTAATGAGACGAAAGGACCAAAGTTGCATCAGACAATAACGTATGATCCATGTTGGATAATGTTCCCTATGTTATTCCTGTTGAGTTCCGAAAAAAAAAGTCAGCCACCGCACCGCGCGCACGGCTAGTGCGTGCGTATCTCTATTATATACATATTTTCTATGTAGTTTAAGTGGCATAAAGCACGGTTGCCAGGGTTGCACGAGCTGTTACTGATTAGCAACAAGTGACGATTGACTTACCTGTTTTCCGATTGGGGCATTTAAAGTCAGCCGTCGAAGGACTTTTGTCGTGCGGGCAAATGCAAATGTAAGTTCCTTCGGCAGCACCATCTATGCAGGCTGTTTCTCCGCCGCAAATTCCTTGCTTGCACGCTCCTTCTTTCGGCCAGGGACTGGGAATTGTTTTCACCCCTGAAATTATGAGACAAGAGAAATTGAATTGCAGCCGTCAAATCTATAGAGAGTGCACTTATCAGTGGTTGTCTCAGAAAAGATTAGAATTGGCAGTCCTGTGACTTTCATGAAAGCAGCAGTTGCTTCACATCGCCTGTACTCGATAGTGCAACCAAGGGTGTGGCTAGACAATTTGGGGGGGGGGCAAGTTTGGAAACCCCACTCGACGGTCTGGAGAATACACCTACCCCCCTCCCCCACAACTTAAGAGGTGGGTCACTCGGAAAATTTTGCAAATATTTGGCCGCTTTCAGATGTGATTTCAGGCTATCTCCACCTCGCAAAATGTTATGTTCCTTTGCCAAAAAAAAAAAAAATAAAATAAAATAAAATAAAAAACCGAACAAATCAGAAAAAACCAATCTTACCTACAATTCTATTTTTTGCTACTCGCACATTCAAATAATAATCCATCGTAGAGTATGAAATAATACCTCAACCTTGTTTTTTATTTTGTTATTATTGTATAGGTACTGTATTTTTTATTCTGTGTTTTTGTAACATCGGATTTTTTGGGGGTAGCCAGGGCCAGACCCGCCCCCTGGCTCCATTGTATAGGTCCACCAGTGAGTGCAACCTATAGTTGGTCGTAAGCAGTACCTAAGAGACTGGTGTTTTCATTTAAACTGTACAGATGTCCAGTTAAAATATTTTTGGAGCAGCCTAAAGTAAGGAAGCAAGCATGAGTTGATCAATTGAATACCTTGCCAATAAAAGGGCGTATAGTAAAATTAATGCTTCTGAGAAAAACACGTTTGAAAGTTTCAAAGTGATTTTTCGATACTTTCAACAAGGTAATAATTATAAAACTAATATTTAGTTTTATCGATTTCCTACTTTGAAGTAACAAAAGACCATTTTGTAACTTTCAAACGTTTTTTCTCAAAATCATAAATTTTCTGCGCCCTTTTCTATCGGCATGGTCTTCAATTTAGAAATGAAAGCATGACAGCGCGTAAAAATTTAGACGAAGAAATAAGAGCGATGAGAAATTGTTCATTTGAAGTATTTGATCCATCAAAGGCTCACTTTCTACCTACATCAGATGTATCATTTATGTGGTACGTTCAAGATCAGCTTTCCAGTGTTCATTAATGTTACATGGTTTTTCATTCAGATGGAAACATTAATATTTTGGCTTATATAGTTGATATCTCTTTGCAGTATTGGTTGTTCGCTGGTGACATTTTTTTCGTATATTTTTTCTCGTTCATTTTGAGTGTCCTAGTGGTGGAACCGTTTTTAAAGCTTCGAACATTGATTCTCATTGGCGAAAGGTAAGCTAAATTGAAATCACGCCTCCGCACTTACTTTATTATTTTTTGAGCCAGTGACGTCATTTGTAATCTAGCAATGCTGCATTTGATTCATTCAAACCCATTTTAAATGTATCGTTTTGAAGGAGCGCCCTCCCGATAGTTCGACCTTTTTATGGATTTAAATGGACTAAATACAGCATTGTCACACTGCACGAGACGTGACGCCACTGTTTTGAGCGTTTATTGGATCAGTTGTATTAATCAGACAAAAAGGATAGATTCGATCATAAATTAAGTTGCCAATTATTGGCTTCAATCGGAAAATCAATCGTCAACATTACGGGCCATGTTTGACTCTAAAGCAGTGGCGGCTCGTCGGGTGAGGCAAGTGAGGCGACGCCTCACCTGTTTCGAAGAGGGAAAGAAAAGGAATTGGGAGGGAATAAAACAGAGGAATAGGAAATTAGTTTGTGAATTGCTGGTTCCTCAGTGCTAAATTTTTTATCCATAAGTAGTAATTGAAAAAGATAGGTACGAGATTTGATTGAGAAATAATAGCCACTGCGTTGAGAAATAAGTCCGTCAGCGCTGTGGTGCGGAGGTGGCCGGCTGCGAAAGCGAAGCTCATGCGGCGATCTCCCTCAGCGCTGCATGTCACGATGGATAGCGGGAGAAGGCGGTGAGTGCGGCTATGCTAACGGAATCGAAGCTCATGAGGCGATCTTCATCGACGCTGCATGTCGCGATGGATAGGCAGGCGGAGAGCGAGAGAAGGGAGGTAGTGAAGAGAATTTGGAGAGCGTTTGGAGAAACTGGTTCCTTCACTCGGCGCTGCTGCTCGTCGCCTCTTCGCACACACTGACTGGCAGGGTCGGAGTGGAGGGGGTGAACGAAATCATCTCTCTTCTCTTCTCTCAAGTGATGCTTCAGGCAACTGGCGGTATCCTTTGCCAGCAGGTTTAAAAAGTTTGTTTACTTTGATTAATTTCCTATTCATTTACGTTTTGTTTTCTCCCGCCTTTCTTTCTCTGTCTCGCTCTGCCTCTCTCTTTCTCTTTAAACTGTGTTGCCACTGTATTCATGTCTACAATTAGGGGAGTGAGAGGGTGGTATTTGCTTCCTCTAGTTTCTCCTATATTCTTTACATACTGTCTTGAGTGTTTCATTTATTCTTTATTTGTTTCTTTTTTGTTGGCTGATTTTCTTTACTTTTTTGTCGGACGATTTTCTTGATTTTTTTGTTGGTTGATCTATCTTTCACTTCCTGTCGATAGAGACTTTTACCTTTCCCAAATTAAGCGTGTTTTATTTTGATAATTTTCATAATCTCCCATCAAATGCAGTATTTAAATGTATTAATGAAAAATAATAATATAACTGTCATTAATTTTAACCGATAGATATACGCGCGAACCATCGTGTAGATCGCATCAAAAGCCCCTAGAATTTCACGATTTGGCCTCTTATTATTCAAAATTTTCTGGGGGAGGGCCCCCAGACCCCCCTTTCTCCTGAGGGGTATTCCATACCCCCCAGACCCCCCGACGATATAGACTTGTTAATTTTCGCCTCATCAGTGCTGAGGTTCACGAGCCGCCACTGCTACATCTATCGAATCTAAGGTCTATCGAATATCCACGGCCGTAACTCTCGAAGATTCGATGGAAGCTGATTAATTGGCGCGAATATCAAAGAAGCATCGATCGGAAGAATCTAATAATGACGTAATAGAAGACGAGGGGCCAATGAGGCAGAGCTCAACCGATAATCTTTGGCATTTTTCCAACGCGGTTGATTTCTATAATACTGCATATATGATGGAAATGAATGTGAAGATTAATATAATCCTTGACTATTCACAAAAGAACGTTATAAAATCTAAAATTCAAAGTCTCAGCAGAGGTTTATATTGTTTTGATTTGAACCTAGACTAGGTTCATAAACAATCAAAACTACCTATCCTTTTTCGACATCAGTATGATTTATTCACGTTTAAAAAAAAAAAAAAAAAAAATTGTCCTTTCAAAATATCTCTTCTAATTTTTCTTGAGAAAATTTACCTATTTAAATTACAACATAAACACGCGACAGTAAATAAACACAATGTTCAAGTATAATGCTGTCAGTGTAACCGTAACTTTCAATAGCACAACCAGAATCTCCTTCACCTCTTTCATCTCTCCTTTGATAGTATAAGTGTAGAAAAAGAATCGGAAGAGGGGATTTTAGGTATCCTTTTGTCTATTTTTATATGTCTAACATACGTATTCCCATAAAGGAAAGAAAGAGATAAAGGGATATTTAATAGAGAGCTACTAACTGGTATATATAATTTTAATTACGTCTAATTAAGAAATAATAATATTGAAATCATTAAACCCTTTCAGGAATAATATGACACACGTTGTCCCACTTAATTTAAAATGGGATTCAAGAGAATTTAAAGGATATTTTGCAAAAAGTTGAGTGACCCTTCAAAGTTCTCAGAAAATCGTCTTCTTTTGAAAAACTGAAACAAAACCTCAAAAAAAAAAAAAACTCGAATCCGGAAAATGCGCGCATAAAGGGTTAAACTGGAATTTTACGTTTTACTCTCCAGTCGCGCGTATAGAATCGATCAGTGGCGACTCGTCCGATTTGGCAACAATAGCTTCTATCTATTTAAAACTGTGTAAAACAATCGATTAGTTCTCACCTAGTATCGATATTTTTGTATAGATTTAAATAGGAAAAGAGGATGACGGTTGCCACATTGCACGAGCTGCCGCACCGCTGCGCAGAATGTCTCCTTTTTTTCCAAACACTATCCGCGTTTCCTCCGTTTTCGAGGAGAAAAGCCCGAATTATTCTCTTTTTTAGAGTAAGAGGACGATTACTGCCCTTGGATACTCGATACTTATTATTCGAAGCGAAGGTTCGGTTTTTATGATGCGGCCGTTCACCCAATACAGCTACTTCCCAGCAGAGTTGTGCAAACAGTCAAACAGAAGTGTAATCGATTACACGATTACTGCAGGGTAATCCGTAACCGTCAAACCTTTGGATAGTAATTACATGCATTCTTCACCAATAAATAGTAAATTTAGGGTATTTTCGATTAGATCTAATTCTTTTGCAACTAATAGGATGGGTGGCTTGTAAAAAAATCGACCCTGATTTCCATAAAATCACCCTTCGAAAAAACGACGATTACGATTACTCGGTAATCGTGTAATCGATTATCACCCCCATTAGCCCAGCTCTGCTTCCCAGGAAGGTTTATCAAAGATTCAAATACCGAGAAAGAAGAGTATAGATACTTGTATTTGATACCTGTAAACGTAGAAACTTTTATTCGCTTAATTGAGTGAAACTGGGTGACTCGGGCAGCTGCGAGAGTCAAACACGCATCGTTGATTTTTAAAGACAGTAAAAAGCCGTATGGTTTGAGCATGACAAATATAGCAGCTGCAACGAATGCAACTATACATATTCAGAAATTAATTTCGAACATCATCGCGTGTTTGCAATTTTTTTGATAGGCGGAAGAGACAAATTGCGAAAAAAAAAAGTTGAATAATGCGATTTACGAGGAAAAGAAACTAATGACGGCTTCCGCCGAAATTAGATTAGAATCTGAATTTCTTAGCGTCAAATCATTACAACTTGGCGCAATTGCCATCTTAAAACTATCAATCATCAATTTTATTCAAGCGAGGTGATTAATCGTGGAATTTTATAGACAGTTTCAAAATGATATTGTCTTTTGACCTACCTCTTCGCTATCAATGGGTTAGTATATGGGAAAGCCAGAGACAAATATAGGTGCACTACAATTGCATAGACGAGTAACATAAGGGCTCACTGATGTTTCAAAAATGTAGCATGAAAAGAAATTCATAAGAAGAAGAAGAAGAAGAAGAAGAAGAAGAAGAAGAAGAAGAAGAAGAAGAAAAGAAGAAGAAGAAGAAGAAGAAGAAGAAGAAGAAGAAGAAGAAGAAGAAGAAGAAGAAGAAGAAGAAGAAGAAGATGCAGAGCATTTGACAATTTTACAACACATTCCTGATTGGCGTCATGTCATTGCCAACCCCCCCCCCCCGGCCTCTCAATTATCTAAGTGCATACACATTTTCATATTTGGTACATTACTTCCATACTCCTCAGCATGCAGCAGTGGCTGATATGCTGAACTTTGATAAACACAGAATCAATTTGCTCCCAAAAAACCGCTTTATTGGTAAGTCTGTTACCGACTTTACCTCACTATACTTACTTGCAAACGGTATGTGTGCGACTCCGAGAAGCGCTTGCCCCCATTTTGGAACCGTAGCAATTAATCGAAGAGATGAACGATTAATTGCAATTTGAGAACTCACTATCTCAGTTATTCAGTTATACAAGCTTGTATTCGGTTGAAACGGGCAAAATGGAGCGTTGCCAGATTGCACGGAAAGGTACATAAGAAAAGCTATAAGCATATCGTATGTTATTGCACCGTTCGCCCGATATGTATGTAGCTTACAGTGGTGGCTCGTGCAATTTGGCAACCATATATGTTTTCTGCCATTTAAACTTATGCAAAAGTATATTTTCTTGGGGAGCAATTCACCCCCTAAATATGGATTATTTTACATAGGTTTAAATGGATAGGGTCCGTTGTTACCAAGATGCACGAGCCGCCACTGGCAGCTTACGAAGAAGCGGTCACAGAGAGCAACACGACGGAAAGAGCGTTCATTTAACTTCGATTAGGGTTGAGGGGAAAGGACTTTAAATAATATGCGTGTTTTGATAGTTTAAGGCGGTGTTTGTTTCCACCGATTGAGAAAAGATCACCGATGCGAGTAAACTGAACTAAACTGAGTAATCTTTTATGGTCAATCGGTGGAATCATGCAGAGTTGAAATTTTAAAAATGTCACTAAATATACACAAAAATCAGCTCTCAAACGTGCGGTTCGAAAGCGACTCATATGAGTAAACCGAGATAGTCGGAAATCGTTTCAAAATATAAAAGCGTACCGTTATTGTTAACAACAACGTATCGTGAGAATATTGAGCGCGCGGCTTGATGTGATGCGCCCAGACTCGTTTACGATAACCTCTGCTAGAGGTGAACCGTAAAAAGGCTGTAAGTACACAAAGTCTTCGGAGTAAATCAAATTTCAAACAACCTCCGAGTGAAACCCACAGCTGATATCACATAATTACTAACGAAACCATAAAATCATGACTTTTATCGGCAGATTTTTTCAATGTTAACGGAGGGAGGGAGGAAGAGGGGAAAGGGAGAGAGGAGAAAGGGGGAGGGGGCATCGAATGACCGATAAACAGATTACAATAATATTTCAATTCTTATACATATACTCTCGGTCCAGTCGGTGATAAAGGGAAATGGTTGTAAATACTCGAAGCCTTACTTTATTGTATAGATGCAAGTTAGTTTGGGCAAAAACAAATAGATTTGAATCAATAGCGGCTCGTGAGCTTTGGCAACATCGGATGTTCTTCATTTAAACCAATGTAAAATAATCGATTCTTGGTGAGTAAAAGCCTGAGTGAGGCGACGCGACGCTCTGCTCCTAGAATCGATTTTTTACTTAAGCTTTAATGACAAAAATGCACGGAGGCCAGCGAGCTGATCGGGGACTTCATAGTTAAACTGATCGATAAAACTGAATACAAGTGACAGGATTGGGTTGGAGACCGATGAGGGGCGGAAGTCTTTTGAAAACCATTGTTCAGTCGCTCGTTATGTAAAAGTGTCTCCGAGCAACCTTTACGTACCGAGCGACTGGACAATGGTTTTCGAAAAAGATCCACCCTGAATTGATCTCTCACCCAATCGTGTCACTTGTTTTCAGTTTTATCGATATGGTTAACTATGAAGTCCCCGATCAGCTCCCAGATTGTGTACGAGCCCCTGCTGATTTCAATGCGAAAAATCGTACGTGCTCTGAAAAAAAATAATTCCTTAATTTGTTTTAACTATAAAACGCCTATGATTCCTAAACTTTATTTGACGTTGGATGAAAAATGGTTCAAAAGTTGCCACAAAAGCGCAGTGTGTTGAGACGTCACACTGAAAAAAAAAAAAAAAAAAAAATAATACCAGGAGCACAACGATTTGTTAACCGACAAAATGTCGGTACTGTTACGGTGTCACCATAATCCTAGTCTTTTGTACTGTATAGTTCTTGAAAATTTGGAGGGAATTCTAGTAAGTACTTTATGTATGATCAGATTCTGACTGCAGAAACATCAGAATTTTCTGGTAAGAGCACTATAAATTCCTCAATTGGCTTATACTTTGGTCCTTATGCTGGTAATTATTAGAATAATAACTAGTGCAAGAAACACATTCCTCATAGAAATCCATTTGTTTTTGCTCAAACTTGTATCTCCATGGCTTCGAGTGTTACTGAAAACGTTCATTTCAGTTTTCTCAGCGCAGTTTGAAGTTTTCAATATAACAGATACGAACAAGGTCCATAAAAACAGGTCAGTCTAATAGCATATTGCGGTCTTTGTGACCAACTTGAGAAACCATGCTATTCAAATAAATGGGGGTTGATTTCCCGAGTTGGTCAAGGTATACAGTTTGAAAACGATTGAAACGATTCGTCGATGGAGGTTGACGTTTTGGGCGAATGTGGGCGAAAACAAACCGGGCGTTTTGGGTGAGAGAAAGAGTATATTTTGGGCGACACAAAAAGATACCTTTTGGGCGAGGAGCTGGATTCGAGAAGACGAGAAGGCCTTTTGGGCGAGTTAAAAATTGAATTTAGTGAGGGATCCAGTCAATGTCGAAGGGACTTTTGGGCGAGTACATTTAAGGCATTTCCTGAGGCAATTTTGTAAGTTTGGCATCACTGGAAGTATTGAAATTGTCGAGTACGCGTTTTACAACTGAGTATTACTCACCAGCAATTATTGTAGGTCCGCGGCCCTGTTTGAAGTTTTGAAATACAAACTTTTGCTGTGAGCAAATAAATAGTCCATTGGTTTTTTTGCAAGAATTAACTCTTCAATCCCGTGTAGCAAAAGTTCGCAAGAACCCTATTTGATGCATAACGATGATAATTGGGCTTGGTTGACTAACATTTCTCAAACTCTGCTTCATATGAAGGAAATAGAGTTACAGAGGTTTCACGCCCCCCCCTCCCACGAATTGTATTCACGATGAGTGTAAAGTCGAGCTCCACTTCGAAAATGAAAAAGGAAAAGAAATATATATTTGAAAAAGAAAATTGAAAAGCTCCGACCACATTAACTCGTAATTTATCGCACTTTCGTGGGCAAGAAAGCAAAAATCGACTGGCACATATGATTGTCTCTCATAGCTAGGTATGTAGTATGTATCGTGTGCACGGCACGACACGTTTGCCTCATACAGCAATAGCACCATCTCTCGCACTCGCCCAAAAGTGCCTCATTATTAACTTTTTCTACGAATTTCTGATCTTTTTCTCTCGCCCAAAACGCACACAAAAATTGAGTAGTTCTCAGTAATATTCTCGACTTGCCTCGCCCAAAAGATACTTCTTTTTTTATACCGGCTTCTTGCCATTCGCCCAAAACGTACGCATCCCCTCGTCGATTCGGTACGTATCATCTGTAGCAGAATGGGTCTGTTGCACACTTTGGCTAGAGCGTTTTAAAGTATCAATTCGTATGTAAAAAGCCGTAAAAATGACAATGACAGCATCAAAAAACACCAAAATTCATTAATAAACTCGCAAATTGCGAAAAACACTAGACACTATGGGGAAGTTGCAAGAGTCTAAAATGTTGTGTTTTTTATGAGGAAAATGATAGTACTTGATGAGCTGAGAACAATGGTGCCTTTGGTTTTTTCATAAGTGTCCCGGTTTTGGAGATACACACACGTAAAGTCGTAAAAACTCGTGAGTGTAGTGACGTCACTACGCGGAATTCCCATTTAAAACAATGTATTTTGGGACAAAATCTCATCTTCAGAACAATGGGACATAATTAGAAACCAAAGGCATCTTTGTCCTCAGCTCATCAAGTACTTTCATTTTCTTTACAAAAAACACAATATTTCAGACCCATGCAACTGCCCCATTCAGTATTCACCCCTGTATCTTTCCACCACGTGCACAATATTTCGCGAGATTAGCGCGGTACATTCCAATAATCACGGCTGACTGTCCTCACAGCTGACTTCATAAACAAATAAACAGTTAACGCTGACGGCGTCTGTTCGAATTTCTTACGTCTCAATATTCTCAATTCCTCTCAATAAGTTGTGAAAGGTGCGGAAATCGATATTTGTGTCGAAAACTTATCAAAATGAAACAATAACACACAGGAGTTCCGAGGATGATGATTGAAGTTGGAATCATACTTGGAACTCCTGTGTGTTATTGTTTCATTTTGATAAGTTTTCAACACATCAGTTTCCGTGACATTCACAATCTATTGTGAGGAATTGAGGGTATTGAGACGTAAGAAATTCGAACTGACACCGCCAGTGTTTACTGTTTATTTGTTCGTGAAGTCAACTGTGATGACAGTCAGCCGTGATTATTTGGATGTGCCGTGCTAATCTCGCGAAATATCGTGCACGTGGTGGAAAGATACAGGGGTGACTAGTGTCTAGTGTTTTTTGCAATTTGTGAATTTGTTAATGAATTTTGGTATTTTCTGATGCTGCCATTGTCATTTTTACATAAGAATTGATACTATAAAACGCTCTAGCCGAAGTGTGCAACAGACCCATTATAAAACTCGTTTATACCATGCAGTAAAGTGACTAGAAACGTCCGTGTAATATCTAAAAAGATTGTATCGGCGTGTACATTGTAGAAGGTACTTACGTCTTACGTGGTCAAAAGTACTTCTGGAGGGCTAAAATTGTAATTCGTTTCTTTGATCGACGAATAATGCTGACTGAAACTTTGGTTCTGGCGCGTCCAGGAAGGAGGATGGGGGATGCCCCCCCCCGAGCCTTGAATTTTTTGTTTTCAAAAATGGTAATTTTTCGGCCATTTCAGCCCCCTCCCCCCCAGAAGGATACCTAAAGTTGTGCTGTTAAGTTTGAGAACTACTCAGTACTCACTACTCAGCATCAACATTATCAATAGGTGTCTATATGACCTTGTTAATATCATGTAGAGGTAGTGAAAACAACGGAGGATTAAACAGGACTGATAATTACATCAAAATTCACGAAAAAAAAGACACGGTAAGCTCTGCGATAGAGATTGGTGATTACAACTGTTGCTAAGAGACAAAACAGAAAGATGATGCGCCTGGTTAAAATTTTCTTAGAAATGATATACTTCTTCTCTGCTGTATTATGTATAGATAGGTAATAAATATGGCAAAGGTTATGATAATGTTAACCTTTGAATCTATATACAAGCAGTCTTTACGTGATATCGACGATACCATAAAAGCTGGAAATCATAACCCATATGTTTGGTTTGATATGTATGCGTGAGCTATAAAAGCCCGGTCACTGGTCAGAGCTAGAAGCAATTTGTTATTGATGCGTGTTTTTTTAGGGGTCACGAGTAAACCGCGAGATTCTCTTGTTTCGTAGCCGTAGTTATATGACTAAAATAATTCGTCATCGATATCCATTTTAATGTGGAGCATGCTCCCTTGGTGTGGCGAGATACGAAGAATGTGGATTTTATTTTATTGTGATGTCACAAAAGTGGTGTCTTTTTGATGTTTCCACGAAAGGAGTTCCTGCAGTGCATGTTTCTGGCTCTTTATAAATCGCATCTACTATTATGCTCTTCCTCACTCTCGTTCTTACTTGACCCTCATCAAAAGTAACCTCTCTTTCTCTCTAAGATTCAAACCATAGGAGTTGCTAAAAAAAATTGTCTGGGTTGGGCTACACGTGGAAACCCACTTGCGAGACACCTCAGAATGGAGAGGGGGAAAGGGGGGTCCGGATATATACATACATATATATTTGTTTGTTTATTTTGTTTTGTTTTTTGTTTTTTGTTTTTTTGTTTTTTTTTTTTTTTTTTTTTTGAATTTAGCTTTCCTCAGACATGACGTTTAGCTATTACGTTCGAAAACCAGAAGAAAATAAACTCTCAAAAGAGTGTACTTTTATACATGTTTCTCATCTGCTGACGAAAAACTGATGGACATAATCGACACAAAGTTTTCCAAATTTACTGTGTTGTCTATAACAGACGTAACTTAAAATTAGGAAATTTTGTGAAATGTTCCGGCTCTTCTGATGTTTTTTTATTTTCATTTAAAAAACTATGGAAAAAATTAGTTTTAATAATGAGCTCTTCGATTATTTTTGAAGAGTTGAGTAAAATACTGCCTAGCTTTGAACTTGAATGTAAAGAAGAGAAGACTATTTTTTTTATATATGTAGGATGATTACTCTTGAAGACTATAAATGTGAGTTTTTTTTTCCGGATTTTCTCAGGCTTGCTCCTCAGTCCTCCCCCTTGCTTACACCCCTGTTTCAAACTCAAAAATAAGTGAGTATTTATAAAGAGCAACAAAATGTATAACATTTATACATATGGTAACAAGTAAAACAGTTTATTACTGTCGGGTTTGGCGCAGATGCGTCCCGTGCAATCTGACAACGCTGCATAGGTGTAGGTAATCCATTCAAAACCCGTAGTTTAGGTCTAACTATTGAGGATGCACAATGCACTCCCTTGAATTGATATTTTCCATGGGTTTAAATAGACGAAATGCAGGATTGCCAATCGTCGCCATGCCTTTGGTTTTACAAAACCCAGTAAGCTTCCAAACCGGGGGGGGGGGGATAACGAATGATAGTAACGTAAGTTTCTAAATTTGACCCTTAAGATCGAACTATTTTGTCGGAAAAATTGTATATTTACTGTTGGAGCAGTTCGCTTGACAAATGGTTACGTCAATTATCGTCAAGTTCTAAGACTTCGGAAATACGTATCTTAGTATAGTAACGAGAGATGCCGATTGCGTCGCAAAGATATGAGAAAAGAGTAGACGAAGGAAGGGATTGAATCATCGAAGAAAAAGAAGCAGACGGAGCCATCAATAAACGCTTGAAGAATGAGGGGAGTCGCAGGAAAAATGTGTGTCACGCTCAAATTGGCTCTCAGTTGACGCAGTGCTTGCAGCATCCCTATTCCCTATATATTATAAACGAGTCGAACATAAGAATGAAAGGGGTCAACATTTTGTTTGTGTGATTTATGGCTTTTACTTTACTTACGAGTTACGTAAAAATGATTACGGAGATGTAATCTTTCAAAAAAAATAAAAATACAAAGTAGTCCGCGCGAATGGGCAATAAAATGTTTGATATCTGCTTTCTCCGAAAAAGAGCTATAGAAAATGTGTCCCGAAGAGCTCTCTGCCCTGCCCCAATAAAACTTGTAAGGATTGATAGGGGTTTAAGAATAAATACCTACTCTTTCCCTTCAAACTTTTCTCACGGTCACGGTCACGCTCCCGCATTTGGTTCCTTGTATCCATTTCCCTCATTTCTTTCGTTCAGAGCTGCAGTTGTGTGTACGTATGTTTGGTGGTATTTCTCAATTCACCGATGGACTCCACCGGTGCGCGGTCGACCAAAAGATTACAATACATGGTTCAGATCAGTGTATGACTGTAATGCACAATCGCATGTGTAATCTCTTCTTCATTAGTGGAATCATACCGTTAAATTATCAAAACATCCACAAAATTTTAAAGTCACCCTGGTTAAAATGGTTCATACAGGTCCATATACCCAATTCATTCCTCTTACAGTATGGATATGTATGGATATATACGTGTTGATATCCATACAGATCGATACAATGTCCGCATACATATTCATGTAAATCCATACTTATCCATACGGATGATCCATCCACATTACACATCCATGCTCTTTATGGGGAAATGGTTATGGAATATGGACCATGTTTACCACGGACACACAGTGTATACGATGCGACCAATCTAGCCCGACAAAATTATTTTTCGAGCTTTGAAGGTCGAATATCGTAGAAAACGTCAATTTTTGTCGTAATTAGCCGTTAGGAAAGCATTTCAGATTTGCCTGACCCTGTTGTGATGATAGTGGCGGGGGGGCATGTTATTTATAATCATGTAAGTTACGAATCCTTTTTATTTTCTCTTCTCTCTCAGTTTTTAGCTCTCATTGCTTGCTCATTGTGTAAAAACTTTGTAGAGCATGCCAAAACGTACTTCTGCTCGCCCCCCCCGGCCCTTTTACCATTCCAACTCTTTTTGTCAACTCGTTGCATTCATATAATCCATTTATTAATTTGCTTGTAAGGAAACTTTAGAATAAGTGCTATAGTGGTAGAGATAGGTAGTTAGGAACGCTTAACGAACTATTTCACCCGATAATGCGTTATCGTCACCAAAACCGTCTCTACAGATAACTCAGTTTTGTACGGATCGTAACAGAATTGGAACTATTGAAATCTCGCGACATTTTAGGTAGGAAACGCAACCATCAAAAGTGAAATCTGTTGATTGATCACAAAACTATCACTTCGCAAGAGCTTCCCATGAAGCAGTCAAAAATTCAATTTTTTTTGTAAAAATTGCTCTCGTGATGGAGAAATTGGCTGCGGTTTTCGAATAGAGGATGCGATTTGGAATTGAAAATCGGATTTGAGTTGCAGGCATTTGAAACCGCCAGTTGCAGAAACCATAGAAGTTCACTAAACTGAATTTCACAGAAGGATAACAAAAACATGTAACGCTAAACAAAGCCAAATTAGTTATTTCAAAAATTGTCATTGTTTGTCATAAAGTGATGTCACGAGCTTAGTTTTTGGAACTCAGTAGTTAATTGAGAAAAACATTCCTGTTAATTCAACCGGTATTCCTGTAAGTATTTTGAAAGCCGACACACCTCCGTTTGAGGAAAGGGTTTCCATAAACAAAAAATCAAACAAAAACAAAAACTACCATTTTTAAATTTTGTGGACTTATTTTTTGATTCCTGCATTTAGCGATCCAATTGTTGTTGTCCGCACGATGATATAGGTATAACTTAAATCATACGACAACAGTTCATTGCATTGAACCATATAGCTTTTGTTGGAACCAGCCCCAGAACCAGAACGCGCCGCCATACATTGATTTATCGATTCATCGTCAGTAAATAATGCAGTCTATTCCTATCGACATGCAGAATAAATGAGTTCAGAACGGCGATTTGACGGAGGGACTTTGCTTGCTCATGCGGTGCACGTGACCGTTTAACCGGCGTGGCATCGCGATTCTGGATGCGTCATGCGTTCAAGTTCAGACGATCCGATATCCAATGGCGATCAATTCCGTAAGAGTGTAAAGAGATGTTGCGAAACCTATGTTTACATGCAAATGTAGGTGATGCACGCTGACGCGGGAGCGCCGCGAGCTCCGTCGAAGAGCGGGCTAAGGATCTATACCATGCAATTGGGCTTTGCACAATGTAAGTACGTATACAAGTACCTACGTATGTATAGGGTGTATTGATATGTATGGAGAATTGAGAGTTACATATACCCGCAGATTTCGCGCGCATACCTTCTTCCGCATTCCACTTTTCTATAATTCTCACAACGAGCTATAACCATAAGCGGATCCAGAGGGGGGGGGGGGGGGCACGGCGGCATCCCCCCCCCCCCCCCCTTGGACCAAAAAAAAAAAAAAAAAACAGTGAGAGGAAGAGAAAGAGGGGGGAAAGCAAAAGAAAAAGAGAGCCTAAGTGTGTTCATGTAACTTTATAATTATTATCTTGCTTGGGAATAGGGAAACAATAGCAGGGGCGGGATCTTCCCCTCTTACGAACACAAATTGAAATGAAGTAGTATAAAAATGAGGAGTAAACGGTTAAAAGATGCCTCACATTGGCTGAAGAGAAGGTTAAATGTTCAAAACTTTCTGGGGGGACCCTCAACCCCCATTGGCTGGGGGGTGTCCCCCCATACCCCCCACTCACGTTACAAAAATCCCCCCCCCCTTTGAGACTTTCCTGGATCCGCCCCTGGCTATAACCGTAGATGGCAGTGGCAGGGTACCATGACATTTTGTAGCATTGCACTGTGGTCTGAGATCGAAAAAAAATGGCCAAAAATGGGGCTCTTGCAAACTTTTGCTACAGCGGATTGAAGAGTAATTGATTCTTGCATGAAAACCTGTGCAAATGACGATGAGTACACTATAAAATCACGAAATTCACTCTCAGAATCGGGCATAATGGCGGACAGACGCAGGTATCATGGGAGATTCCTATCTAAATTGAGACATATCTCTGTGTTTCCGTAGAGAAAGTGACATAATAGACAGGAATCTCCCATGATACCTGCGTCGAACCGCTATTACCATCTTGTCCATCTTGCCGTTATCGCAGTTATGTGAGTTCATTACTGAATTTTAGACTTTTTTAGTGTGATTTTTGTGATTTCCGCTGGTCTTTACAGAAGATAGAACTATTTATTTGCTTATAGCAAAAGTTTGCAAAGAGCCCCATTAGTGAAAAAACTTAATTCATCAAAAATCAACGTTAGGCATAATTTAAAACCTTCTAGTGACATTTCTAAGTTTAAATTGCTTGCTATGGGTGTTTTTTGTAATTAAAATTGGTCTTGAAAGTTTTATAAATGATAAATTGATGATGAATTTACTTTCTGGGTTTTGGCCACTTTTTAACGATCTCAGACCATTGTGCTTTTGTATTCTGTCTATTTACACCCATATAGAAAGTCGAATGCGCAGGTGTATTGAATTCACGGGTTTAAAATGGCCGAACTGCAACGTTGCCAAATTGCATGCCACGCCACTGATAGAGGGCCAGAGGGGCTTTCTGGGAAGTAATTTTGAAGACACATCGGAGGCAGCAATGATAGGAATAGGGTCATTCCAGGTTAACTGTCCCACCCAGCACATTTGGAATAACTTACACGGAAAAAAAAGATTAGTGAAATTAACCATACGATAGCTGATTTTGGCACCTGCTAGATGTTATGGTAAACTTGACCAGAAGTATGGTACATTTCCCGATACTTTGAGTAAATTCGACATGCAATCAGGTAACATCACCTAGTACCTAATCAAAACATAGTATACTTTTGGTTAACATTGCCATAACATCTAGCAGGTGCCAAAATCAGCTATCGTATGGTTAATTTCACCGTAGTTTTTTTTCCGTGTATTTTATTCTCAGACGTTGATTTTTGCTTGTTTAAGCAATTGAAAGGGTAAGATGTCGGACAGATATTGATCTAATCTTTGCTGAAAATATGCGAAAACTCCAAGTTTTTAAACTAAAAAATATTTTAAAAATGACGAGTGGGGCATTTAACCTGCGGAATGACCCGGAATTTCATGTGGACATTTTACACGGACTCAGTTTGTTTGCAATTTATTTCTTGACCTTGAAATAAAAGTTGGGACAGATGAATCGGCATCGATCAAGAGTGAGACAGAACAAAATATCCGAAAATGCACAATAATCTTGACTCCTCCCCCGAGGCAAATTTATATTTAAAATTTAACCCTTTATAGACCAAGCCCGAGTATACTCGTTTTTCTCCGCTAGTCTATGTCACACATTTTTTCAGTCTTTATTCCGGAAAAACCCGACTATCGATGAAAACACTTGCAAGATAAGATTTTTTCGGGCGCCTTCAATTCATCATCTTGGCAATTCCAACTCCCTCGAGCACGAACAGTTAACTACCGTCCCTATTTAAACGGAGAAATGACGTTTTTATGAACTAACCTGGCCTTTAGAGGGTATGGAATTCCATGAGCTTCGAAAATTGAATAAGCACAAGTTTTTGCGTTCTTAGTCGCCAATTCTGATGAAAGCTTCAGGTTTTTCCTTAGAATTTATATATTTATATTTGGGCTCTAATTCTCATTTTCGGCAACTTTGACAAAAAATTGTTGAAAAAGAGTAAATAGTTGCGATTCGGTAAGCAAATGGAGTTCCGAAATGCACTCAGACACTCAATATAAGTACACCACCCTTATTTAGTTTTTCCAATGGAAATCGTTGTATTTAAATCCTACATAGTAATCCGATTCATAGTTTTTTTTTTTTTTTAAAGCTCGCAACAATAGCATCGCTATGTCTTAAAGGCGTAAAATTCTTGGGACAGATCTATATGAAATCGGTGTGGAATGTTGGTGAAATAGCTTTTATGAGTGGCTATTTGGACGAAGAAATTGATACCTAGGTATAGCTGTTTCTTTCAGACGGATTGGCGTGATAAGGAAACTCACTCGACGCCATGACGGAAACAAGCAAAATTTTCTCATCTGTATATAGTTTTATTAAAATTCTGTGGCCATACAGCAATTCCTAAAACAATTTTGCACTTGCGTTTGAAATTAAAATCAGTTTCAACTGAATTATTACAACTTTTAATTTGACGTTTAAAAAATAAGAGGCAAACGTACCGTCCATGCTGCCCCTTTTTTGGGATAGGACTTATATATTTATATAACATGACGTCACTTCCCTACGTAGTAACTGAATAGTTTCTCTAAAGTTCATTGAATTCTCGCGCCACGCTGCTGGTCGAAAGTTGCTACAGTAAATAGCTTTCAATCGGCCGGTCGGAAGTACCTATAGCACCATAAAGATAAATCGCGAGTGCATTTACTTGAAAAAGCTTTTAAACGATGGGTTTTTTTCTCACGACAGTGCAACAGATGCAACAGTGTAAGGCCTTGTCCATACACGCTTGTATGTATTTACTGACTCCGACATTCTCTCTCAACATTTTATACGAAATCAAAGAAGAAGGAACTAACTCTGGATAGATTTATTACTAATCTATAATCCATAATACATGTATGTGCACAACTTATTGAGCCTTCTCTCGCGGGGTTGACTATTGAAACGATTCCTTCCTCCATATGGAAGCCGCCATGTTTATAGCATCTCGATCGATTTATGGATCTTAATCAGACTAATAATGATGCCAAACTCTCGCGGAAGAGGTCGAAAGAACAGTTATATTGCGAACAAATATACTCAAAGACAAAATCAAATTCTTGAACTGAAAGTAGAGAGCGTTGATTCTTAAATAGAAAATTGATAGATTATATCGATTAGCGCTTTCAATCGTTCGATGTTTTTGGCCTCATTTTGATTCCACTTTTGTGATGATTTATTTGGGGGGGGGGGGGGGGGTTGAATCGGAAAGGCCGCGCTTAGTACATGAGCTAGAGTCCGTTTGATGAAAAGTTCCATACGAAGTATAGACGCGAGCTTAGGGCGTTCTGATTGGTTGTTGGTTTTAGAAGTTTCATGGTTTTGCGAGAATGAACATAATGTAAGTATAAAGCTGCGGAGACATTCTTACCACACCTTCTTCACAACCAAGTAAAAATGTACAGAAAACACTCGAAGTTGGGATATGATCGCTTCGCTCGCATTCTACGGAGCATTTTAGAAATGACCAAAGAGCAATTAGTTGCTAAGAAAATGCAAGAATGCACTCGGTTCGTGTAAAACTGTCAAATTGTGGGAAAATGTCCCAGAAAAGGCAAAGTTTAATAAGCGGCGCGTCAACGCTGTACGAATGCCTCCTCTCCACCTTTATACAGAATAAGAGGGGGATAGAAGTGGAACTCCCATAAGAAACAATGTGTCACTCGGACAGGCTTAGTTTGGCTAGGCTGGTCGTAGTACGTAAGTAAGTACGTGGAGGACCATTTTGAAATGCGCGCGCTCGCGCAAAGTAATTTGATTCGCCAGTTTGCGATCAAGGTAGGTAATGAATTAAACCAATCGCATGCAGGAGGACCACCGTATACTAACCAGCCATGACAGCACGACCCAAATCGGATCGCAGTTTTGCCTCTCTTCCAGTGGCGAGGCGTGAGATTTGGCAACGTTCCTTTTTCCCATTTAAACGCATTAGAAAGGTCGAAATGCCTAGTCATCGCCGATGTCTGAGCCGTTCGACTTTTCAGGTGAACTTAAATGGAGAAAATACATTGTTGCCAAATTTCACTCCTCGCCACTGCTCTGTTCCCCTCTTGGCCTCTTATTCTATGATTTACTCGTACATCATGGAGTCGAAGTCATTGGAGGCTCCGAACAAAACATCAACATTTGCTCAATGAGAAAAAGGTAATTTTTCGATTTTCCTAGGAAAATGTTGACTTGAACCACAGCTCCCTCCCCCACGAAAAATGTCTGACTACGCCACTGCCGCAAAGTTCAAGTACTTAAAACACTTCCCAGAATAAGTGCGGTCAGTGGGGGGGGGGGGGGGGGGGGGGGTGTCTTTCTAGACTAATCCTATTAACCGTTACACATCGTGCGTATTGCCCCTGAAATATACGACCCCCCCCCCCCTCCCGACTTTTGATTTCTATTCTACCATCTCTTCTCCCTCATCCGCCATCACCTCAAAACGCGCGCGCACGTCTCTGTTTCATTTCGTAGAGTTTGACAATGCGAACGCTCTCAAACTGAGAAAAAATCTCACTCCCGTCAAAAAATCAATTCTTGACCCATCCTCTTCAGATCAAGGGAAGAATTAACTGACCGACCCGAATGATTCGGCCTGATATCAAAACCAAACAGAATTTTTGCCGCCCCCCCCCCCCCACCCGGGTGCAGGTGAAACTTTGAACTAGATCATGAGGTCTATCGAGGACTCTTGGTGACAAATGAAAATATTTATTCTATGATAAGAAATGGTTGTTTGAAAATGACGGTTAAGAATTTATGTTACGTGTAATAAACATAGAGTTACGTTCGACGTTGAGCACTGTAAGCCAGAGACTGAACTTTGACTTATATCATATTTAATTACAACTGGAGAGTAAGCGTATGCATATAGATACGTGAGAGATAATTATTCGAGAAATGATGATTTCTTACCTTGTTTTTCTCGTGATGTGTTCATGGCGGCATCGTCCATTTTGTACTTTGCGCCCTTTGAAGCTTGTTTGTTTACGTAAACGACTGACTCCTCTCATAGCCGCTGAGAGTTTTTCGGAGCCTCTTGAAAATGGTTAAACAGCAGCCCCGGCATCAATTTTATTTTCGTGTGCAGTTTTAGATTCTTGAAGTAAGAATCAAAAGGGGGAGATGGACACAAATTTGTGACTAATGAAAAAAATATGCGAAAAATCACATTTTTTCCCGAGTTAGCAATTTATGCGGAAGTAAACTTTTGGAAGAATAATTTCCCTTAACCCTTTGAATACCACGCCCGAGAATACTTGAATACTTGTTTCGTTACCGCAAGTCTAGTCCACACAATTTCAATCTATCCTCGACTTTGTAAACGAACAACACTTGTAAAACAATGTTTATTCAAGCGCCTTAAATTAATAGCATAGGCAAAATAAATTAAAGCTTCGAAGTAGAAACAATCAACTTTTCACTTAATTTGAGCGAGGGGTGATTTGACGAACAAATCTGGTTCTGAGAGGGTTAAGTTTCTATATGTTGAGTATAAATAAGTACCTAAATCACCAAAAAAAACAAAAAAAAAACGAAGAATTTGAATTAAAAGATTCGCGTCTATTATTGGAATTAACTTTGCTCAGTCAAGCCACACACTTTAATCACTTTCAGCAGTTAGTTCGATAGTAACGTAGAAAATAAATGGCAATTACTTGAAAAAAGAAAAAATAGTCAATTAAAGTAAAATAATCAGAAAAAAAGAGCAAGTTCTTGAAACTTACGATTTTATTTTGGAGAGGGACAGTTTCATGCGCGTTTAAAGAAGAAACTGAATCATATCGGAAAAGGAAAATTTTTTAAATAAAATAGAAACGCACTATCACAAATGGTGCCTATTAAAATTATCGATTGAAAAACTAAATTGCGGTGAATTTTCCACCAACGAACTTCAGAACACTTGCGCGGGGGGTAGAGTGGGGTGTCATTTTAAAAACAAACAATCGACGAAGGTTATAGAAAAATGAAAGGTGCCTCACGATACAATTTGATAACACGAAATTCACTGAATTCGGATGGGAGTAGGTACGAAGAATATGAGAGGGAGGGGGGAGAAAGAGAGGAAATTCTACCACGCACTGACCAAAAAACAAAACTAAAAAACTTCCCGGCAGGTCAACGGAGGTGCATCAGCGAACCAGACAGGGAGGCGGCAAAACGAACGAAGAGACGAAGAGTGGCACAAAAAAGTAAGTAGAGAGATGGATGGAGATGATGTGCGGTGAGTGATAATTCGCTGCTGGTGTCCAACTTTTGACTGATTCGGCTGCTACCGCAGACTCAACGAAGCTATATGCTATAGCCGCACTGAAGTCAAATGCGCTCTTTGTGTCTCAGCGTTGCCAGATGAAGTTTGATTGTCACACCTCAATTTTAACGCGTAATCTGTAAAATGAACATGGTTTAATCCATTTCATGATATTAAACTACTCTTCTTGAAATCCATTCACATGACCAATGTTTCAAATTCTCTACTAACTTAAGGGGAGTCGGACGAGGATTTCAGTCAAAATTTTGAAAAATTGTTTTTTCAGCTAATCTTATTCTATATATCATCAGCTTTAATTTAAGACCAAGTTCACTTATTTTTGATAAGTAGTCTACTCTTTAAGAATAATTTCATTAAAAAGAAAAACAGAGTTAAGTGCATTATGCATTTAAAGTGTTTTTTTCCGGAATTTTTAAATTGTGTTTTCCCCCAGTTTGTGTTTTTTCACACAAAAGGTACATTTTGTCAGGACCTAATCAACAGATTTTGAAAAACTTAGGCTTGTTTGATTCGTCTTTATGCCCTGCACAATTTAACTCGGGCTTTTTTCAAAATTCTGTTTGACTCAACTTTTATGAGCTTCACAGTGCCCAAAAATAATACATTTTAGGAACTAAATCTTAAAAAATCGTAACACTTACAAAATTCATTTTTTTTTTAAACCCCCGTGTTAAAGTGTGCGGGACAACAAGACAAATCAAACAAGCCAAAGTTTTTGAAAATCGGTTGAATACTTCCTGAGAAAATGTTCCTTAAACATTGATGGTTTAACATGGACTGAGATAGGCCGTCCGACTCCCCATAAATCCAATCTTGAACCAATGATAAATTAATGAACTAAGTAGTTATTAAGTTTTACTTTCTTGAATCAATAAATTATTGATCAATTGAGTTTATTGATTTTTTATTCATTCAAATTAAATTAATTAAAAAAAACTTCTTTCAAGGAATCTGATTTATAAGGAATATAATTGATTGGTTTTACGATCAATGTATTCATCCATTCGTTCAATTAAGTATTCATTCAGCTATCTACTGGGGTACTTTTTTTCCTTTCTGCCTCAAATTTCTAAAACCCAATTTATCTTCTGCCCCTTTCAATGGTGGCTGGTGAAGTTCGGCACTCTTCCCATTGCGCACTTAACGGAAAATTAAAGCAAATTCATTTATTTTAAATAGTATTTAAGTTAATTAAAATAAATAAAATAAATTTATTAATAGTAAATAATTAAACGCAACATGAGGTGGGACGAATAAATTAATTATTTATGTAGGTACGTACGTATATGTACCGATACAAAACCGAGCAACATAATAAAAATCGTATTTAAGTTAATTAAATCGAAAATGTATTTGCTTACGGGTAACCATTAAAAGAGATGCTGTCCAAAAAATGTCTCCCTTACTTTAATGAGAAGAATATTCCGATAATTTTGAAACACTTACTCAGTCTTAAGTAGGGGTATAGGTACAAGCAGTTGTTTAAAAACAAGTCCTGCGTCCGTGACTTGACGCAACTCGCATTACACGTAATCCGAACTTTTCTTGGTTTTGAGAAAACAAAAGGAAAGAAATGAAAGAGTGCGTGATTTTTATGTGTAATGCAGTGGCGGCTCGCCGAGCTGGGTGAGGCAAGTAATGAGGCACTGCCTCACCTGATTCAAGAAAGGGGATGGAAGGAAGGTAACGTAAACCATTCTTAAAATCACATGGTAGGTAGTTAACTATTCGTACGCACTTGTACCGTTTTAGTCTGTCTTTCAAAATGAAGGCGCACCATAAAAGTAAGACCAATCGGTCGAATTTCAAGAAGTTTCGAGTGGAGTATATGAATCAGATAGCGTTAGTTACCAGTGGAATGGGGCTCTTGCAAACTTTTGCTATTAGCAAATAAGTAGTCCAATCTTATGTTAAGGCAATACATTTTCGAGTTTTATCAAAGATTTGAGACTGACGCAGCCTTTAATGCTTTCAGAAACGAGCTCTGAAACTTGGGCCATTTTTCTAAGAGTCGAATCATGGCAACTTTGCTTTTTCCCTCTGCTCAGCGGAGAATCAGGCCTTATACGAGACTGATAAAAAAGATCGCCCCGGTTGGCTTTCAAAATAATTAATCACCAGTTTTATCACGTTTGCTGCGCAGAGCATTGTTTCATCACTTATCCAATGTCCTCCCTATTAACTACATGTATACAAAACGTACACACATACATCGTATACACACATAAATACACGTTACATAGACACAGGTATGCGGTGGAGTATATACTGCTCGCGGAGTGATCATTAGTAAAATAGTAAACACACTAATTCATCTTGAACACGCGATATAAGCCGCATTACATCCACCATGGTCTGCATTAATAAAATTTATTCATTCCAGTTCTTAGGATTTCGTGGCTCGTATTAATTCGAGACCGCTGTTCGTCAACTTTTTCCCCTACGCGTCGAAAATTTCGGTTCTCAGAATCAGAGAGATTCAAAGGTTATTGCGTTGAAAATCGAGGAAACCAAAAATACAACCTCAGCGGACTTCCCTAGTTCCCTCCTACCTTTTTTTTAAAAAAAAAAAAAAAAAAATATGTTAGCAAATTCTGCTTCAAAGGTCTTCCTCCTCTTCTAAACAGGATCACTTGCATGATAAGGATAGGATGTGGGTGGAAGTTTTTACGCTCCGCAGGTGATTCACTTCCACGGATGACGTCAGCTTTGGCTGTAGACAGTGGCGTAACAATAGCCCCCTCAGCCCCCGCAATTGCGGGGGGGGCAAGGCGTCGGTGGGCGCAAAGAGAGAGGAGGAAAATACGGGGCGAAGGAAGAAAAGGAAAAGAAGGAAGGAAAAAAAGAGAAGGAGGAAGGAGAGAAGAAGAAAGAAGAGAAGAAAAAAATCTAAAGAGAAGAACAAAAAATAGGAAAACAGGGACGAAGATGACGTATACGTAGAGCTCGCGTTTCAGAAGTGTAGGGCGCACCTGGATCATAATCTTTGGCGACTTTTCAATTTTCATTTCTTCAAAATTAAACAAAACTTGTCTTCGACTTTGAACGTTTAATTTTAAAGTGTTCCTCATTGAAAAGCCAACGCTCGAATTCCTTTTCATTCATTTTTATTTTGAAACGAAGAGAAATAATGTTGGAAAATTCCAAAGATTATCGGTCTGGATGCGCCCTATACTTCTGAAACCTCCTCTAGAAGACGTGAGTAAAGTGAGTCAACACCGTCTCTCAAGCTTAGCGACGCTCAGCATTGAAGCAAGAAGGGCCAAAGAGATGGATTTTGGAAGACTTTATTGACGAATTCGCAACAATTATTATGGCACGAAAGAAAAAGTTTTGAAAGAACAGGTACGCGATTTTTGATTTAAAATTGAAAAAAAATAAATAAAAAAAAAAAAAAAAAATTGATACGTAAATTTTCTTTCGACGGGGTATATGTTCTATATAGCCGCGGGGTCATAGGTCGGTAAGGGGTGGAGTGGGGAGGGATGGGATGGGGAAGGGAGGGAATATGATTGGAGGGCGCAACTCTATTTTTTGCGGGGGGGGCGCATGCATGCCTAGTTACGCCACTGGCTGTAGAGTTCTTTTTAGTATCAATTTTTGTTTGTTTGTTTTTTAGTCAACGCTTAAAATATTAAGTAGAGCCGAAGCAGCAGTTTAAAATACCTTCAAAGAGCAAAAGTGCTCTACCGGAGCCAGTTGCGGTGGTAGCAAAGCACTGCTTCGGTAGAGCAAAAATAATACGAAAAAAAAGGGCTGTATACTCTTCCGAAGTAGCTAGCTTGCCGAGTACAACTGCAAATTACTCCGGTAGAGCTGGAACTTTTGATCCGCAAAAAGGCTGCTTCGGCTCAGCTTAAATTTTGTTTTTTCAGTAAAGAGGGGAAATAAGTCACCCTTCGCCCACGGGCGGAAATAGGGGGAGGGGGTGGAGAGGTGGCTGGAAGGGTGGCTGGAGGGGGCTAAGCCCCCACCGTCCAGAAAATTTTGGAAACAAAAAAAAATTTAGCCATTACTTAACCATTTAGACAGGGGACACCACCTCCCTAAATCCAATACCTCAAAGGGGGACACCAATTTTTTATTTAATATTTAAAAAGGGGGTAAAATTCTAAGACGTATGTTGCAAACCGAAGGTCGATATCGTCTTTCGTTAAATTCTTCAATTAATGCTTCAATTATTCCGATTTTGCCGCGAAAAATTGCGATTTTTGCGGGTTCCTCGATTGTCCGGACGTTTCCGCCGCCCACGGCGGAGCGAGTCAATGGGAGATTACAGTGACTGCATGGGAGATGCATGGGACACGGCGGCGCGGCGCGGCGCGACCGCGGCCCGGAGATTTTAAATGCGTAAATCTTTGTTAATATAAGCAGGGTAGGAGTTCAAAAGTGGTTTCATAATTTTACTGGACAATTTCTACAAAAACCACTCTTTAAAGGTTAGTATTTTGACTGTAAAAACATTTCAATTTGCATTCTTAGTCATACATTCCGTGGCATTCCACAGTAGGTACGCCACAAGGCGGCACAAAATCAGTGCGTACAAGCAAAAATTAAAAGGTCGGTATTCAAATTCATAATTTTGATGGGCGGCAATTCGCGGAGGGCAGCAAAATTGCAATCTCCCCCCCCCCATTCTTCCCTCCCCCTCCCCCGGAAACCTCGGCGCGTCCCTGATATTGCGATGAATTTATTTTTAAAGAGATATGTGCTCGACATGGAATCGTTGGTAAATAAAAAATAAGCGTGTGCTTGTTGAATGTATCGAAACTGCACGCCGAGTTGTGGATTCACCCCCATTTGATTTATAGTACTCTACCGATTTTCGAAAATCAACCACTTCCGACCCACCCCAACTGATTCCCGAATCCCCCATAAACCACGCGCCGCGCAGTTCGTCTCAACATCTTTAGTTGTTTTACAACGCTCCTACGACATCCAACAATATGTATTCATCTGTTTCTTGAAAGGCTCCTCAAATTGATTTATTACTCTCACCCTTCTGAAGCCCTGTTGCCAAGCGTAAAATGTCGACGTTCCTTCTTCACAACCAAAGAGTAGGTAATCAAGAGTCCCAACAAAACGGTAGGAGAGCGGCATAGTCGAATTACCACAGAATACTCTAATCAGAACGGAAACTCGAATTCATTTTGAAACATTCTTTACTTCGGGCCGCCATGTTGGAAAGTGAGCATTTTCGGCAATCTTTGGCAGATCTTCGGCAATTGACCGGGTTGTGATTGGTCGTATAGACTGAAAAAGCACGTCCGCCATCTTGAGAAGTGAGCAGGCGCAGTTGCCAGTTTGTGCTGGTAAATTCCAAATCTTGTTTCCATTGGCTCTTATGGAAGTTTCCGTTCTGATTAGAGCGTGGAATTACTATCGAATGCCACTATCGATTGTACGGCCTCTAATTGGCTAGCGAAAGCCTGCGGGCCCTGTGAAATCGCTCTTATGGTTGAACAGGGGATTTTCGACTTTGCTTTATTTAAAGTTAAATTCCAAGAAAATTATTCTTCCTTGCCCTCGGGAAATTCAAATTTTATTTCTTTGAGACTTTTACAAAGAGATTGATGGGTCATACATATAACTTCATCGAAAAATTAACAGAAGAATGTGAATTTGAAAGCAAAAGTAGATACGGGCGGGTAATTTTTTGCCGCGTTTTCCATTCTTCTCACAGGTCGGGCCGAGTGTATGTGGTGTAGCAGTTGTTTTTTCCAGTTTTCTTGTTTTAGTGTATCTAATGCATAGATGGTTTGAAATGCATGTGAAATTCATTGATAGAAAAAAATACGCCGATTTCATGAAGAAACCCGAAAATTTAAACGCAAAAACTCGAAATAATACGAAAAAGCGGCTCACAATCGGACGTTAAGGCGGAAAAAAATCCTCGTAATTTAATTTTCAATTTCGTATTTTTCTGTTAAGTTTGAGATGAAGTGATATATGTATTTGTGTGAATTGTGTGAACCATCAATATGTTCGTTATATCCTCAAAATTATATAATTTGAATTTCCCGAAGGCAAGGAGGAATAATTTTCTTGGAATTTGACTTTAAAATGAAGCAAAGTCGAAAACCCCATGTTAAATCTCCATAATTTTTTGGGTAAGTACGACCAATTAATTTAACTGCGCAAATTTCACTTTATAATTAGTAAGTAAGTAGGGCGAACCAATTCGTTTCTATAGTCTTTCGCACTCATGAAGAGAAGTAAGCAATGAATACGACGTAGGAAATTAATTTAAAAACCTGATGATACCTTCGCTAGAAATATCCGAATCTCGAATATTTTGTGGAAATAATTTTGAAGTCGAAAACATTTCCAAAAATACATTCGAATCATCCCATTGTAAGTACAACGTTTATCCCAACCGCTTCGGCTGATTACCGGATGCAATAAATATACCAAGCCAGCTCTTAACGCTGTCAAAAAGAGTTTAAGTAAACATCAGCAAGCTCACTTTTGGACATTGAACAGCTGAGTGCACCTTTTAATGTGTCGAACATTTCCTCAATTCAAAATTCGGTGACCGGGGTCGGTAATTTGTACCCAATTTGGAGCACGCGTTTGAAGTTTCCTAATCTTCTCATTGGTTATCTAAACTTGCCGTGTTGATATCATAAGTAATTTCTACCAAATTTGTTTCGATCATAATGTTTGCAGCTGTTCTTTTGTAAAACGACTCAATTCAAATAGCGAATTTATAACGTATAGGTATCTCATACTCTTATGAGTCAGTCGAGCCGAATGAATGAATCAACTCAGAGCTTTAACAGGTCGAATTTGTGTGATGGGTGGTACTTATGCCGTGAAATGGGTTCTATTGTAAAAGTCGATCTCAAGCTCTCCGGACAGGTTGAAGTTTATTCTGACCGGTCATTGGTGTTCATTATTGGGGAATCAATGTGCTATTCCGATCAGTGGCGTAGCGTGCAATTCGGCAACATTGTATTGTGTCCATTTAAACCCATATAAAAGGTCGAATGCGAAGGTGTTCACCGAACACCCAATAGTTCGATCTTTTTCACAGGTTATTTAAATGGACGAACTGCAACGTTGCCAAATTGCACGCTACGCCACTGATTCCGATTCGATTTCTGACTCACAATTAGATTGCTGTTGTTTATCCGATAAGAATAGGTATTTTATGACGATTGCGTTCAGTACGTTTTCACTGGGTTCTGCGTATCGGGATTCGGAATTGACATCTCGACCAATTGGAAATGTTATGTCGCCAACCACATGGCAGATGTCCCCTGATGGCCCTGATAACGAAGTGAATATGCGTCAAGATAACTATTCCTACTTGCGTGACTTCGTGTTGCATCATATGGATTTGAAGGCGATAAATCGAGGGTGGCTAAGAAACTAGTTTTTAAAGGAATTAACAGGACGTTCTTATTACAATCATTGATTTCTTCCAGGTATGTATATTTCATCCACGGTTTTACGTATGGAATTTTATACCTCCAATATAAATGAAATCGCAAAGTAAACTTTATTTGTGATGATCCCCCAAATAAAATCACAGTACCAGTGGCTCAGATAGCCCCACCGCAGCCCCGGCGGCGCGGGGAGGCGCAGGGTCCGATGGGCGCAAAAAAAATCGAATGCTATTAAAGGCGCTAACGTTGGACTTTAGGAAGATGTATTAAACAAAAACAATGGGTCTGTTGCATACTTTTGCTACAACAATATAGAACCTTGATTCTTATGTAAAATTCGGCGAAAATAACGATGCGCACATTAAAAACGTTCAAAATTCACTCATTAACTCTAACCCAAAACCTCCCAAGGGGCTATCGGGGGCTTTCTATTCCCTATCTGACTTTTCCGTTTCAAATCATCTGGTTCAGTAGTTTTCGAGAAAAATTCCCTATCCGGGTGGTCTGGTACACCCCGTATAGTTCGTTGACTAATTTTAAGTATACGGCGCGGCGGCGCGGCCTCGTATAGTTTTCGTTCATTCGGATGTCACGTCCAGTGGCGTAATATGCAATGGGTTTGTTGCTAACCTTCTTTTTTATTTCACTTCCTTAAAGTACTTGATGAAAGGAACTTGCAGTATTCTTTATAATTTATTTTTTTTGAGCACGGGATCGTGAACTAAATCGCTTTTAAAGTTGTGAAAATTTCGAGCCATTTGAAAAGGTTTCGTTTCGGCGCGAAACCAGATGACGTCATGGTCAGGGTTCGAAAATTTCATGAAAAATAAAAGCATGAAATTTCTGAAATTTATGAAAAATACGGAAAAAAACTCCGCAAATGTGTAGAACTTCCTTTCGGTTAATGCTTCGCCTAGCCAAAAATGAGAAACAATATTATTGGTGCTATTATTTTATTTAGCTGTTTGTTGGCTTCTTTTAACATCGCTGCCAGCCAGTGCAAGAAAAAATAAATAAATTAATTATTTATTTATTCTCAATTTGTAATTAGTCTAGATGTTGGTGGGTCTCTGGAGATTTTACCAAGTAATTACTGTATAAAATTCAATTCTGGTAAAATGAGAGTCCAAAATCCTCATCTTTGACGGATCCAGCCCTCGCTAACGGGGGGGGGGGGGGGGGGTGGAAAAAATGAAAATTATGCTGGGAATAAAACTTATTGAGAACTTCAAAAATTTGAAAACATAACCTCTAAGTAACTGGTGCAAAATTCAAAATTTAGGAGTGCCGGCTACTGGGGTATTTACCTTATGATAAAATGAACGTTTACCATGATGAATTACTTATACATAGTAATACTCTTTCGGAGGGCGTTACGAACAGATATAAATTATTTCATAGTGAAAATTAGACGAATTCCACTTCAGAGTACAGTAAAGAATCATAAAAAACGACGAATGGGAGTAAATTTCAAAAATGTCATAAATTTCACAGCTTCGTGGAATTTCATGTGAAATTTATAAATTTCACATCTTCGTGAAATTTCATATGAAATATTTCCAGAGATTACTCTTGAACCCTGGTCATGGTCTTGGTCCAGTAGAGCGGTCCAACTGAAATCAAATCACTGCCAAAAGTACGCGTGTATACTCTTCTGACATAAACGCCTTCAGATAACTGTGTATGTGACTAGTAATGCTTCTTGTCGAATTATTGGATCGGATGGATTACGGATTTTGACTGGACACCGTTTTGCATGGTTATTTAGCTGATAGCAGATATTTGATTTAAGTTGGACCGCGGCCAGACCTATACTATGACGTCATCGAGTTTCGCGCCATTACCTACTGTCATTTTCAAATTCGTTTTCTCGTAATATTTTACACTAGAATCAGGTAATTCTGGCTTCATAGCAAAAGTGCGCAACAGACCCATTTGGCAACGTTGCACTTCATCCAGTTAAACCCATGAAAAATATATGGACCATTCGGTGAACACCTTTGCATTCGAACTTTTACATGGGTCTGAAATCTGAATGGACAAACACATTAACACAACGTTGCCAAATGGCACGCTACGCCACTGCGGTCACGTCTCACTTTATCACGTGTTTCAGCGGCCGCCCGCAACCTACGCTGCCAGCCCCTTCCCTGTCAGCAAATTGTAATCGCGGCCCGTGAATACGTATACTGTCCTATGAAAATTCACAAAGTCAACTAAAAAACGATTGCTAACTATTCAGTTCTTTTTCCGCCGAATACGTGAGGAAAATCACGTTTCGACGGAACCTGTTTCAGCTGTTTCGAATTTTCGGGCGCGAATAGTCTTCCTTGGCTGGCTCTCGTAGTAACCGTCAGTGGCGTCGCGTGCCATCTGGCAACAATGCAACAGCTCCATTTAAACTCGTTAAATACATCGAATTTTCCTTGTGCACTGTGCACCCCCTGCATTCGATCTTTTACATGAGCTTAAATGGATATAATACATTGTTGCCAAACTGCACGCGACGCCACTGGTAACCGTTCAAGCGTGTTCAAGCGCATTCAAGACATCGCGACTGCTCCCGATAGTACGAACTCTGAACGTCGTAGAAGGGGTGAAAGAGAGAAGGGAGGGGGGGGGGGGGCTTCTGGTCTCTGAAATACACCAAAGTAAAACAAGAAGATAAGACGGTAAACTCCCAGAAAGTGACAAAAAACGGGCCAAATTCACTTTGCCTAACCCCCTATCCCCCCTGGGATTTTCTCTGGATACGGTCTTGCATAGATATATAAATATAGAGGCAAAAAATTATCAAATTCTTCCCAAAACGTGTTAATTTGATGTAAAATTTTGTCACCGAGGTCATAAAAACTTGTGGTACATAATTAAAAGGAGTAATCTAGTGAATTGAACAAAACTTAACATTGTTCTGATTGAAGTAATGCAAAGAACGTCGAAATCAACCAATTAAACCAAAAATCCGGTAAATCAAGGTTTAAGTTTTACAGTACGTTGATACCAACTGAATTTTGATACCGACTGAATGTTGATACCAACTGAAATGGATAAAAACGAGGGTTAATTCGTATAAATATAAAAAGATGAATGAGTAAAAGTCATAAAAACGGATGTTTGTTCAAAATTTTATTGATGAAAACTTAATCATCCTGCTTCATGCAAGTTTTGAAAACCAAAAAGTCTAATTAAGAGTCAAAGACTTGAATTTTTTACAAAAAGACAAACCAGGCAATTGCGTCAGTAATTTGCCTGGCGCTTGAATTTATTTTCTAAATGTAATCTTATCAGTCTTAATCAGGGGTATTGAGAATTAAAAAAACCAAGTCACCCATGTAGAAAGGGTAGAAAAATAAATAAATATGCATAAATGGAACTACTATGAAAATAAATATGTAGTTAAAACTTTAACAGGTAAAACCTTTTAATTTCATTTCATGTAATAGGAATGTCAATGGTGGCTAAGCCTGTTACATTTTGAGCGTTAGTAATAGAGGTAGGAGATCAACCAAATCAAGGACTTGACGGATTTGGATTAAAAAAAAAACTATTAAATACATTTAAATTTGATAAGCTTGACCAAGATTTTCTTGTGATCAACAACTTTCTTACACACTAATAATCAGTTCACATAAAGTTATATTGATACATTCGGTTGTGAGATGAGGTTTTTTTTCAGAGGACTGTCACTTCAAACATTTGAACTCCGCTCCATGCAAGATTCTAACGATGTTTTGATTTCAAGGTATAAAAATTTAAAACTTTCACTTTTTTTTCTTTTCTTTTCTCCTCTTTTTCTTTTTTTTTTTTTTTCATCATTGAAACAAAGTTTGTCTCTGATTACCTAATCTGATCATACCCATTTGACAAGAACCATCGGCAGGCGGCTTTTCATAATTATAGCCTCGGATGATACAAATTGAATCATTCCTTTTGTTTTGCCTGTTTTGTTCTTGGGTATTTCCTAACTTCTTTAAATTTAATGCAGAGCTGTTTGGAACTCATTCATTTCAGCGGAAAGTGGGTGAAAAAGCTATTTTACTAGAAAAACTTCAATTCTCACATTTTCCTCAATCTGTTTAAATTTTCTGAGCGACAGCCCTGGTTTTATTTTAAAAAAATGCGATTACACCAGAACCTGAGAAAAAGTTTTTACAATTTTTTTGCTTAGTTTTAATTGGTCCTTAACTGTTATATTTAACCTCACTAAAAATTATATGAGCCGGATTACCTAAATAGGTGCATCTAAATTACTCTTAGATTCAATCCAACGGTATTGCATACAGTTTTTTTCGATAACAAAGGGGATCTGAGAATTGAGAGTAATTTTTTAAATTTAGCCCTTCAAATTCAGAGGTGTGAATCATTCACTGGAAATAGGAAACAAAATGGGACACACAAACGAGTCAAGTTAACATAATAATACTTTAATCCCTAAGAGAACACTAATTGGCACTAGGCATCATGCAGGGACAATATATACTAGAGACCACAGATTACCTTTATGACCCATGTTAAAATCGGGTGGTAATTTTTTTTTTTTTGGGTCTCAACAAAACAACATCCAACTAGACCACTTGTTGGCTGATGAGCAAAGTCTTGATGTCTGGTTACCAATGAGAGCAAAGCATCAAAGTTTCTGTTGCAAGCTATCAGTCAACCTATGGTCCAGTTGCATGTTTTTCCCTACGTTATTCTGTCGAGTCCCTGAAAAAATAAAATTAGCACAGCGTGGTTTCCTATATATATATATTGTCTCTGGTATCACATCATTAGGCTCAAACCCAAATCAAATGGCATTTATTTTCTCTTGCTCGCCTTCACTCAATTTTAACCTTTCCTTAGTACATCTTCACAAATGACAAGCTCAGATCAGATTGAGTAATCATACGTGTTTAAATTTTAAAAAGTTTGGTGCTAACTGAGTGAGCAAGGACAAGAGGAAAATGCAACCTCCGCTTTATTGGCCCTGTTCCTTTGAGACAAGGACAAAGACAATAACAATAACTCAAGAGCATCAACCATCTTTTGATTCAGGTTTGAGGATAGTGACTGAAAAACATAAATAAAAAATAAATAAATAGGTAAATCATCAAAGTCCTGCTACTTAAAGTCTAATACTGAGCGTTTGATGAATACAAAGAAAATATACGAAGAAGACACAGAGCACTGCTATCTCACAACAATGTACGAAATCAAGGAAAGGTATTGGCTCAATAGTCATCGAAAATAGAAGCGAAATCCATTTAAAAAACATGGACAAATAGCCTCTATTTCTGATGATTGGTGCGCATAGCCAAGTAAAATCTTTATCCGCATATCTCGAGTGGTGCTACATCTCCTCTTCAATTATTGTCTCTGGATAATAATCATTTGGAATGACTTCTAAGATTACCATAATTGTCTAAATAACAAAAGAATAAGAGACTAAATATTTGTGACTCAAATATTCCATTAAGTAAATCAACTTCCCTTTTAACTGTCAAAGCAGTGATAGGAAGGGAAAAACAGCATTCCACTTTTATGAAGTTGAAATTTAATTTGAGGAATATAAAAAGATCTAAATGACAAGCTTTGAGTCGATGACCCACAGGGAGGGAAAAAAAGGCTAAAAAGTAATCTTTGTTACTGGTATTTCTTAAATCGAATGATGCCACACGATTAATATTTTCTTTTATTTGTCACAATGAATCTTGGATTTCTTTCAAGGAATTGCTTAGTGCTGATATTTGCTCTGGTGATTAGATACCGTTGCAGTCACCTTCTGACTGGGAGGACACCACTAAGTGGCAGCTTGTGGAATTGGCAACCAATGTGTTTTGCCATTGAAACGTATACAACAGTATCAGTTTCTTATAGGTCCAATGAGCCTCCTGAAGATTGATTAATTTACATAGGTTTAAACGAAGAAATCCATTGTTGCCACATTGCATGCGCTGCCACTGTGTAATTCCAGTGTAATTCACAGAATCAACACTAAATTACAGAGGCAAAATTCAGGCTTAGATGACATAATGTACATTAGGTTATGTTGATTTCTTTGGGCTTGAAAATCCAAATAAATTATTTTTAGAACCAATTAAACTTTAAAATCTATAGTTCCAATAATCTTTTGTCCAGGCAGAACTTCTGGTTGAGCTTCGAATTTTTTTGAGCTCAAAAGTTTTAAAATCTTAAAAACTAAGTAAAAAACACACAAAAATAGAAAAAACATGCTACTATAAACAAAACCGAATCAACCGGTATGTAGAAAAAAGGCGTCTAAAATCACACAATGAAAGTTGTCTAAAATGCTCCTGTTTAAAGGATTTGAAATAGGTAAAGAATAAATTATGATTGAGGTACAAGCGTTAATTGAGCTGTAAATATCGTAGATTATCTCTACTTGTCATAAAGGATTTTTTTGTCCGCAAGGATATCTGAGAGAAGTGTTTTATCTTGCAAGACAGCAACAAGTTCTTCTTTATCCCATTGTAGGCTAACCTAAACAAAAAAATGATAAAAGAGGTTAATAAGTAAGTATGTAAATAAAAATGTCAATTATATGGTACCATCTCTGTCGAGAGGATTTTGAATGATGTGAGCTTTTTTCTACAGGGTCATTTCATCAATACTATCCCACCCGCAGCTTATTTTAAAATTAAACTGTTCCCACTGAAACTTGATTTTTTCAATTTTTTAGTGATGAGAAGGATAAGATGTCATAATTCCTCACCCAGATCTTCACTAAAAAGTTAAAAATTTCAACTTTTAGTATGACAGTTTGAAACCTAATTTTAAAATGTTGCCGGCGAGACAGTTAGGATATAATGACCCAATGTTTATATGAGACTGACTTTTCAGATCAAGCCGATTTATCTGACTTAGGGCTGATGTAAAATTTTAAGAGTTTATTTCCGTAAATCACAATCTGGACATTAGGAGGACCAATAAAGTGAAAACTGAAAAACAGCTAATACGATTATTTCAAGAAGGAAATATACAGTAACGCTTTGATTTGAAGAATGCTGGTTTTAAGCATTCTTTGTTTAAGGAACTGGTTTCAGCATTCATGGAAAAAATATATGAAAACAGCAAGCCTTGGATTATCCTGAGATTAATGAAAGGACAGGGTGTGTAAGAGTGAAAAATTTGGACGACCAAGATTGACTGAAAAATGGCGAAACATTGCAATGGCGGATACCGGTGGGAGGGGGGGATCCCCCTGTTCGGCAAAAAATAAGGGAAAAGAAGAGGAAAGAAGGGGGAAAGGAAGAGAGAAAACAGGGCAGGGGAGTCGCCGGGGGGGGGGGGCGAAAATCTCAGGTTCCCCTCCCCTGTTTGCGAGAGCTGGATCCGCCAATGAAACTTTGTACTTTTCAAGCAAAAAAGAGACTAGTTTATCTATGTATTATGCAGCTGTCTAACAATAATTAAAATCAAATAAAAAGAATAAATGAAGAAAGAAACGTATCTACTGATGGTTACAATGTCTTAAAAAAAAAAACTTTTTGGCCTTAAAGACAAAAAGGAGACCTTTGCCAACCATATTGACATATTGGATGACTACAGTTATCAGATAGCCGACATTTCACCGCAGATAGTTTCTTTCCTTATTTCTCGTCGAATTGAAATTTTTAAGTACAAAAAAAAACTGAAAATTGATGTTGATCGAAATAAAAAAGTCTGTTTCGACTGAGATAAGAATCTTACTTTTGATTGTCGATTGTGAATTTTGCCTTGAATTTTCAAAATGCCTCTTACTTCAATCAGATCACACACTGACATGAATTCAGATAAGTCTACACCCCCAACTCTCTGCTTCGAGCACACTTTCCGAAATACTTCGTACAGCTGAAAAAAAAGCAAGAAAAGATTAATCAGACAAGGCCTTCCGCTTGGTATTACATTTCAAATAAGAAACCAAAGATCGATAGACGATAATCAAACTTGAAGAAATCTTTGGAGCTTTGGTTTTTCAACTGTGAAATGTAAGTCATCTTCCATCAAAAGAAAATTTCTTACAGCACTGAATATACGATCAAATTTTGAAGAAAGTGGTATTTATCGATACCTCTGCAAGAGTTATCGAGATGACCTTAATCTGTTCGGAATTTGTTCCAAACTTGATCGTATATCTTGCACTTATTATTTTAAAGAGTACTAAAAATGAGCCTTTGCCAATAACCTGAGTCAATCACTAAGTGAAATTGACTACAAATCTGATGCAAGGACTCATTCTTAACTTAAGCCTCTATTGATCTTCATTTGAATTATTTTTTGCAAATTGTTCATCCCCTCATAAGACGTACTTTATTTTAGTGATTTCTGCTCCCACAATGAAGTGATTACATTTGTAAAGACAGTTCAAGTTCTTGAACTTTTGAGGCTTAAGTTATAATAGTTCTTTCGACCAGAAGACTTAGATTTGAGTTTCTGGTACTAGCTGCTACATGAGAGCGTCAACCGGGACATGGAGGTTGGGTTACCTATTTGCCGAATAATCTACGGCAGGGTCGCAAGCAGCCATAACTTAACTAAGGTCTCAAAAGGTCAAAGTCTAAGAAATTTGAGAAATTCTTCTGATAAAACATTTATTACCTTTCCTACGGTGATGTCTAATTTTTTAGTTGCATGATCCATCATGAGCAAGAGAGAGCAGATTACTAATTGCTGCTGAAGAGGCAAACACTCCTGTTGACCTCCAGAATTCAGGGCCTGACTTGTGCCATAAACAGAATTGACAATGGAAAGGACTTCTCTTAATTCAACGACAGGCGCATCAGCATTATATTCTGTAGAACTTGGCACTATAATACAATCAACAGAATGGTTAAAAAAGCAAACAAACAAACCTGAAATCCATCAGTTTTGAAACAGCAAAAATCCTATCAAATCTTTGAATAATTCTAATATGATTTTGACAAATCTCACGGTCAAAATTTTCTCAGAACTTAATTTTGACTTTTGAAATCATTCTCAGCAAAGTTCACAATGCAACTTTCTTGGAATATCCTTAAAATTCTAAAAGATTTCTTTGAAATGCTTTGAGGGAAAAAGAGCTGAGTTCACTGAGCTCCATTGAGGAAATTACAAGGAAACTTAAGAAGTGGACAAATTTTTATGTGAAATTACTGCTAGATGAAAAAAAAAATTAATAAAATAGGTCTGTGATACTCAGATTGTCTTAAAATTTTATCTGATGAAACAGAAGGAAGGACATGTAGATTTGGGAAAAACTAAATTGAAACTAAGTCATCAAAAAACAACATAGTCATCAAAAAAGTGCGGCAAGCAGCTAAATTATGTAACCATTAGCTGCTTAGGTGGAAAACTAACCTGAAACAACAACAATAGTTGTCTACCTGAGCAACTAAAGACTGATTTAGTTTCTTGAACAATCTGATTGTTTTATAACAGCTTAGTTTCCATTTAATTTTGCCCAGGTCTGGATAAAAGTCACAAATTGGTTTACACACCCTATTTTTTAGATTGAAATAAGCAGACTGATAAGTTTAAAATCCTAAACTTGGAATTTGAATTTTAAATTCAAACAACTTTTCTTTTTTACTGGAAACTGTTGCAACTGGAGAAAAAAGCATATCTAAAGTTTCTTACCATTATCTGAGCATGGTTTCAAAACAGTGTCCTTGGATTTGTTTTCAGCTAAATCAACAGCACACCTTGCAACATCTAGAGCTTTCCGGACATCACCAGACACAGCCGCAACTTTGGCTGCCAAGAGATTCAAAGCGTTATCACTTAAAAGATGTGAAATGTTTCCCTGAAAAGTTATACAATAATGTTAAAACAAGGAAATATTATCAGCAATTTGTTCCTGAAAAAAGTTTCAAATAAAAAAAAAAAAATCAAAAAAATAAGAATGAGAAGATTAGAATTTACACATTTTCGGCTTTGGGATCTGATCAGACAAATCACACTGATAAAGGCTGAGAGATGTAGGGAGGCGAATCCTGCACATCACTTTGCTATTAAAATACTGTTACATTGGGTTGACATTTACCAAGTTGTTTGAGCATATTTATATTTTTGCACGGAGAAGCTAAAATTTTCTACATCTATGATATTTTTTGGTATGATGTGAATGTTAGTTAAAGGAACCATTTATGACAGTACCTCACAGAGGAAACTAAGTCTGGGAGATAAGGCATAATGTAACTTGAAAATAGAATAAAAGTGTTGCTTGCTCTGAATGCGACACGCAGTACACTGACAGTCATCCCAGAAGAACTACACTGTAGCTACACGACAAGTATACAACAAGTGTGTCCCCATTTGTATCACTGCCGGTGCCTTACTGCTTTTGAACCTCATCAAAGGACTTTGATGAGATTGTTGTCACATCCCGAAACTCAGAGTATGTGTGCCTTAACTCGATGGTTGTTGAATGAGTTAGTGGTCAAAGAACAAAAGATAAGCCAAATATTAACTTAAAAACTTAAAACTTAAAAGCAAAGGGAAAGTTTTGAGTTTTATAAAAGCGGCTTTCAAGTTTAAGTCAGTTTACTTTACCAGTTTTTCAATTTAGTTTCCTCGTCTTTGCTAATATTAACTTACCTCTTTTAACCTTTCATAGAGGATATCAACTATTTGTTGCTTGGTGTACGGTGAAAAGTGAAGCAACTGAGGCTGATGCTCAAGCTTTGCTTGCAATCTTGGCAATACTCTGTCGGTTAGATCCAAAGCATTGGCTATTCCAATCAGGACTAATTTTGCATTTGGTAGCGAAGGCCATTCAAAAATGGAATAGAGAACATTTTGCTTCTTTGTTTCTAGTTGGTCAATTTCATCCAGGATCAATAACCTACAAAATCAAAACAGATAAGTATTGCGTAACTTGGGAATAGGAAAATAAGTGACTAGATATAGTAGAGAAAATCTCATTTGTTGAAAGGACCAAACACAGACCTTAAGATGAATCTTCAGCGTTTAGTGCCGATGTCTGCCACTAGAGCACTAGCATTCGATTAATGTCAAATTACAGGACAAAAATTATTTATATTGACCGAAAGTCAGCTACTAAATACCTAATCATGAAGAGAGTGCATCTGCAAAATATCTTGTCAATGACTTCAAAAATAAGGCTATGAAAGTACCAAAAAAATGGACTATCACATTTCGATATTGGAATGAATTTGCGATACTCTGCTTTTCGGTACTTTCGGCCCTATTTTTAGAAGGACTGACAAGATAGTTTGTAGAGACATTTTTGAAATGATGAAGGAGTACCTGACCTTCCGTTTTCTTGAATTTAAATTACTTTTGGCCTACAATTTAGCTTCAATTGAACAGTAGCGCTCTCATGACAGAAATCGCCTTTAAAACCTGAAAATTCACATGTAGAAAATTACCTTACAGGGATATTTTACAAATGGGTCTCATTTTAAGTCTCGTCAAAACACAAAATTCTCCGCAAGCCCAAAAAGATTCCATGAGATGTATTCGAGATATTATGCTGACATTTTGTGCAATTTACCCACAATCAAGACTCAAGAGAGACCCAATCTCTTAGACATGTGGCCAGCAACCAACTGAAGGTTTTTAATTTACTTATCTCTCTTACTGTTCCAATCTGTTCTATTTCAATGCGAATTTGCCTCCTTTTTACTTCCTATGCCTGGCACTAGAATTGATTATGTAAATTATACTCAATATTTAAGCAGATGGGTCAGAAAACTGACAAGTAAAGCAAAATTTGAACTTGGATTACCTCAACAGCAGCACATGGGAGTTTTTGGGCCTATGGAAGCTTTTGTTCACAAGAGGTATGGGTTGATTAAATTGGTAACTTTTTTGACTTTGCCTCCCAGGAAGATTGGGGGGGGGGGGGGGGGGGTGTTTGCTTGTGAAAGTCAAAACATTTAATGCACCATAACTCATGAAATTATGAATAAAAGCCGTTGTGAATAGGAACATTCCATGAGAAGATAGATTTTTAAAAGAGCTTTCCATTAATTTATTGAGTATCTGCCAGACAAACAGTACAGCTAGTACACTTGGCGGTGTCATGTCTTGAAGTAGTTTTGTTTGAGATATTATGCATGAATAAAACATGTGCAGAACAGTTAAATAGAGGAGTTAATTCAACAATGAATACACGTACATCATCTGATGGTTATTAGTTAAATATTTCCTAATCCTCGTCAAATATTCTCGTTCAGTCTTGGCTGAAGTTTTCAGCGACAGCTCTTCGCAGATCCGACCATAAATAGAGACTGCAGATTTCATGTAGGAACAATTCACGGACACAATTTTGAAATTTGATTTAATCTGCAACAACAATCCACAGACAACAAGAATGATCAATCAAAATTCAAAATAAAACTTGACAAAGCATTTTCAATAAATCAACCAGCCAGAACAATGGAAAAGTTAAACTACTGCCCTAAGATACAAACTTGAATACTGAAATACGATGCGCATTAAGAGGAACGGAGAAAAAATAAAGAACTGAAAAGAGGGATAGGAGATTTAAGCTCTGATTATAAATACCCTGATAGATATTAGATGCATTGGAGGAGTTTCACAAATAGATCCAACGCAATTTGCATAAAACGAGTAGATAAATTCTGTTGCCAAGCAATTTAAACACCCCTTAAAAACTGATTAAATTCAGAATTTATGTTTCAAAGTCCGTTTTTTGGGGGGAAAATGGCTTCAATCATCAGATTGCCATATCCCCAGGCATGTACAAAGTTTCATTTGGATTGCTAATATGTACCAACCAGCAATGGCTCTTGGAAAAGTATCTTGTATCTTCACGCAGACTGGAAACAATTTCAAATTTGATTTTGTCAACACAGGGTTTCGTTTCTTTTCCTGCATCAATGGTTTCAATTATTTTGGTTTTTTCCTCCAATTGAGTAGCGACCCGGATGGTTGAACAAAATAACCAAGGATTAACTAGGCTTCAGAGCGTGAGCAGTAAATCAGGGCTGCCGTTTTGCGTATAATCAATGCTATTTTTCAATTCATCGATGATTTCATCGGCTGAGAAAAGATTACACAGTTTAGTTCAGTGTATGAATGTAATGAACTAAAATACTCGCATCTGTAATCTTTTTCCAACCCGTGGAGTCGTCGATGACTTTAAAAAACTTGCGGATATTTTAATTTATCAACAGAGGTTTCACCGATTACGGAAAGATTACAGATCGGAGTATTTTCGTACATATTACAGTCATATACTGAACTGAACTGTGTAATCTTTTCTCAACCGGTGGAATCATCGGTGAATAGAAAAAATAGCATTGATAATACACAAAACGGCAGCTCTGCAGTAAATTACAAAATAAGCTAAAAAAGAGCCAAGAAACAGGGTAGTACTCACTTTTTCTTCGTTCAAAAGACAGGTTAACGATGCTGTTTTTCCAGTTCCTGGCTGACCCGAAACATAAAGTGCTCCAGATGTTTCATTCTCTAGATGATTTTCTAGAAATGATCTCATTTCACTTAGTTCATTTTCCCGCCCAGGCAACGAAGAAGGAGCACTGCTATGGAGAGCTTTCCGAGCGAGCTTAAATCCATTCTCTGAAAATTTCAGCAATGATTCATTGTTAATTGTTAAAATTACCATACTGATAGCACAGAATAATACAATCAGAATGGAAACTCCCATAAGAGCCAATGGAAGCAAGTTTGGAATTTAACGGCACCAAAAGGCAATGCTGTGGTCCTACATCCCAACAAGGCAGACGTGTGTGATTTGTGTTGAATATCATTTATTTCTGTAAATTCTGGAAAGAAATCTTAAGTTTCCACCCTCATTTTTATTCTATTGGCATTTCAAAATGAAAATTTTGCGGATCATGTCCTATATTTTTTCTTTCGAGCGCGAATCCAGATGAACATCCTATATCCCTACATGGCGGCCGCGAAATGAATTTGCTTCAAAATCCGACAGAGTTTCCGTTCTGGTTGTATTATTCTGTGCTGATAGTCTGAACAAAATACAGCTTTGCGAAAATGCAAACAAAGGCTGCAGCGAATTCTAAAAAAAGAAGCCACTACGAGTCTACAGCTTAATTTAGGTGGTGAGATTAAAAGTTGTGATGAGGTTTTCATAGTAGGTACTCTGATAGTTTCACTAGAATTGAGATCCTGTACAAGAATGTGATGGTCTTTAAAATCCCAAGATAGTTAAAACTAAAACAAATTCCAACTCAATACAATTAGAGAGTAACAAAACATTATGTCTCTGCTCGAGGCAAGATTTCATAGAGACACAGTTCTGACTTCAAAAGAAAATTTTCTTTCATGCTCAATATAGATTAACACAGAAAAATTCAAGGCAAACTTCTGGCACTTGTCTGCAAAATTTTGTTTTCAGTTCTATGTGCAACTGAAAAACTTCAGTAAAACCTAGGAAACATTGAAAAACAAAGAATCTCTCCAAGAGAGTGAGGCTTCCCGTTTGCTGAAAAACTGGAGGAACAAATGATAAAAAGTCCCATAACCTGCTTAATAAATGCAGAAAAACATTTTATTGAGTTGCAAGTTAGAATGACAGAACTCAAGTATTTTGAATAGAGGTAATTTTACAAAGCGAGAGCAAATAACAGATCGGCTTGTTTCCTGCGCAGTGGTCAAGTTTGTGTTTCTGTCCACTGACTTCGATGCGCTGAGACGAAATACAAACCTACGGTGCAGGATGATAGATGGACTGTCATCTGCCATGTCACGCCATGTCATGTAATGTGCTCTATCAGGTTCAGACAAGTAGTGGTGCCCGCTTCCAAAATGCATGAAAATGCATTGATGAGCAGTTGGTTAACACAAGAGTTCTACTCGTTACTAACCAACAGAAAGACTTGCAAACACAGATTTAGGAAGAGATCACCCTTTTTCTTGGTAGGATGAAATAAGAAAGCACAAACCTTTGGGAGAAGAGTCATCATGAGTACGGTTTAAAGTGGAGTAGCGCCGTTTCGGCGGCCTTGGAGTGTCCACATGAACATACTTCTTCTTGTCACTTTGCGTTACAGAGGGTGAGGTTGCTACTTTAGCTTTCAGCGACTTGTCATTTTCTTTGTCAAGTTTACATTTTGGAGTGGTATTCCTTGTCACGCGAAAATGTTCTTTCAATTTGGACTGGACAGCGGGAGGCATGACTGGAACACTGAAACAAAACAGAATTATGAAATTTTGCTAATCTTTTGGGTAAAACAAACCCTGAGATCAGAAATAGAAGAGAGAACTCAGATCTAACAAAATTATGACTTCTTTGAATGAAGTACAATAAAATATCATACTAATCTAAGTTCTGATGTGTTTGAGAGGAACAAGACATAAATTAATACCTCAACTTCAGAGCATGGGACAGACCATGGCTGGAGTTCATCCCGGGGTGAGAGAAGGGGATAGTAGGGTGGGGAGGTTGAGATGGATGGATATGGTAGTTTTAGTTGGAACTAAATTTTCCTCAATCACATATCTTTAAAATTGAGATAATTTTCTTTTATTAGGATACAAACAAAACAACTTTTTCAATCTCTGGAAGAATCCTGAATAATGTAATCAGACCACATTAGCTCTTTGCAGTGAAAGGTTACATAAGTAGCTGTGAAGTATACTGGTTTCTACCCTTAGTCCACTAAATGTTCCGGTGGGTTATATTTTGGTCACATCACAGAGACCATGGTTCCACTTGCTTCAACTCTCTTAACATACAGGACAGACTATGCAGCAAAATAGGATACTTGAAATTTCCCCAGAGACGATAAATTAAAAGTCAAACAGAGGTTTCATAAGTCAATCGGTCAACATTACCACTTACAAAAAATGGGGTCCATTGGATCAGTGCAGAATGGAAACTTAGACACCATCCATAACTCGTAATTTTATTAATCAAAAACTTTGCACTTTAGAGAGCAGCTTGCCCTGAAAGCCTTGCATCATCAGAGTAGAGCTCGTTTCACGAAAGAAGGCCGATGACAGATCATGCGGCTCCCTGCGCAAAGACGTGTTTCCGTTCTTGCACATGCGCAAAAACGCAAACTCGTCTCTGTGCAGTAAACAAACCCATCTGTCATTGGCCAACTTTTGTAAAACGACCTCTAGCAGTCAGTGGAATATTCTACACAGCTAACAAGGGGCATTCTCCTAGTTATCATTTATTGCAAACTGCAATGATACAGCAATCCCCTCACTTCACAACCTTCACCTGCATGGCTTTCAGGACTCAGATGGAATATGGTATTGATTGGCTCAAAGTAGATTTTCTAAAACTATAAACCACTGACCGGTTGTGAACATGCACCGTTAAGTATTTACGTGGAGTCTAAGCTCTCCTAAAGTGAACGATGATTGTATGCTAGAGAACTTATTCCTAAAGATTTAAGAGAGGTTAGGTAAGTACAACAGCTAAATAAAACAAAAGCTTATTACTTACTTACTTACAGCAACTCAATGTCAATTCAGGCACATATGTTATACAAATGAATGCCTGAGGCTCCCCCAATAGATAGTAAGACTGAAGCAGTTGAAGCATTACACTAATCTCTTCTTTTTTAAGAATCGAAAATATGATTCATTGAATTACCATCCTCATTTCTGATAGCCAATTTTAGCATTCTTGGTAAACCTTGTGTCAGATACCTGACTCGATGTCGACATCAAGAAAAGTGGACACTGGCACAGCTACCTGACACAAGGTTCACTGCACGCTGATTGGCTGACACCTACTTCCTACTTTTATCCCCAAGTCAAACACAGACTTATTTTGGCTAAAACTAGACCTGAGAGTTCTCTCAGTTTCTCAACAAGTTATAATAGGTTGGCAGATCTCCACCAAGCACACTCTCAAGACCTGGGACCAAATAATGTACAGTCCCGGTAGTGTGCACAACTTAAGCTACGTGCGGTCTCAACCTATCAGAAAGCTTCCGCACATCACAAGACTGTGCGCAAGTTACTCTCGGGACCGAACATTATTTCGTCCCAGGACCACCCCACCCCGTTGGTTATTACGTCAATAAACTCAGAATAGAGTTGCAATTTGGAGTGTCTCAATGAGCAGATGAAAAGTTGAGTAACATTGAAGGATGGTTGTAATATAGGCAGAATAAAATTAAAACGGGCAAGACAGCAGGATCCACGCTCCAGGATTTCCAGATCCATGGATGATGAGCATTGAGCAGACAGTACAAGAGAAGAGCAGGAGCAATGAAAGACAGCTAGAAACTTGGAGGAAATAAACAAAACAGCTTACCTGTGGGAACGTTTAAATTTTATTTACAAAACGGATGCGAATTTTACGGCTGAAATAAATTAAAAGTTCAGCAAATATGGGAAATAAGGCACTCCGCGTTATCATGCACTGCAGCAAGTCAGAAATTTAGTGGCAAATCTGACTCTGCTGATTCTGAAAACGTCAAAACAAGGAATTGGCGCTAAAAACACCGAACAGCTGATCAACATCATGTCAACAAACTCACCGTCAACATGCAACAAGTGAGTGTTCTAAACATTCCCACGTGAAGCAGCACTTTCGCAGGAGGCGGGACCGCGGGACCGCTGAACTAGCGGTTTATTTGAATAGACGCTCTTTCGCAATATTCAACTCTAGATCCAAAACCGTGCGAAAAAAACTTCTTGTGCAGGCATTGACTTGAGGATTTTTCAACCCCCCCCCCTCTCCCCTTCATTTAAACCAGATGTATACAAGGATTATAATCTCCATACACTCACACCATCAAATATTCATGTGATTTGGAGGTATACTTTTCCAAGGCAGCTGAAGCTTTACCTTGAAAAAAAGTAGCTCCAAATCACAATATTTAAGGATTTGAGTGAAAAGAGATTAGAAACCGTATACACATTTTAAATGGGAAATAGGATGGGGAAATCTTGGGAGTTTCTCAAGTCAAGGCCAAATCAGCGAGCTTTCCTCTTTTAGTTTCTAAATGTCACCCTTTAATAATTAGAGTCCTTCACTCCTTTGAAGGGAAAACTGATAGTGCTATATCTTCTCTTCCGCTCCTTAAGATATTGTTATGATCATAGTGCTTTCGTGCAGGCAAAAATCTATGATCTCATTAAAATCTAATGATTGGGAGGGGGTGGAGTGTTTCATTTTCCTCTGACCAGAGGTCTAGTATACCTACTCACCAGAGGTGAATCAAGGGGGTCTTCTCCCGTTAAATTGTTAAATGTTTGCAACCAACAAACTCAACTTTACACAACTTTTACACGGTATTTATCAAATTGAAAGGTGATTATATTTTCAGTGTTTCCTATCAAAAAAAAAAGAAAAAAAACCCAGGAAGTAAAAAATTTCCTATTTGTGTTGTAGCTTAAATAGAAGAAATGCATCATTTCTTTCGCTCCTGTGAAGAGAGTATGGGCAGGCATGCTAGCTTTTTGAATTCAACAAAATTCAATTCCTAGGCAGGATTTAAAAATGTTCACAATCTTGAGGATGAATCTTCAATGTTAGTTTTGCATGGTACTTTTTTTTTTCATTCTTCTTTTCCTTTCATTTTGTCCCCTTTTTTCAAGCTGGGAGGAAGTCCCCAATAAAGCACTGCTGCTTGGTACTTACAGAGAGAAGAGTATCCTTGTCCACAGCCAAAAATTCTTTATTCAGCCCCCAGAGAATTAGGTTCAATCTAAATTGATGCATGCTTACGACCCCACCTCCCCTCCCTAAATGAACTAATTTGCGGACAGCTTAGTTTGATTAATTCTTGCAAGTAAAACATCAACTACAGCCACGCACTTCACTATTTCTCTCACAGTCAGAATTTTGTGGAAAGAAACTGCTTCCCCCCCCCTTTCCTCATGAGCCGTTGTGTCTAATGAATACTTACATGACAAACAATGATATACAGAACAGCTTGTATTCTGGTGTAAAACGATTTTTTCACGCGGCATTTTAACTTATACTTGAGTCCAAAGAAGTCCGATATGGCACAATATTTTTACTCATTACTACGATGGTAGTAATGAGTTTGTCTGGGACGTCTGAATAAGGCCTCATTCTGTCAATAGATATAGGGCGCAAGTAATGGCAAAGAGCAGAGACAAAAGGGGCAGAATCTCTGGGTGCCCCCCCCCCCCCCGACTCAAGTCTCAAGAAATACCTTATGAATACAAAATTCACAATGAGTCTGTTGCTTACTTTCACTACGGGAATAAAGCAAATTAAATCTTACAGTAAGTAAATTCTGTGAAAATAAAAAAGCTGACAGTAAAAAATTTCAAAATCCACTCATTAACTCAGGAAATCATTTCCTTTTTGATTAAACTGAGCAGCACTATACACTAGTTTCACCGACTTAACACTATGTAAATAGAACCAGTTTTTATGAAAACAATCATTGCATTCATAATGTTGGATTTTCCATTTAAATCCTGGAAACATTGGTTGCATTTGCTGTCTGTTCTTTTCTAATGTAAGTTCCAAAGATTACAAAATAACACAAGAATTCCCGATAACTAAACTGAACACACAACATTTATAAGCTATTTTGATGCTTACATGAACGCGATGGTTCCGTCCATGTAGGTAGTTGTATGTTGCTGAATCTAGTGAAGTGCAGCGCGGGTTACTTGAAATGAAAGTGATTCGGTATCTGAGTCAATGAGTGAGTTTTGGAAGCTTTTGATGTGGGCATCATTAGTTTTGTGAAACTTGATGTTGAAGTCAATGTGCCATATTGCTGCAGCAAAAGTATGCAGCAGACCCAAATTATGGCCTCAAACAGTTCTGACCCATACTTTTCCCACCATTTTTTTACCTACTCTCTATGTTCCTTAGTTCTTCTTTCCTACTTTTTCTTCTCCTTTTGATTTTAGCATTTTCCCCTTCCCCCTTTTGTCCTCCTTCTATAAAAGTGGGCCCCTTTGAAAAGAAGCTTATGCGCTTTTATATTATTACCTCTGTAATGGTCAATCCACCCGAGGTGCAACCAGTGGGAGAAGAGCGTGTTTGAGGGTCCTCCCCCAGGTTTTCTGGTCGTACTACTGGATCTACCCCTGCCCATTTCCACAACAACCATAAAAGCTCCTCAGGAAAATACAAAGCAGGTTTTGATAATCGGTAAACAACTAAACAACGGCGAGATTATGAAGGATTGTATCAAGTCGCTGAGGGCGAGTTATTCTTGCGAGTGATTTATCTTTTAAGTTGTCATTCCAATAGAAACCCTTACATCTCTGTGGAAAGGGTCAAATGACTTGGCGAATCCAGGCCACAAGACCAAGTAAATCGATTAGTGGATCGACTAATGGTCATTTACCGGATTTTATAGAATTTTTTGTAAAACGAGGATCGTTAGTACCTGAAGGTAGATCTGATAAAGATATCTGCTCAGTTTGGATACTCAAATCCGCAAAATAAGGACGTAATTATGGGAATTCGCACAATCGCTGTTCGATCTCTTGTATCGCACTACGATAGTGCGAGATCCCATAATTAAGTCCTTATTTTGCTGATTCGAGCATCCAAACTTAGCAGATCTCTTTATCAGATCTACCTACAGGTACTAACGATCCTCGTTTTCTATAAAAACTCCATAAAATCTGGTAAATGACCATTAATCGATCAACTAATCAATCATCCTGGTCACGTGGCATGGAATCACTTTGACAGACACGGTAGCCATCCGCTGAATTTCAGCTTCTCAGATGAGATGAAATATGAGAAAAAATGAAGAAGAGCATAGGTATAGAGAATCCAGATTTTAAAATGCAAAGTAATGAAAAAAAAATTCATTGCTATAATCTAAACACAATAACAAAAGCCAAAACAATGTCAGGTGGACAAGATATCAGAATTTCTTTTCTTTTCTTTTGAGCAGTGCAAAAAAGTTTGAAAATCTATTGAGTCTTAAACACAAGGCTTTACAGTTGTAATACACAAATTCTCTTGGTTCATACAGGATATCATTTATAGAGACGGATAAGGCAAAAACATTATGTACTGAGAGAGCATTTTAACAGATGGAATAAAACAAAGATTCTTTAATAATCAATGTATCTACCTAACAAAACAAAACTCAGATTTCCTTCAGCTTTATTGACTTTCCTTGGTATTAAATTTACTTATTGTTACAGTTTCTTCATTTGGAAGCAAATAATTGCGAGCAAAGATAGTGCAAACATCCTGATTGTGTCGTTCATTTTTCTCTCCTCGCAAGTACTTTTAAAATTTGATTTTCCCGCACCACTCTAACAGAAAAATAGGCCTCCTTTAAATACTACACAGCCTGTAAAAAATAACCAGTGCAAGTTATTTTTTAAGAGTGTTTTTTCACTCAATGGGGCTGTTGCACATTTTTGCTGCGCTTTAATAGTCAAATCTGGTGTAGAAACCTCAGAAAAAACGATGGCAGCACTAAAAACTTCCGAAATCCACTTCTAAACTTAATAAACGTTTTCATATGCGCAAGTGTAATGGTGGCGTACGGCAGTAATAATGGGAGATTCCTATCTTAATTTTGTCACTCTCTCTATGCTGACAAGGATGATTCACAGAGAAATCAGTCGCTAGAGTAGTGATCCACCGATGAATGGTACCGTGACACTTGGTGACACCGGTGTCAAAGGAAAGTCGTCTCTTTTTGGTCACTTCTTGATGAAGTTACAGTATTATTAGATGGCAATCTCCCATTATTACTGCTCTACGCCACCATTAAACTCGCGCAAATAAAAGTGTTTAATGAGTTTAGGAGTGGGTTTTGGAAGTTTTTAGTGCTGCCATCCTTAGTTTTGGAGGTTTTTGCACCAGAATCAACTGATAAATTGCTTACAACAAAAGTGTGCAATAGCCCCATTGAACTTGGGTAAAAGTAGGTAAAATCACCTCAACCAATTTTTAAGTTGATGGGAGAATCTGAACTCAGAATAAACTGAAGAGTAGAATCCAAATTACATCAACCCAATGGGAACTATTTTTTCAAAAGAGTAGTTCAAGATCCCGCACTCAGCAATTTTTTCTCTCAAATAAGAAGGAATAACTTTTAAAATTTATCAGGATTCCCAGAAAAAGTATTATACGTATAAAGTTGTTAGGCTTTCAAAAAACTTTCAATTCTATTTGATTGCTAACTACTATGATAAATGTATGAAAAAGATCAAATTAGTGATTTCCAAAATAGAAAAAAAGTACAGGAGAGCCACCAAGAGAAAAATTAATATAAAAATGCAAATTAAACAGAAGCATTTACAATTTTTGCAAAAGCTTAGAAAATCCCACTAGATTAAAGTAATAATTATTCAAATTAATTTAGATTGATTATAAATAAATAAAAAAAAAAAGCGAATACTCACAAGTCCATTTTAATTTTTATTTCACTGTTACAGACACAATGATGTTTAAAGAAGTTCTCTCAAAGAGATGGGCACATACATCGTCAAGAGTGCTTCTCGTCATCATGCCTATCCATGTTTCCAGCACAACTGATACCTCAAGGGCCTTTGTTTCAGAGATTCCCTCGATAAAAAAAGATGTAACATTGAAAGACAATAAGAATTAAAAATGGAGACAAAAAGAGAGGGAAAAGATCCATAAAACATGGATGGTGCGGTCGGAAATGAAAGTAATTCATTTCAAAGAATTTACAGTAATACAGACTTTAGATAGAGTATTGGAACACTTCTCAGCCTTGAAGACCCATTAGAATCAAACCAAAAATGGTAAATCTTACCATAAAATTGCATTATAATCTGGCTGACACTAAAATCAGAGCTATCTTCAGCATATAATACCAATTTCTACCCCCAGAGCACTATCTTTTGATCAGTGACAAATTACAGGCCAAGAACAGTACATCTCTACGAAAACAGGACCTCAGGAACTAGATAATCATTAATCATCTCAAAAATGTCTCAGCAAAACATCTTTTCCATAGCTTTAAAAAGAAGGATGAAAAAACCAAAACAAGGAATATTGCACATCGATACAAGAATTGGTTTGTGTTATCCATTTAGGTGCTTTCAGCCTTATTATTAAAGTTATTGAGGAGAGGTTTTGCAGGGAGCTTTTAAGATGATTCAGGTGCTTAACATTTCGTTTTTTTTTGTTTTTTTTTAGATTTTATTGTTTCATTTCTTAAAGGTTCTGTCGCCCTAGCTTCTGGATTAGCTCTTAGGCTCACTCCTTAGAGTGAACGGCAGACCTGATTTTTGCTTCTCTCACTCTTGGAGAGGGAGGATTGTAAGGATTGGAATGAGCCAGGATACCGCACCAAGGCAAGACACCCAGCAGGAACGGTTCAATGCAGTCTAGGAAAGGGGAAGAAGCTTGCACACTGCACAATCTTAATATCTCTGGGTAAAGGATAGATTGATCTACGTTGCGCTGGGTCATTGGCGACCGTTTCTGCATGATCGGAGCATTGTCTGTGCTTGACATTCCATTTTCTTAACACAAATTATTTTTGGGTTGTAGTTTGACACTAACTGAAAGGTAAAGCTCTGATGGCAGAAATTGGCACTTAACACTGAAGACTCACTTTAAAATTATAAATTCTCAGAGGATTGACTGCGCTTTATTGGAGCAAGTGAGTACTTACAACAAATCAATTTTAAAGAGATGCTTATTCTCTAAAATGCAAGATCAACAAAATATTTTCATTCACTTAAAAACAGTCCCAAGTAACTAGAGCGAATCAATAAAAGAGAGAGAAAACAAGAGAGCATGAGAAAGAACTCAGACTTAAAATTGAATGCCAGAATGTTCTCATTGACAAAAGATTTCATTCCTGGGCAACAATGGGCAACAATGCCTATGTGTTTATTCTACGCTTACGGCAAACCCAGCAGTGAAACTATGAGAGTAGAGTGAAATGAGTGGCGCTATCTATGAGAAAATGCTGCAAGCTCTTGAACTCGTCGTTCCATTGCTATGAGATTGCCAGATTGGTAGTATTACTTTTTCAAATAACAAGTCTGACTTGTCTCATCATGTCAATGAGTTAATGTGATATAAACGGAACGAAGGACCGTTTCGTGGATTACACGCTCAAGCTTAAATCCATCCTTTTGACAGTCAATGTGATAGACTCTGTTCCAGTGGATCCTGGAAACATTCATTTTCAACTGGGAATGATGGGAATCATTCGTAGCTAATAGGATCAAAACTGGATAGATCCACCCTTTGAAAAATCTAGGCTTGATAAGGTCTGGATGTTTTTCAATTTTCTCCGCTCTCATTTTGAGCATGCTTGTTTTGGTCAAAACCTTACCATTTAAAGTAATGATTTTCAAAACTTGATAAACCCTTTCAAACTATCTATTTCATTTATTTTTACTTTTTTTTTTCAACTTACTTTTAATTTCTTTTCTCATTATAGCTTTTAATTCAGTATAATATTACTATATTTTGATGTAAAATGTGACTTTTTTGTTATTTATACATCAAATTTTGTTTACTCTCAAGTTTTTTCTTAAAAAGAAGAAAAAAAATAAACAGAGTTGCTTTACATTGATGTTTTGATTTTTTCTGTTTTTCTATTTTAACATTGAAACTCTTTCTCTTTCAAATAGGATCAAAACTAGACCGATTCATTTTTCTTTCTTAATATTAAGAAAAGTTCATGCACATACAATTTTTAGACTGTCAGTTCTGATTCTTCCACATTTTCAGCTTATTTTTAGTTTGGTTAAGGAAAATTCTTGGATCGACAAACGAATAACCGTTTTTTGAGTTGAGGAGATTTTAGCAATCAAGTTTTGATCCTACAGGCTTTATTTGCTGGGATATCTTAACGTAAAAACTAAAAATTACATCTTGGTGTTCTAGAACAAAGAACAAACAGGGTGGCTTGGCATTGGATGATGATTTAAGGAACAAACATAGACCGTCCAGATTTGGGGAATATTTGCAGAAATATTGATCATCTTTTGCTCTGAAATTATTTACAGAAAATACAAGAAAATCGACAAATTACTTTCTAATATTTAGAAAAGAAAAAAAAAGAAGAATTGTCAGTCTTTTGTAGATCTATAAATGGTCCAAAAGGAAATTTGAAGGCAGGCAAGGAATAACAGAGGGTGGAACAAAAAAAATACACCAAAACAAAAAAGCGTTAGGTCTCCTTCCGATCATTTTCCCCTCCCATCAGAATAGTATAATTTAAATATTATAAAAAGTTGCTCCTATTTTTTTCATTAAAGTGGCTATTTTTTTTTTTTTTTTTTTTTTTCATAAGAATGAAAAACGGAATTCAATTCCATAGAAGGAATAAAGGTTGTAAAAGCCCCATTTCTCCCAAGCTCTTCATCTGCTCATGTATCAATGGAATGGAGGTTGTATGAAAGAGCGATGGTCTTACAACCTTTAAAACACTAGATCATGTTCTGCTGCCATAAAATTATTAAAATTTAAACCAATCTGGATTTAGAGCAAAATGTTTAAGTTACTCAATAAAAGATAAATTCAAGCGAAGATCAGTAAGTTAGAAAACTATGAAACCACAACTTTCCAGTCATGTTTTAGGTCTGTGGAAACCACTTGAAAATATGAAATTCCTTCTCAAATGCAGCATTTTTTCAATAATTTTCTAATTTAATCCAGAATCCAACTAGTTTCTTCCTTTTTATAAAGAAAGAAAAAAAAGAACAGCATCACTCAGCATTATTGAGGGATAAGTAATGGAAGGAGGAGCACTTTTTCCTTTTTTTTTATTTTTTATTAAAACCACTGTGACCTCCCTTGTTATAATTTAAAATTCAGCATTCTGACTTTCGAAAAGCTTATAAATTCATCTGAATAAACATTTAAAAACAAAACAAAAAATCTAAAAAAAAACTGCACAAATTTTAAAAAAATTAAAGAAAAGATTGTATACTATCAATGATGCTAAAGAGTAGATAGCTAAAAATTATCTTATCTATAGCTTAATTCATTAAATCATTTCTTCACACTTGAATGTTGAAAAGACTGATAAACTTTTGAAGATGTGAAATTTTGACTATTAAATTTTTTTATGAGTTTTCAGAGAAAAATTTTACTACCTAGGTAAAAACTAATTTGATGATAAACTCTTTTAAAACATAAATAAACAATTGATTGGATGGCTTTCTGCAGAAGAAAACCAACATTTTGATGTCTGCAGAGGGAGACCAACCCCTATGGATTTCCAAGGTAGTTGGCGCTTCTACTAACACAAAAAAGTTTGTTTCCTTCTGCATAAAGCCTTCCAATTTTAACTTAACAATTTTTTTATTTAAGAAAAAATAAATAAAAAAATACGAACAGGAGTGTTGCAATATTGAGACAAAGAGGCAAAATATAATGAACCCTTCCCTTTTCAAGGAGAAGTGGAGCAAAATACAGATTGACCCAATTCATAAATATAAAACTAAAAAAAAGGGAGAGTTCACAAAATTTAAATGTTCAACTTTCACTTTTATTTTCACATTATTATGAACTTGCGATAGTAAAATCAATGAGATTTTGCAGATAAATAACAAAACACGAGTCTTGAAAACTTTTTAAGCCAATTAACACAGGTGGCTCAGAATTTATGTATCCCTAATTGATATTATTTCTTCAGCCCCAAACAAAACAAAACAAAATTTAAAACGAGCATTTTACTTGATATTTTTTTTACTTGTAAATAGTATTCTTTGTTTCTGAATCAAATATACTTAAAGGTCACTAGATGGAGAGTGAAAAATTTGTGCACTCATTTCAAAGAATTTTGGGCTGACTTTTGAGAGTAGGAGTCTAAACATTGGGTGATCCACAGGCACAGCACTGAAGGATAAGGTTGGAAACAGTGATTATCATCTTCTCCAGGTTCATAACAGTTTTTATCACCATCAAGCTATCGGGTGGATGAAAAATTGACAGAATGTGAGATGGTTTCCTCCAGAAGTCTGCAATAGAGTTTTTTTTTTCAATCAGAAAACTATTTTAAGTTTTAATAAAGGACCAACAAGCAATAAGTTTACCTAGAAGGGCAGTCAATGGAAAGCCTGCGTAACTGTATGGAGGATTTATAGGTTAAGTTTAGGGTGTAAATTTTTCCATTTATTCCCATGTATTTTGGTGCTGATGCAAAGGAGATCAAAGCATGTTCAAGCCTCTGTTCGTTGAACAAAAAAATTTGAAATCGATTAAAACAAAGTACACCTTAAACCTAACCTAAAAATCTCCCATGGCAGTTACGTAGGTTTTCTATTAGACAGCCGCTCTAGATAAATGTGCAACTCCTTGTAGAGGACAAATATTCACAAAACTGGGTTAAAACCAAATGCCTAGCTGGAGATCATTTATGTTTCCTTCAATTTATTTTTTTACAACAATCAATAGACAGAGAAAATGAATCGTAGTAGTATTGGTGAGGACTTTACCAGAAGAAGGGAGCATAAAACATAAGGTTTGTTATTTTCTTAAAGTCAGCATATAAATGGAGCAGAGGTTTTTTTACTGAAGAAAACACCTGATGATTCAGGGACCAAATAATGTTAGGTCCCGAGCATTGAATTGCATATATTTTGCATGCCGTTTCGACCAATCAGAGAGCTTATCCACGGTCATGAGACCGTGCGTAAGTTACGCTCGGGACCTAGCATTTCTTGGTCCCTGGTGATCTTATTTGATCCAGCTGACTCCAATATTGGCCCATAAACCATCAGGTGTGTTCTAAATGTGCAGAAGTAGTGACTCTCTCCACATTTTGAAATTATTTATTTATTATTCTTTTGTTTATTAAAATTTTTTGCGTACAAAATGGCTGCGATTTGAGCCAAAACGTCCTCACCAAAATTTTTATAGCATGTTTCCAGCATTTTCTCGTTACATAGGTTTCTTTTATGTCAAGTCATTGCTGGTTTGCTTCCCATATTGTTTTTACATTAAAAATTTCCATTTAGGAAAGGACACACCTGCTGTTTTTTGTGCCCTACTTCCGGCAAAATCCTATATTGTAATAGTTAGGTCCAGCCACTCAAAGACTGTGGTTCATTATGATGATAATTCACAGCAAACTCCAGGAGGATCCTTAATATTTCAGACTTTTGGAAAGACTTGATAAGGATAGAAAACAGTCATTGGTGTGGATGAATCACATGGTTGCTAAGTCTAATCAAACGACAGAATTCATCTAATTGGTTATCACACAGTCTTGAGCACTTAATAACCAATGGGATAAATTCCATATTTTGATTACACTTACAAACCACATGACACATCTACGCCAATCACCATTTTCCATTCTTATCCGCAGTCTTTGTCAAAGTCGGGAATTTCAAGGATCGACTTCCAGACTAAGTTGTAAAAAGTGAGCAGAACAGGATGGCAAAATATGAAAACAAGTAAAAAATGATCAATGAGATGATGAGAAGGTTTTTACCAACAGTTTCAGAAAAAGTACCTAAATTCCTTTGTGACTACTTTCTCAAATTTGAAAACAAAACACTCTTACAACTAGATGTAAATTTGACGAATGAACTGCTTTCATTAATAATTTTCTTGCTCAGGGGTTCAAAGAGTAAAGGAAATGGAATGATTTTCAAAAGATCCACATTAAATAAAATGAGATATGATTCGACTGAATTTTAGGAGTAGGAGTAATAAAGTCCAGCCGCGCAAACCATGTGTTCATTATGCATGTGCATATTTCAAAGCGAACAACTGGACTGAAAATAAGATTCGACTGAATTCATTAAAAAAAATGTGGTGAGTGAGATCTAATGAGTGATGACTCAACAAGTCAATATTAGAGGAGGTGTTACTGAAACCAAGAAAAAAAGACTAGATCTGAAAAGCAAGTTCTGAAGTTTTCGTAACTGAAATGGAAACGTTGAGACCAAGGATGCAGAATATGCTGAGTCCCAGGAGACATGGCTCCCGTAAAATGTGTGGATTTTTTAAAAAACTATCCCTATTGCTGGAATTTGGACAGATGTTTTGATAACATGTGGTCAATATTCTCTAAATTTTAACAAATTTCCCAACAATATTTAACAGCGTAGTTTTTGACCCTGCCGCAAACAAGGGAAAACCTAAAAACGCGCTTTTAAAACAGAACTTTAAAGAGAAAGCTTCATTTAAACGTTATTGCAGAAATGTTGGCAATCTACAAAATTGAGGAAATTATTTAAAAGGACTTCTGGAAAATTTTTCTCCCGCGGAACATTCTGCACCCCTAGTTGAGACGGCATAGTTCATCTTGCAGCTCACTTTTAATGATTATGACACAGCAACCACAGCATGCTTCCTGATGTAAGCACACATTTTTATTCCTTGCCATGCCAGCTTTTGAAAAAGGGATTTTGGTAAGACTGTGGCTGATATTGGTGGAAAACAATAAGCTCATTTTTAAGAAGAAAAAAATTACTAAGCTTGAGAGACAAATATCCACGCTTCCCTCCGAAAAAATATGAACGATAATTTAATATCAAAGTGAAAGGACAAAAACATGAAGTACCTGAATGAAATGAGAAGGAACATGATAACTTTAATACTGTACATGGATTATACATAAATGAAAATCAGTTTCCGTTTCGAGGCAGAGTAAACTTATACGATTAAAAAAACAAGGAATAGAAAATAACATTCGAGTAAACTACGCGAAATTGTTCTGTTTTGAGGATCCTCTATTGGCTCCTCTTTTTTTCCAGTTTAAAAGTACTTACAAGTTGTATAATACAAACATTAATAGCTTTTTATAATACAAGGTGAGCAACAGAGAGACTAAAATTAAAATAAATAAATACAAAGAGTGTCCTAAAAGTACCAGGACTGATACTGTTCAAAACTAAACAAGTTAGTGATCTAATCTTGGGTGTATTTGAAAGATCAACTCATTTCCTTTCAATTGAGCTCAAGATGATCACATTTGGTAAATAACTAACAAATTTAAGACAGTTTGAAAAGAAGAAAAAAATTGATCTTCTACAGGTTTTTGACAAATATTTCCTCGCAGCAAAAACGAAGCACTACATTTTTCTATGCACTCTTTTTCAGAACCTGACTTGGCAATACCAAAAATACCGCTTATAAATATTACTATCATCAACTAACTTAAGACGAGACTGATTGTCCATTTGTTGCTACGAGTCAGAAGAAAGTGCAGACGAAGCTTAAGTTTTACAATTATGGTACATTTGTTTAAAAAAAACCCGTAGTGAGTCAATTTGTTTTCCCCTTGCAAACTGTCGTAATTTCGTCAATTATTGACCAAATGAGCTTGTCTTGAACTCAATCAAAAGAAAATAAATTTATCTTACATATTAACATAGCAAACTAAAACAAGATCGCGGGCTTGTTAATTTTTTAAGTCACAGTATCGGTCTCGGTACATTTGGAACACCCTATGTAAATAAAAAATAATGAAGATAATGCAATATAATGATTTGAAACAGATAAAAACTATAGAAACTTAAACGTAAAAACAAGCAAAAAAGTGAAAAAAGATACATGAATAAATAGACAAAGAAATGAAATAAAATTCATTATTTATGCATAATGATGGTAATACTTCTTCATTATACCCTTCACAACATTTACTCAAATTATGAGAATGTACAACCTTCTGCTTCAACTATCAAATAACCAGGGTATCCCACTCAGGGCTGCAAACCAGAACCAGAACCAGAAGCGGAACCAGTACCGAGAGAACCATTATATTTTATTGAAACTGGAATCGAAACTGAAAAGCCGACACTATAAGGAGCGAGAATCGGAATTTAAAAGAAGCAATACTGAATCGAAACGACAGCGCGGTTCTATTATAGTTCCACACCAGCTGACAAATGATGAAATAATAGGTAATATGAATGGTTTTGTAACAATCTTCTTGCTGAGCCCACCAAAACTTTTGATCATTTCATTGTAATTCAATTGATAAATACCGTTTTGTGCTCCATATTTTTTTCCTTTCTCTGTCAGTAATTGTACTTAAATAACTTAATTGAACAAATTAATGTTTATAATTTGTTCCGTTCTCTCTTGGAAGATACTTTATCATCAGAATGAGAACCAAAATAGAGCTGATTCCAAACCGGCACCAAAACCAAAACCGAAATTTGAGGTCAAGCCTTAATTGGTACAGTACCAAGATCAGAGACAAAAACGAAACCAGAACCAGTTCCAAAAATTGATTACGGTTTATGGTTTGCAGCCCTGATCCCACTTGAAGCTTTTGCTGACAATGAAATTTTACACAAAATAATGATTATTGCACATGAGCGGAGGGTAAATAATAATTATAAGGATAAAATTAACTGATTTAAGGTAGATAGATTCGAAATACTTCTGCAAGGTTTGGACCACTATCATGAGTGCAACATTGCTAGACAGGGAAAATTTTCGCAATAGATAAACAAGAAATCAGTGCATAGTTGAAACACTGTACTCACACATGATGATTATTTTTTTATCAATTCTATGTATGCATTTGAATAAATAAAAAAATAAAAATATGATATGTTTTAATCCTTATCATAAAGTAACCGATCGAATCCTGACTCTTCAAATTCCCTTGCTCTGACTAAATTAGCAGTTCCAAACAGGCACAGACTAACCTGTTCTAGAATAACGCAACAAAAATAACACCTATATTCATCTGAAACAGTGCGCAGGTATAAAGAAAGGAATTTTATCTTCCCAATATTCGCATTCCAATTTTACACGGTTACTGAAAAACAAACTTTCGCATGTTTTGCGATAACTTTTTTCTATATCATGTCACAAGTGCCATTAGTTCATGCAACTAATCTCAGACTGATGCTTCTTTACAGAAACAGAATCAATGAACTAGTTATCAAATTTCAATAATGAGTCAAATTGATTAATGCAAGGAGATATCTACATGAAATCACCATTTAATCATAATTGGCGGTAGCCACCAGGCCAAGTCCAAAAACACAGATAGAGTATTTCTTCACGCTTATTTCTACCGAAATTTCACCAAAATAAGGTAGTTGCAAGGATCTGAAATGTGGTGTTTTTTAAGAAAAGTATTGTACTTGAGCTGAGAACAAAGGTAACTTTGGTTTTTTTCTTAGTGTCCCGGTTTTGGAGATGCACTCATGTAAAGTTACAAAAAATTGTGTGTTTTCAATTTTGTGATGTCACGACGCAGAATTCCCACAGAAAACAAAATATTTTGGGTCAGATTTGCATCTCAGGAACGATGAAACCAAGTTAGAAACCAAAAACATCCTTGTTTTCAGCTTACCGAGTACTTTCATTTGCTTACAAACAGTTACCAAAATTCAGGCCCTTGTAACCGTTCCATTGGATATGGTCAATTCATGAGCTTTTATTTCAAGAAATTTTCTATTGAAATTGATAGGAATGTTGTAACAATGTTGACGGAGTGAGTATGCATGCATGGCACTAAAAATCTTAAGCTAACTATGGGCAAGAGTAACGAACGAAAAAAAAAAAAAAAAAAAAGTATGATGAAAATATGATACAAGAATGATTTTTAAAGAAACCGTAAATAGATCCATGATTAGATATTTACATTTGTTTATTCAGTTACTATACAGCTGTAATTCTGACCACATGACTGGCAAACGACAATTTGTCAGAACTTAAGTCAAAGTAGAGGGACATCCAAGCTGAAAATTTCAAAATAAATTCAAGTTAGATTAGATCCGTTATATTTTCCTTGCAAGAAAAGTTGTTTTCATTTCATAAATTATTTTTACAAGGAAAAACTTTTGTTAAGGTAAGTGTGCATGAAAGTGCTGCGCCAAGGAAACAGGACCCTTATCTATACCAGACAAAATTTTCAGGAGAGCAATTTTTTGCGAACTGGATGGAAAATTGCAGTTTTTTTCCGTTAAAAACAGTGATGTCCATTGAGTTTTCGTTCAAAAAAGCCATCAGAGGTGGCATTAGCATATTGTTTTTCAACGCATGTCAGAACAAGGAAAAAGACCCTTAACTTCATCATGTTATTAAACGGGTGAAAATTAGCACCCTTTTTCTTTGGGACCTTGTAACTTGGACAATTTGTCATCTTTTTGGGTGCTCTTGGCATCAAAATGACCGTTAACATCTCCTCTAAACGGTGACGGCAAAATCTCAATTTTTATCTCAGGGAAGATAAGGGCCCTTTTCCCTTGGTTCATAACATATCGTAAAATTTGTTCGCCTAGATCAGCCAGCCAGTGATTCTGAGCTATCTAAATGTCCAGTAGGTACAAGCAGAGCCATTAGTCCTGCGTCAACAATTCGACGCAACCCACGCTACACGTAGCCCGAACCTCGCTCAGTCTTGAGAGAACAAAAGAAAAGAAAGATAAGAGAGCGTTTATTTTACCTGTAGTGCGGGTTGCGTCAAATCGTCGACGCAGGACTTATGGCTCTGCTTGTACATCCTGCACACTGGTACACTGACCGTATTAAATTTGAGGGCGTTATTTCTCATCTTGTAAAATCTTCACCTTTTCTTCTGGTATGCACCAAAAATTTGGAAGATTTTTATAATATGAAAATGTGAAAGTCATAAAATTATTTTAATCCCACCCAAGAATAATTTTTGTTTTGATTTTTGTTTTCCCTGCCATTTGGGAAATGTGGTTTTTAGCCATCTTTTGAAAATTTTCTTAGCAGAGCTCCAGGAAGAGGAAAACGATGGACTGCAGCAATATCGATCAAATACTTATCCAACAGATAATGTGCAATAAGCGGCAGCACTCTCAGCAGATGAAATGTCATCTACCAAATTTATGGAGCACACAAGTAAAAGCATTGGCAACAGATAAATTTTTAACAAAAAAAAAAATCAAAATCAAAATATTCAGTTGAGGTCTGTACAATAGTGACCTTAGATCACTCAGGCACCATTTGCTTGTATCAATTTTTCTGAATGCAGGCATATCAAAGAGTATACCCATAGAATTTAATGGAGAAAAACTGAAAATTGAGGGAGTTATGACATTTTTCATGGGAGCATATACATTTACAGTAGCAGCATTTAAAATGCTTGGAGTTTTTTTTTTTTTCTCAATCAGGCTGTTATTGTACAGAACTCCTTAATTCTGAATTGAGGCATTTTTCGGTAAATGGGCGTATGGCGAAAAAACGACTTTCGAGAAAAACGCGTTTGAAAGTTTAAAACGTTATAACTTAGAGACTACTGCAGATTTTTCAAAATTTGAAAGCCTGACTTGTAGAACAAACATTCAAGAAGAACTCTACTTAATTTCAAGTTTTTAGAGTGAAAATTAGTTGAGCAGTGAAAGTTCAAAGTTGAAGCGTTATACGCCCTTTTACCGAAAAACGTTTTTTTTCTCTCCCAGCCTATCCGACAAGTATTGTTTGGGTTAGATTTGGGTCACAAACTTGAAGAAAAGGAAATTGTAAGAAGGAGGGATGGTATTAAGGCCCTTTTGGGCTCAATTTTGGCCAAAAAGGAGGGTTTTATTGTTGTCATCGGAGACGGAGCCAAAAGCGCAAAAAACCCACACACTGACATATCCACACACACACTGACAATTGACATATCCACACACACACTGACATATCCACTGAGCTCTTATCAATATCAGATACATATGCGATGTGAGTACAGATATCGCGAGCGCGAGCCGCTGCGAGTACCGCTCGTTAAGAGGCACTGTAGCCCATAAGTTTCTGAATTCAGCCGAGGTGGGTCCATTCGAACGATTGATTTGAGGTTATTTTCCGTTCAACATATGAATAACTTTACATCACCTGTTAGGTCACATCGTCAGGATTTCAAAAACGAGTTCTCCAAAAAAAGGGTGTAAATCGCCATACGCCCATTTACCGAAAAATGCCTCAATTGATAAGTCATTACTCATTAGTGTATGAACAATCTGAAACTAACCTTAGAGAATACCGTTGGTAAAATATTGGAATCCATCATATAGTCGTGTGGATAATGAGTGAAGGCTGCTTTCGACTAACTTATCAACGAGTAAACATAGCTGGTCTTCTGTTAAATTTAAGTGAAAACGATTTCTGAGTGCTTGAACAGTTGAGGTACCCGATTTGAAACATGGAAGTTGCGACCCTGTGAATAAATCATCGATATTAATCCTAATGCACAAAAACAGTAGAACCTTAATTTTAACCAAATTCAATTTTTATTTTCTTGACCCATTCACGTACAAGTTTTTTTTATTAAAATATGCTGGGCAGCTAAAATTGTAAAAAAAGGGATGGAGAGGAACGCAGGTACTGAGGTGCCTCACAGCAAGGGAAGCAGGCAAGAGGATTACTTTCCCAAGCTTTAGAGCCTGAGAAAAGGAATAACCTACAGATAGAGCATGAAGAAATTAGCATTTGCTCCTAATTTATTTTGTTTATTTTTTGTTGCATTTATCTCTCTCATCTCTTTGCTTTTCTCAGTTGCGGTTTTTTGTTTATTTCTGAACTACATGTGGTATAAAATTAATTTTCGGAAACATCCAGTAAATTGAAATACAACTAATTTTTCTTTCTTTCTTTCTTCCTTTCTTTAATATCACAGCAAAGTAGAAAAAAATTGGAGATTCGACTTTACTCAAAATCATCTACAAAACTTATCGGAATACAGGCGACTTTGAGGTTAGATCATGTTGGTTAGGATTTTACAAGAGCGTGTACGGGAATCACCCAGTTATTGAAGTTTAAGATCCCCTTCCCAAAAGAAAATATTTTTTTACAAAAAACATATCTTGTTCTTCCCGTTACAATAAATGATTTAACTCTTTGAGACACGCATTATGAAAAAGAAGTCACATCAATCTTGGATCCGCATCATTGAACTAGTTGAACTTTTCTCATCTAAATTGACGTGCATCCCTATTTTTTCAAAATCCCATAAGACTCCATGTTAAACCCTGTACACATATGTGTACACTGTGTCAGAAAGGGTTGAAACAAGAAAATTTGACTTTGTTTTTCAAAATTGTTAACAAAAACTTTTTTCTATCTTGTTCAGCAGATCGAGAGGAACAATAATTTTCCAATGAGAAAAATCTGTTTCCTGCTAGGAAGAAAGGTTATGAGTATCTATGGCATTTAGGAAGAGACTTCAGCATAGAATTGTAAAAAGACGATGTTCTCATAATTTAGTCTAGATCTCACGATATGACTACCTTTTATCATGCAACAAACCTGAGCGCATTATTTCGACGAGATTCAAGATCCGATCCATGTGCTTCCTAGCTGCAACTAGTCCTTGAAGCATAAGTATTTTGAAATATTCAAACATATCGGATCCTTCTCCTCCCATGACAGCAACAAACTCAGGAATTAATTTAAACGGTGACGTTTCAAAACCTAGATTGCGAGGTGATGTGGAAAGAATGAAACCGAAATCAATGTGGACAATGTGTCCCTCTCCAGTCAACAGGATATTTCCATTATGCCTGCAAAAAATATCATCAAAGAAAGTCAGTACACAGGCTGTTTAAGAATAGTGGGGGAAAGTGACGAGATCAATTTTAAAAACCATTCTTCATGCTCTGGTATTCGCACCACATCATTGAAAAAAAAATTGAAATTTTTTTATAGCTTTGCTCATCGCGCACTTCAAGACATTGTGACTCCTCTGTATAGAAGGAATTCACCACATACAGGAAAGTAGTGAACGCAAAAATTTTGCGATTTTTTCCCCCACAAAATCAAGGTAAAATTTTGTCACCGGGGTCCGGAATTAGCACAGTAAATCTCGGAATCAACAATTGAGGACTTTTACGGAAGAAGGGCCCAGAGTACTATGGGCTCTTTTTTTGTAAAATGGCTTAAACTAATTGCTGTACCCTAAGGCATATCCTCATAAAGTTTCAAATCGATTCGACTTTTCCCTGACGACTTACAGAAAGTTTCCAGAAGAAGGGCCCACCTTCTTCCGGAAAGACGCACAAAACACAGGATTTCTCCAGTATTCTTTGTTATTTTACCAAAATTCCCAGCAAGCCCTATAGAGTAATACATCAATTGAAAGGGCATACCAAACTGAGGATTAAGGCGCAAACTGCAGGTCAGGTCGATATCATTTTTCACATTCGAGACATCAAATTTTGTAAATCGACCTTCGGCATTCGATATCTTGAATGTGAAAACTGATATCCACCTACGGTTAGCGCCAAAATGCTCAATTTGGTATTCCCTTTCGATCGACGTATCACTCGATAGGGTTTGTCTCACGGAATTTTTCTGAAAGCGCCCCTGGGGGGCAAAAACGTTAAACATTTTCGGGGGTGCTAAATCCTAACTTTGACAAAATTTGCATCTAAGACGTATTTTTTTCTGGAAAGAACTTGCTTTTTAGAGTATTTTAGACTCCTAGTTTTTTAAATTCCAATTTTTCAAAGTGGAGTAATGATTTTTTGGAAATGGGTCCATATATCGAACTTTGGCTTACAATATGTCAAAAGCAAAAATCGATATTGAGCTGCGGTTTGCGCCAAATGTCTTAGAATTTAATGCCCTTTCAAACGATGTATCACAAGCTAGGGGGTTTCATAAGAGAAAATGAAGTGAACCCCAACCCCCACCCCCATCCCCAGGGTGGAGAGGAGGTGTGGGGAGGCGTCATCGAAAATAGCCTTCTCAGATAGCGCCTTTGGTATAAAGAAGACTGGTCCAAACCGAATCCTTTTACCTCAGTTAGAAAAAAAGTTAAGGGGGGGTGGGCGGTACTTTTGAATTACCCTGTATATCAAATATGCATGTACATATACCGTATTTCTGATGGGTTTTCATATATTTAAGTAAAATAAAGTTTCTGGATCAAGTCCGGTGTTAAAACAACTTAAACTTACCGTTTATTCTTCAATTTCAGCGCCAAAAAAAATCTTTATCGAAGAAGGGCCATAAATCAGCTTTGAAAATTAACTGTAACTACCCTTAAATTTTGTTTAAAATTTCAATCCTGGCGGCAGTGTATTGGCAATAGTATGCCCTACTAAGGTCCAAGTGGATTTTTCGAGTAAAACGATCATTCGAGCAGTTACAGCCATTTGAAGTTTTCTTTAGCGCTTTTCTTGAAACGGCTATTTGTACCATCTGCCCTTCTTCCGTAAAAGTCCTCAATTATACTTTTATCAATGTCTAATAAGTATACCAGATGCTTTTATAATTTTTCAACACAGAGTTCTTTTCTTACATTTTTATATTTCATTACTAGGTATTGTAAATTTGTAACAAACAAGACTTTACCCCAAATTTTTTTCATTGATATTCTTAGAGGCTGTTTCAGATAACTTCGGTTCTGACAGCTCTTTGTTTACATGCGTGAAAATGTTGAAGCCGCTCACTGAGTGAATCATGAGAACTTTTTGCCACAAAGTAGCCTCGGTTAACTATCGTAATTAGTGAATATTAACGTTAAAGCGTAATTGAAGACTTAATATCATCCTTTCGCGCATGTAAAGAAAGAACTGTCGGAACTGAAGCTATCTGAAACTGCCTCTACCTGCTACATTGATAATAAAATAATTAAATAAATAAGAAAGTACATACTTCATTAGGAACAGTGCTTACCTATCTTTAACTTGAATTAGATAACAGACTAATGAATATGCTGCACAGCTTTGAACAAAATTGCGCTGAGCAGTTAAAAATTTTTCAGAATTTCTTGCACCAAATTCTTGTTCAAAATAGTCTTGCAAAGAGAGCTGTCGATGTTTCTTAATTTGATGCAAAGATACGGTGTTCAGAATTGGCTCAATCAATCCAGAATCATTCGACAAGCATAAAATCCTGCAAAAAAATATGTAAGCAAACATTGAATTAAGTTTTCATAGCTGTGTCAGTTTATAACTGTCAACTGACAAATGGTAAGCTCTTGAAACAAGATATGCTGTTTGGGTGCTTGAGTGATGCACCATGCTTGAACTGTGAATCTAAAGTACGTTGCTTCATCTAGAAATGTTGGGGTAGTATTGTTTTCTAACAGAAATTACTTCAGTAATAAACGAATCACCTTCCTCCCCTCTCCTCCCCTCCAAAAAAAATTAAATTAAATGGTAAAAAATCAGGTGTAGTAGTAACAGTACATAGTAAAGTTCAGTTGCACAAACATGGTGGGTCATTATGCTGGTATTTCACAACAATCGAGTGGACTAAATGATTGAATAAGGAGCAGATTAGGAAGAATGAACCAGGGTGCTCTTACACATGGATAGGAAAAGAGAGAGATATAGTAACCTGCCAGACACCCGAGGGTATTCAAACTAAGACACACAGATTTGCTCATACATTCTAGGAAGTTGACAGCACTTCCTAGAGAACTAGACAATTTATTTTTCTATTTTATAATGCTTTATTAAAAAAAATGTTGTTCTGAAAAGATATTTACACAAAAAACTGAACAGCCCCACAAACAGGGCTATCGACCTACAGCCACATTTTGTTGTCGAAACTTAAAAAATAATTTCTTTCTTTTTTTTAAATGTATTTTATACAGCTTCCCTTGGAACAAGTTTGTTTTTTCTGAGGATAAAAAATTGTCTCTACTTGTTTTGCCTGAGGATAAAAATTTTTCTCTACATCAGTAAATACCGTATTATCGCGCGTATAAGACGCACCTATTTACCTTTTTTGGACGTTTCAAAATTGGGGTGCGCCTTATCTGCTAAACTTGGCGAAATAGCATGATTTATCATCGATTATTTTTTGTAATCATCCTGTAAAGTCTTTTAAACACGAGAAGAGAGAAACAACCAATTTTGCTCATCATCGCGAAAGTTGCAGGAAAGTAATCTAAAGAATCTCATCATAAACTTTTGAGATTGCGAGATCCGAAAAAATCAAAAGGTCAGAATTACCCAAACAAACCCATTCCCTCTGTCTCGACACGCGCCTAGGAGATACGGTGAGGCGCTACCCGTACTTCCGCTTCCCGTGAAGAGCACTGCAGCACTGCGATCCTTACCCGCGCAAACTGAAGCAGACAAAGCCGACGAACCGGAAGCGCTCAGCGATCTTGAAGACGAGTCCGATACCGAGTGGTGGCATGTCTGCTGACTCTTGATGGTGATAAAGGATGGATAGATAGCGGGCCGTCCACGCTGGGGTAGTCTAGAAGCTTGGGCTTTCTTCCTTTTTCTGACTTTATCTAAATTTTTTCTCTCCTTTTTCCCTCCTCAGCCCTCGCAATGCGCGGCTTATACGTGGAAGATTTTTTTTTTTTTTTTGCTCTCTCAAAATCTGAGGTGCGCCTTATCTCCAAGTGCGTCTTATACACGCGATAATACGGTATGATGAATTGATGAACCAAAAACTACTAGCTAGTATTTTTAAATTCTTGAGAATTTGTTCTTTGGAAATATGTAATCTTAAAAATTCCATGGTTTCCAATAACCTGAAAGCACTTTTTATGAGTGAATAATAGACCCTCTTTTAATTTTCTCAACCATGGTCCGGAAGGTATTTGCTTAAAATCATCATGTCTTGATTCTAGATTTATTCCATCTATAATTCAGAGGCTATGAAAACAACTAATCGTGCTGGTTCAAAGTCTAATGACGGATAATGAAAATTATTATAACCTGTATGGATAAAGCCACAGAGGAACGTGTTCCATTTCCCAAATTCGTTGAAGCATCGAGAGAATCTGATACGCTAAAAGCTCCATTCTAAGATCATCTCCACACTTCACTATAGCTGATAACAATTGCCATGAAGGTAGGTGACCGTACTGTGATGTTTCCTTTATACGCTCAACTTTTTCATTCCACGGTTCCTGAGTTGACAAATTATTTCCAATATAAGAAACAAAATGAAACCATACAAGTTTGAAAGATAATCATAAAAGATAATCAGTCAGGGTTGTAAACCACCATCAATTTTTGGAACCGATTCTGTTCCGGTTCTCTTTTTGTCTCCAATTTTGGCCTTGTTGGTTCCAATTTTGAATCAATTCTATTTTGGTTTTCATTCTGATGATCAAGTATCTTCCAGGAGAGAATGGAACAAATTATAATCATTAATTTGTTCAATTAAGTTATTAAAGTACGATTACTGACGAAGAAAAGAAAAAAATAAGGAGCACAAAATGGGACAAATCAATTAAAGTGCAATGAAATTATCAACATTTTTGGTGGACTCTGAGTGAGAAGATTGGTACAAAACTATTCATATTAACTATTGATTCATTATTTGCCAGCTGATAAGGAACTAAAATGGAACCGTATTGTTGTTTTGGTTCCGGTTCCAGTCAAACATAACGGTTCTCTTGGATCCTGGTTCCAGTTCGCAGCCCTGATGCTGGTTAAAAGAATTTAAGAAAAATTAAAATCAATTTTTGAAAACTTTCATTTAGAACTACAAATCCAAAGTATCCTTTTTTATAGCTCCGATAAAATCTTATAAAAACTTACAACTTCAAAGGAATTTGAAAATCTCCAAACAAAATGCATACAAGTAGAAAATTACCTTTAGAGCAGCTGCTGATGGGTCATCAGGGAGATGAGCAAAAGCTGGCTGGTCTTGAAGAGACTCAGAGAGGCGATGACGAATATCTTCTGCAACTACGAAAACTGGTTCTCGAGAGTCTAAACTCTCGCAAGACTTCAGAGAAATTGAGTCTTTCTCTGGTGATTTTCTATTCAATCCAAGGCACTGAAAGTTAAAGATAACGTCAACAAATCAATATTTTACCTAAACTTGAACAAAAACACAATTCTTATGGACTTAAACGACTTCAATAATTCGTAAAACAGAACTAATATCAACAATAAATTATTATCATTAATATTAAGTTATTTGTTAATGTTATAGTTAGAGATACCGAGATACCAGAATTTTGTTTCCACAAAATCGTGTAAAAATGTTATAAACATGCTAGACGGCTGGGACCCAGTTAGGAGTACAGATTGAACGCTCCTGATTTCAAAATAAAAACGCAACACGACGCGAAATCAGGTTATCGTACACAACATACCTGTCTTGAAAATTCAACCACATCTTCATCTTCATCAGCAGAAACTGAAGTCGGTAGAAGTTCTTCGCTCCGCCAAAATCTTTGCCGTCCCACTAGAGGGCCTGCCTCTGCTTCTGTTAAGTTTACAACCTCCACGTACAGTACATATGGAGCCTGAAATTTTTCAAAACAGATTTACAAACATTCTGATAGTAACAAGATTGTGAACAAAATGTTTAAAAATTAGAGAAAAGGATTACAATCGATTATCAGAAGTAAGTAAAATATGTCTATAAGAATTGAAACGGATAAAATCACTAGGATAAATAATTATTAATAATCTAAGAGGTCTTCAAAATGGGAACAAACTTGGACAAATGTAATTCAAAGTCAAACCCAATTCAACTGGCACCCTCCCCAGTCCTCATCCTCACTCACCTTGACTTCTCTCGTTCTTCAGGCGACTCCCCACACAGGTAAGTACGGGTTTATAATAGAGCACAAAGAGACAATGAAAGAGGGGATATGGCCCGACACCGGCAACTGTTGGCTGGCAAGTTTGCTCGGCCTGCTCTGATGGAAGAATGCTGCGGAGGAGTATCAAGCGCCAGTTGCTCTGGGTTGGACTATAACAGTTTACATCCTTAACCATTTCCAGTCAAGTGGCAAGCTGTGCTCAACAACAGACAGCTCATGAGCTGTGCTCATTATAGTTCAGAGTTGAACTGGGCTCCAAAAAATGTTTACGAACATCTAGCTACAAAGTCCAGCATCACTTGACCGATCCAATAATTTTTTTTTAAATTCCTTTCTTTTCCCTTTATTTTTCAAGATTTTGTAAAGTAAATTATATTTAGAGTCATTTCTAGCTTCTCATTTGCAACACCTAATATTTTACTAAATTTTCCCTAAAATTAAATTAGACCTGGCTGCAAGTTCAACAAAAAAACATTGGACCAGAAAGGGTTAAATTTAAGATCTTACAAAGGATTCAGGAGATAGAACGAAACTCCTTTGCAAGATTTTAAATTTATCTTTCGTAAGATCTTAAATTTAACCCTTTCTGGTCCATATTTTTTGAACTTGCAGCCAGGTCTAATTTAATTTTGGGAAAACTAAATTGCATTATAATTTAGAAATAATTATAATTCATAATTTTATAATTAATAATTATAAAACTATAATTTTACAGTTTTACTATAAAATTTAGTATAATTTTACTAGCATTTTACAAATGATTCAACCCTTAAAAATGACATTAGTTGATAGAGCAACTGGCCCATAGTAAACAAAACAAAATAAATATACATTATTCAATATATTTTTTCACACGGCAAGCATTACAATTTAATCTTCATCTTACCTTGTCTTTTGAGTTAAGGATGGCAGCAGCTTGCGGAGGTATCCGAACAATACAATGAGGAATATCACTATGCAATGGTAACCATACTCTGGCGGGTAAATTTAGATTTAGCGCATTGATTTCATGAACTAATCGGGAACTTTTCCCTTCTTTCGTGGGGATTGAACTCAACGTTTTTCCAATGTTGATTAACGCTTGAATAAACTCTAACTCAGGAGCTAATCGATTTGCCTGAAAAATAAAAATTAGGAAAATAAAATCTGACAATGGATCATTTGAAAACGAATATCTATCAATTTTTGAGGGGTTGTCATTTCTTTGTACCTTAACAAGATAAATCCAACGGAGCCACAATAGCTGATCATTTGATGCTACCAAGGAGGCAGTTTCTTATTAACAGTTTGTCTTTATAGTCAGCCTTTCATTTAACCTCAAAAAAAAAAATGAAATAAAATAAACTGAAATTGGCTCAGATTGAAAATATTTGAGTTAAAAGCAGGTAATAGTACACAGAAACCAATTTGGCTTTTCTTACGGAAAATTACCTGCAATGAAGTTACCAACATATAATTTTACCAATTATTTTTGTAATAAAGCGGTTAAAATATGTTTCTGTGTCCAGTTAAAATGTTTTAAGCACAAAATTATTCTTCAATCATGTACTTCTTTTAGATATCTATTACTTATTTTCACTGAAGGAAAAGTGCCTCAGATAAAGTACAGGTGAAGGATACTTACACCGCAGGAGCATTCGACAAATGTATTTTTCAAATCACTAATGTTACTTTGTTGATGATGGCTGTCATTGTTATTGCTGATTGAATTGAAACATGAACAGCTATTATCAAAAGCTCGACCAGATTTTAAGTCTCCGAGACAAGGATATTCTCCTACAAGGCAAATGAAACATAGATATTACAGTTGATTAGAAGAAATTAAAAGTTCATAGCTCTTAAATTTAGGTTGAGAAGAAGAAGTATTCTCACAATGGAGCAGTTGCAAGGGTCTGGATTTTGGTGATTTCAGTAAGCAAATAAAAATACTCAGTAAGCTGAAAACAAGGATGACTTTGGTACATATCTAACTATGCTTCATAATTCTGGACAAGATCTTTTAATGCCAGGTTAGTCCAGGAGGCAGTCCATGCAACATCGCCCCAATACGCGAGTCCCTCCAGCATCATACATTCCGCGTTACAGGTGTTGATTCTGCCATGTGAACCACAACAGGGTTGTGATGAACATTACAGGGGCACGCATGAAACAGAACCCGTTAGCCCTGCCTATTTGCTACTAGACTGACCTGTTAAAAATAGATCTTGGTCCTGAAGATGCAATTTTTGCCCAAGCACATTGTTTTAAATGGGAATCCCGCATTGTGACATCACAAGGCACACAATTTTTTTCAACTTTACTCGAATGTATCTCAAAAACTGAGACACTTAGATAGGAAACAACCAAAGGCACTTGCATTCTCATATCATCAAGTGCTTTAATTTCCTCAAGAAAAAATACCAAATTTCAGCCCCTTGCAAAATTAGGTATTGAATAGAGTGCAGAAAAAATAAAAATACAAGAATTACCTCGAAAATATTCCGGCTGTTTTTGCACCCCTGATGCATCCGACCATGATCGATGATGTGTTTTTTTCTGACTAATAATGGGTGACTTTACTCCCTCCTTGTACCCATTCAGTCCATTGAGTCCGTTCAATCCATTCAATCCATTTAATCCATTTAAACCGTTTTTCTTTGTTGCCTCCGGTCGTGACGGCCTGTAAAAAGAGGAATTTAAACTGCTGAGGCTGCTCTGAGAACAGTTAACAAACATTCAATTAACTGACGATAGATAATTTTTTGTTTCTAACCAGATTACAAAACTGTAACCTATTAACTAAATACTCGTAAACTAACAAATTTTATAATTGTGTCAGGATGAAGTGAAAGACATACTTGGCGGTTTTTTATTATACCGTCAGTGCTAGGCGAACACTTTAAAAACTACTCGATTATGAAGTCCTTCAGACAGTTAAACAAGCAACTTAAAACAGAGAAATTTTGATCATGACAGGGCTGCTTATTCATGTTACACATCCAGTTGAGTCAACTTTTCGATAAGGAAGAAAAACTGGACGTACCATATTGGGACAATTTATCAAGCTCTGAATGTGGATCATTTTTCTGCCAAGAAGTCACTTTTAGAAATTTTGTCGGATATGTAATGTTACCTTAAAGAATCAGACGAAATTAGATTTTTAAGCTTGGTCCCATGGTTTTTTTTCTTTGACGGCAGTGTGGAGTCTAAATTATACGCTTCTAGAAGCCAAGAGCATTTGAGAGCGAAATCGGGAGATTGTCTGCATCTGAAAGAAAAAACCAACGGAAAAAAGTCAGTACTTCAGTCACAAAAATTTGTCAAGACTTAACCGATTGAGATGAGATTGATAAACTTGTTCAAATGGCAGTCTTCTAATTCCAAAATTAATAAGCGACAAAACACAAATGTTGGGTGTTTTCAGCTGAAACCGTCGTGCAGCGCCAGCAAATCAGTCTCCGCACGCAATCAGCGCGCAATCCAGCTTATTAGCTCAAGCAAATGATGGTGCCACGTTGATTGGCTGATGCTGCGCACTGCAAGACCACAAGTACAACAACCAGGGAAAGAGTCGCATTGTGTCATGACTTTCTGAAAAAATTATTGATTGGAAACTATTCAAAAACAGCAGGAGACGTCAATTTTTTTTCTTTGGTTGGTCAAAAGTTCAACATTATTTTGAGGTTTTTGCTAACAACCCTAGAGTGATTAATTGGAATTTTTCACACTTGTCATGTGGGGAATTGGCTGGGACCAACGGAAATCAACGTTATATCGAAAAAACTGCTGTACTGGGAAATATTACAAAGAAATTTTATTGTACTTTCTTCTGACCAAAACTAGTAATTGGAATAAATCAAGTAAATTGTCTGACCTGAAAATGAGGTATGGATGGATTGCTTCCGCAACATCTGGCATCTGGATGTACATGTTTACCAACTGGGGCAAGTAAAAGTCAACATCTTTATCAGGGAAGCTGAAAAATTTATTACCTGCGAAACGAACAAAAAACAAGTTTGGTGAATGAAACGGTTCAGTTTAACTAATTAATGGCCAAGAACCTAATTAGTATTAACTATGCGCCTCTAATGCCAAAAATAAATAGCCACTAAATTTGTGATTCATACAACAGCTCTTTCAATAAAAGGTTAATAAATAAAAGGTTTGGTTAATAATACAACCTTTCAATAAAAGGTTTGGTCTCAATCAAATCAATGAGTGACAATAAATACAAACATACGTACAAACAAACAACTTAAAACGGGGTGAAGGCTGTAAAAAACACACTAAAATTGGACGCTTCGGGGTATTACAACCCCATTATCAACCAAAAAAAAAAAAAAAAAAAAAAAAAAAAAGGAAAAGACAGGGAACAAAATCAACCAATGTTCAGGCCATGACTGAGCTTTGAGCAGCCCAATCATGGTAAAAAAACTGAGTAGTTGTGGGGCTTTTATTTGACTGACTCCTAAAGGGCTCCAACTCTAAATGCGGGGCCTATAAAAGCGCTCCTCTAAGTCTTCGTTGAAACCAAGGTTACTTGTGCGTCATCTCTGCATCTCTAGGCTTCCTTCAGATAAGCCGAGCATTTTGTTACCTCAGTTATGAAACTTGATGCGCGGCTTACACAAATAAATGCTCAAAATCAATTTTCCAAAACGCTTCAAAGTTTCAATAATAAAAGATAGAAAGTATAATTACCAATAAAACTCTGGACACCAGGCTCTTTAGAATTGAAAAGATAAGTAATAGCCATGGACATATCGAACAAGCGAGATTCAAACAAGCGCAAAAGAAAGCCTTTTCCAGTATTTGTTGCAAGAGACAGTGGATCTTGATCTAAGCTTTCCCTACTTTCACTGGCCACTTCAGATCTATAATTTAGATATTAAAAAGAAAAAACATGACATTAATTTAGTAAATACCTAAATAATAAAACAAACATCTAGAGCAGGAGCAGCTAAACTGTCGATCACGGTGAACATCAGAATAGTGTTGAAAAAATTTGGAAATATTGAGATAGCCATGAAAATTATTGTAAAAACTAGAGCTCGAAATCAACTGATCATACATGCACCAGCGCAATTGAGTCCATCTTGCTAAAGATGTAATGTCAACTGTTCCATTGAAATGCGGAGTGTAAGCACCTTATATCCTATGTGTCCTTCATCCAGAAAAAAGAGGGGGACCGCTTGAGACGTATGCAGAAAAAAAAGAAGGTCATCTAATTGCAAACAAATTTGAAGGTCGACCGTAAACTTACCTCGAAAGTCAAACGGTGATGGCCCAAAAAAAGGTTGGCCAGCCCTGATGTAAATATAAATGAAGATGCAAGGCTCTCAAGGTGCAAACAGGGGTGCAAAATGTTCAAGAATGCCAGAAGTTTTACGCCATTTGGTATATTTTCCTCACAGGTTTATGAGAAATTTCCTCACAAAAAATTTGATAAGTGATAGTCTGTTTGTTTTTGCTTTTTCATTACCAAACTTACGTTCTCAAAAAGACAGATACTTCCAAATTCGAGGCCATTTTCCAAGAGCTAAATAGAGTACGGGATGGATGGACCTCGAGCCTGATGGATGTTGCGGGCGTAAGTGACTTATATCTAGTCAGAACGTGCCAACTCAGTTGCGCCATCAACATACATCAGGCTCAAGGACTGTCCGTCCAGTAATCTATTTGGCTCCAGGGATTAAGTTTTAATCAGGCAAATTTCTTTGAAGTCCCAAAAACTTTCTCACTTTTTCAGAAATTTCCCTCTACACACAATCTGTGAATCACTAGAGTAGACACTTTAAATACTGTACGGTGTAGCAGAGGTTGTTTAAAAGGGGCGATTTCATAAAGTGATTTCCTACGCTGAGGAAAGGATTTTTAAAGTTTTTAACGTGTATATCCAGCAACTCAACAGTTTACACCCCTCTTATTTAGCCTAAAGTTGAATGGTGAACACCCTCCTTTTTACTTTTAGCATCTCCTCTGTTTACCAAACGTCACCATTTAACACCACGCTAAATCAGGGAAGGTGTTGAATGTTGTTTTGTAGAATCCACAGGATTGAAGTGCGCCTCAAATCTGCCCAATGAATTTTAGCATGGCGCACCGTCTCTTATGGTCTCTGTTTTCAGCATTCATTTTGGCAGAATGCCTTGCTTAAACATTAAACATTTCTGATTCCAAAACTAGAGTTGTAAGTAGCTGGAATAGAGGAAGAAGAATATGCAGTACGCACCCGCTGATTATACCGGAATCATCAGATCCCAAACTGGTTAAATCTTCTTTATTCTTAGATTTGTCAGGAGTAGGAGTCGCTGTGAGCGGCTGTGATAAGCACGCTTCGCATTCTGGACTCGGCGTAGGTGTAACATCTACTTCCGGTATGCGCTGAAGCGCTGAATCTAAACTCCGGTTCCGATGATGTAAAGTTAACTGTGGCACTGGTGGAAGCAATATTCCCATCGATCTGAAAATAAAAATATCGACCTTTGTTTTTAGAATATTTAGTCATTAATACAAGCAACTTGGTAAACAAAAAAAAAAAACTCTGACAATTGGACATTTTGACCCCAAAGAATGGCACAAAAAATAGACAAAAGTATTTGTAAATGCTTAATATTTACTCAGCCATTGCTCTAAAATTTGGACACAATCGGTGCAGTCGTACTCGAGAAATTATTTTTTTTTCAAAATTTCAAAAAAACCGTCAGGTACAACAACCAATCTGAATTTAGGGCTGAAAATGTGCAGGAATTAGTTTTTAGTGGTCCTTAACAAGTCTCTAGAATTTCGTTGACAAAGACGCTGGGGCCCAAAATCCTTAGCTTATCCTGCTACGCCCTTTGCGAAAGGATTGAAGCAAGTTTTGATAACTGCTGCTTAGGCACGCTGACCACAGTGCAAAGCCACTGACAGATTTTAACATGGTTAGTAGAGATAGAGAGTCAGCAGTCCTTGATTGAACACTCATCCATGCTTGTACAACTTCCCCTAAACTTGGTAAAAAGTTACATTGCTCAATGAAATCAGAACATACCTGAAATCCAAGCTAAGATTGCGCTGGTGATTACTGTAACGGCGGGGCCCATTTTGCCCATGGACGGAGGGCAAGCCCGGTGGACCAAGATTTGTATCAGTCATAGTCATCTACTGGTTGACATTTTTCTTAAAGAGAGAAAGCAGAAAATGGACAGTTAAGTCACAAAAACCAAAAGGATGAAACAGAGTAGTTAGTTTTCACACAAATTTGGTTCAAAGACACATATCAGATCTTGACAATCCACGTTCAGTTATAGGCTGTCCCAAGAATGATTGGACTTAACAACTGTACAGTATGAATCAGCTGCCTACTGCTCTCGGTCTGTCAGGTTACGCAGTTGAGGGTGTCAAGCTGATGTTTTCATGAAAGCCGTAGAAATGTCAAGTCCAATCTATTTTGGGACAAGCGATACCAAAATTGCATCTAAACACATTAAGACCTATCCGCAAGCAGTTGGATAGTGGAAATAGGACTCAATGCTAACCAACTACTTACCAAAGCATGTTGCTGAAATTTGGACAAAGGCACCACTACTTGTCAGATCCTGCAACTTGGAAAGCAATGCGTTGCTCTAGAAGTGCAAGGTACGCAAGCAGTCGCGTGCATATTGCGTGCCTTAATGTCATATCCACTGCACTCAAGGCAAGTGCGTAATTGGTTAGTTTTGACACACGCTCTCTCTCAGAACTTCAGATATAAGTTCAAGACAAAATTCACGAAGAGAGTGAGAATTTCTGGAGTATCGATGAGTTAAACATACCTTTAATCAGATCTGAAATGATGACTATAAAATTTCCTCAAATACCGCTAATCTTATAGGATGCTGAGGCTAATGCAGAGGACAGTGATAGAAACGAAAAATCTTGAGACCCTGCGGTAGTGAGCTAAATGTGCTGTCAAAAGTATTTCTGTTATTCATCTGCCAAAGAACCAAAATATTTTGAAGCTCACAATCAATGTTTAGTCCTCAAATCCAACAAACTATTTCCTGTTTCGACTTGAACTAGAAAAATTCTTTGCAAAGAAGTGACAGGTGAGAAATCATGGAGTAAGTAACAAGTCAGCAAATGTACTTCTAAAACTTACGGATAAAGCGAGTTGTTCAGAGTGATAGGAACTGTCAAAATTTAAGGAATTTGACAGTCGCGATGGGCAATGGATTCGAGCTCATTCTTCGCTCTTCTGACAGGTAGGACGCGAGAGGAAGGAATCTTCAATAACACGCACGGTATTTAGTCGGTAATTAGATAAATTGAGAATTTCATACGACGGAAATAAACACTCGTCAGTTACTTAAAATACAGGAAAGAAATATGCGAAAATTTACTCATAATCAGAGGAAATGCCAACTCTGCACAGCCATGTTATTATTAAAATTTGTGAAGGCTTTAATTTATTTTGTTGTCCACCGGTCAACGAGCTCAACATTCCCTAATCTTAGAGTATACTAGATAAACACGAGTATTATCGAGGCAGCCATTTTGGGAGATAGAGCTCATTTCACGAAAGTTGGCCGATGACAGGTAGGTTTGTTTACTGCGCAGAGACGAGTTTGCGTTTTTGCGCATGTGCAAGAACGCAAACACGTCTCTGCGCAGTGAGCCACATGATCTGTCATCTGCCTTCTTTCGTGAAATGAGCTCTACCTTAACCACGGGATCATACGAGCAGAGAATGTAAACAAACTATATATAGATATACAATTCCCCTACAAATCCGCCATCTTGGGAGATACTTCAACCGCCCATAAGGAGAATGGAGAAATAATACTCGTATATATTTAGTCTACTCTACCTAATCTGATGGAGGATGGAGGAAAAAAGATTACATACTACAGAGGAAATCTCTGCTCAGCATTGCCAGTTCTCCTTCGTTTCCGGCAGCCTCTTGCGGTTTCTAAACCGGAAACAAAAACAATTTTTCTAGACAATGGCAACGCTGTCCTTCATGAACTGCCACAGCCCCAAGTCCCTCTTCCCGCTCCTCCCCATACCATTTTTTATCCACGATTATACTACAATCATGATTTTACAAGGTTATTTTGCTGTTTTACCACTGAAGTACATATTCGTCATATAGAAATAAGAAATAACCCATGCACATTTTTGGTCCAGTTTTCCGTTTTTTTTTTTGTTTTTTTTTTTGTTTTTTTTTTATTATTATTATTATCTTCTCCTTTGGGAAGGTTTCGAAGCGCCGTCATAAGCGTCAAAACGGCCAGAGAAGATTATTCTGCGAATAATGATAGTGCAAAGCAAATTTCCCTAGGCAAATGCATTCGGTACTATACGGGCACATAATTTTTGTGAGCGCATTCTTTGGATTGTTCAATATTACTTGCTGCGGGATTTTTTCCGCATTTTCATGGCACGGTGTCGTTTTGGAACCTCAGAATATTCTGAGTATGAGGTCTCATTTTTACTACATATATTTAAAAATAATAGGTAGGTATAATCTTTGGAGATTTTTATGAAGTCCTCAGAAACAGCAGGGATATAGAATATCCTGATAATATTCTGTAAACATCCTGTTTATATTTTCAAAAAATCAATAACGGAAAATATTTTCCATAGTTTTTAAAAAATATTCTGGAAACTTTCTACGGAGCATATTCTGATGAGTTCTTTCTGATAGCGTCCGTTGCTAAACTACTGAGGAGTAACTTGGTAGCACTTGGAGAATATGCTGGAGGGAATTTTCTGAGAAATATAAAATCTTTTATGATAATCTTCTGAAAAGGAGTATATTCAGAAAATAATGTTTTAATCGTATTCTGAGAATATTCTCGCTGACATTTTCTGGGAATAATCTCATGCAGGTGTACCCGTGCGTAGTGGGTTCTGCGCATCAAAGCACAGCAGCAAAACCGATTCCATATGTCACACGAGTAGAGACGGTATTGCACACCCACACCCACCCACACCCGTACAAAGTGGTTTGGAGTCTGCTTGAAGTACTACTTTGAGCGCTGAGCAAATTAACCCTTTCACGACCTGCTGCAGTGGTTATTCCAGATAAAATCTAGAGTCCCTTGATGGAAATATTGTATAGGGAGTACCGACACGAGCTCAACGAGTTGTGATTGGTCGTTGGTTTTAGGCTCTCACGGAGTCGAGCAGGAGTCGACGACATCGAAGGCTCCACACGAAATGAGTCGATTCGTAGAGGAACGTATGGGAACGGACCGGAATGCCGGCAAATCCGCTAGTCCACCACTGGTCCACTGTCGAACTTAACCTTCGAATGCGTTCACGCGGTCGACAAATTCGACTCCTGTCAAAATGCATAAAGTGTCGTGTCGGTACTCCCTATACAATATTTCCATCAAGGGACTCTAATAAAATCCGATGGCACGCCAGCATTCAGTTGGTAGATAAATATTCCTACTCCGCGGTGTTGATTTTGCCTATCCATCAAATTGAGGGCTCTCGACGCTCTATTCACTCCCGGCCAACCACTTGTACTGTACCGTTTTAGAGAATGGGTCAAGGTCTCGAGGAGGACTCAACAAGGTTCAGTCGGGTACTTTTAGCGATTCCCGATTGGAAAGAAGAGGCATGTAGTGATGTAGCTTAAAAGTATGAGAAAAAAAAATCGTCCCTAAGCAGAATTTCGTCGCTTATGCTTATCGTTATACGTCGAAAAATTGATACGACCAAATCGCGGCAAATCTTCAGTTATCAGTTTCTTACTATTTTGTCCTGTAAGTATATATTTTCTGGATAAAACATCGCAATTTTTTTATTCTCCCCCCCCCCCTCGACGTAGTCAAGGGCACAATTTCGTGCAAGTCTTGTAAGAAAATTCGCTGTGCAACTGTCTAATTTTTGAGGTTTGAAGGGAATTTCCGGGGAAAACACTCGCGGAACTTTAGCAACCTATACTAATAATATGGCACCTGCAACTCGCCCACTAATTGTAAGTCGGAATATAGTGAAGCTCATCAAATTTTTCATGCTGCAGGGGCACTACGGTGAGGGGGGGGGCTGGAGGCGATAATTAATCGTGCATCCATTGTCATTATTAGCCAGATGGAGGAAGTGCTAAGCCTGCGATTAAACCATATTAATTATTCTAAATCTTAAGAAACAAAAGTTTAACTGTATCACTTTCATTATTTACAAGTACAAAAACAGAGAGAATTAAACACTAATTTCGCAAGAGAAAGTAGAAAAGAATTAATTATAAGCATGAAAAATTCGAGAAATCGAAAAGGAAAATAAATTATTTTGAAAGTACAGTGACTGGATAAACCACAGTGCGGCCATTTGCCATCCACCCCTCAAGAGCGCACCCACTTGAGCATGGGCAGCATTGGGAGTATGATTGTTCTTGGGTTTCGGAATGAACATTTCTCTACCTCCTGTCTGAAAAAAGTCATTAATGCTATGTATAAACCATTTGTAGGGCGGGGGGGGGGGGGGGGGGGGGGGGGGGGGGGTTTGCGATATTTTTTGCGAGTAACTCAGGAACACACTTCCTCCCTATGGCGCCCGTGTTAAGTTGGGTGCGCAACCGCGGGGGGTCAGTTACGGGGAATCGTTGATTTCTCTCAATTTTGCGAACCAATATGTCTCTTTGACAAAAGACCTTCAGTCGTGTCTAACTTGTGTACGAGAACCCGATAAAACCGTAAAAATACTTTTAAGTAAATGCTCAAATTCGCGATCTGAGGAATCCGACCAATCAGGAAGACGACCGAAATGACCGCACTGTGGTTTATCCAGTCACTGTATCTGAAAGATGGTACGCGTGCTAACTAACGGAGATTGGTGGAAATAGGCAAAAAGCATGTAGTGATTAGAAATTTGGTGCCTTCAAATGGGAGATTAGGCAACCAATAGATCAAACTGTTTATCTCAAATAATACAGGGTGTCAATTAAAAAAGGAGCCAGGCCGAATACCTCGAGAACGGCTCCGAATTTCGAAAAACGCTGAAACAATGAGTTCGATTATTTTGAGGGGGGCATCTTGGAAGGGGGTCACCGATTTGGGGGCCCTCTCTGAGGGGCCCCTGGGGGGGGGGTAGGCCCTCCATAAACCCAATACTTCAAATGGGGACCTCAATTTTTTATTTGATGTTCGAAAAGAAGGTAAAATTTTAAGACTTTTGGTGCAAACCGAAGGTCGATATCGTTTTTCTTTTTCGATATATCGAGGGTCAAAGTTCGATTTTGGTCCATTTTCAAAAAATCATCACTCCTCTTTGAAAAGTCGGAATTTAAAAAACAGGGAGTCTAAAATACTCTGAAGAGCAAGCTCTTATCAGAAATAATTCAATTTTAACAAAAATTTAGTCAAAATTTGATTTTAAAGCCCCCAAACATTTTTATCGTTTTTGGCCCCCACGGGGGGCTATCTAAAAAAATCCAAGAGATAACCCCTATCGAGTGATACATCAATCGAAAAGGCGTAACAAACTTAGCGTTTTGGCGCAAACCGGAGGTCCATATCGTTTTTCATATTTGAAATATCGCATTCTGTAAATCGACATTCGATCGGGATGGTCACTATAATAAAAGATTATACGCGCTATCGAACAGCAGACCAGGCTCCGTTTGTGACACCCTACTGCGGTGACACCGTGACGTCAGAAATAATGTTTCTACTGTTGATTTTTTCAAGAATTGATGAAAGTCCTCAAGTTATGTGAATACTTTTGACGTGATTTCATCCAAGATAAATGAATCAAGATTAGCAAGCAGATTTCATGACATAATCCAATATTATATTTGAGTCCCAAAGTGACTCAGCATTTGGCAAATGAGCTATGCGAAAGCTTTTTGAAAGTTGCGAGAGTTGCCGCCGGGCCATCTAAACTCAGCTCAGCCTGGTGGACTTTTCCTGAAATAAACAGCGAATTGTCGATAATTTTCTAATAGCAGCCTTCCAGTCTTCAAAAATTGCATCCGTCTTTCAAGTCTACTCTTCTTGCTCTCTCTTTCTGCCGTAAAATACATCTGCCCTCTCTCTTTTTTCTCCCACAGGGACCAAATAGTGTTACGGCTTGACGGTCCTCCGAAAGACGTTGGATGGTGCGCACGTAAGTATATTTGCGTGTAGTTTATACCCCCCGTAAGTGCTCACCGATCATCTGCGTGCGGGACCGTGAGGACGCAACCAATACCGCCTCTACACATACCAAGTTGCTTCTTTGAGGTTAGGGTCATCTTGGTATACAGAGCTTATGGAGAGTGCAATGTTGATGAAATTCAAAATCGTGATTTATCCTCTCTAAATATGATTTTCAAGTCTTTTAATACTTTATGTAAGTAACTAAGCCCAAAACTTTCATTACTGACGTGCTTTTCCAATTTTGGTTGAACTTCAAAAAACCAACAAAATACTCGATAACTCCATAAGCGGGCCATAAGCTTACGTATACCAAGACGAACATAACCTCCCCGATCTCAAAACAGAGCAGCCGGGTATGAGTAGAGGCGGTATTGACGCAACACTATTTGGTCCCAGGTTTATGGAAATCATCATTCCCTCCTCTCTCCCTCTCTCAACCACTACCTCTCTACAACTACATTTCCCAACTCAAACAATCAAACATCTCAGCTCAAGTCTTCGAAGTCACTAAACTGCTGAGGCTGTTGTGTTTTCTTTCCCTGACTGTGTTTGTCGTCCATCATCGAAAAGAATTATGTCACTGTAATTCATCAAGTACTCTAAATTTTCATTTCTTAAACAATATTTGTGTTCCAGTACACTTCGAAAAGTATTAGTTAGGAAATAGCTGGAAAATGAGTGATCCGAATCCTGAGGAGGTAAGAGAATCCCTTATCTGTTCATTGCTCTTTGTTTTGGGTATGCATCCTGCCACTGAAAGCTGTGATGAATTTTTCTAAAATTTATTTTCATAGACTGTTACTGCAGAAAATGTATTATTGCTTATCTCTCATCTGCTCATAGACTTCCCTATTTGGAACATTTAATTGTTTCAATAAAGTCCTCTAGTTTTGCAACTCATGAGGTTATGTTTGAACTTGCATAAGTCACGCTCAGTTGTGACACATCAGATTTGTCTGACTATGTTCATATTCCATTGTTCTAAAATTTCTGGGTCGAACAAAGAACTACATCTATCGATAGATGAAATTGAAGCAGACACCCTTTGAAAAACCTACAGGGGTCGGTGAATTGTACACCGAGGAATATCTCAGTCTAATTTTTGATACAATTTTCAAGCTTCTATACCTTCGCTTTTCACGGTTTTTTTTTTACGGATTTTTACAAAATTTAATCTGTTTACCACTTCTTTATAACCTTTGAAGGACAATTGTCAAATCTTATGAGAAACTTGAAAATGTCTTATTAAAATAAATTGAAGAATTTATAAATTTAAATTGTTTTTAGAGTCTACTTCATGATAGTTGGCGTTGACAACTGTAACTTGATTGACACTACTATGATACCCAACGGTGGATCATGAATACGTGCTCAATGTGCGTAACCAAAGAGAAATGTTAGCAACTTATTCTGTTGGAGGAACCTATAATTTTACCTCTGTTCTGGTCTTACATCCTCCAGTTTTTTGTTGTTGTTACCCCTTCAACCAGTCCTGGATTTAAGGGGAAGGGGGTGCTAAGATAGCAGTTCTGTCGAAAGTTTGGGGGTAGGGAAAAAGGGGAAAAAAGTTAAAATTTCCAACCCTCCTGGATTCTAATACATAGTTAAAAAAAAAAAAAAAAATTTAAAGCATCATTTCCATGTCAATTTCTAGCAGGTATCTATCTGAAGTAAAAGGTAAAAAAGTGATCTTCTAATTAAAAGTTATTTCCGAAACTTCGACTCTCAGGAAAATTAAGGTAGATTAGTGTGTTTGATGCGCTGAGTTGATTATAGTACAGCTGACGACCTGTGTTAATTTAATAACTTTGTTATTTTTCTGAGTACAGTTCTCAAAATTTCTTACTTCCGTTTATTGAATGTCTAGATGCTTGTGAAAGTTGCTTGGAAAATGCGAATAATGGTTTTGTTTGCAAAAAAAAAAAAAAAAAAAAAAAAAAAAAAATAGCAAAACCGTGGAAAAATGAGTTTATTTCTGAGTTTATTTTTTCATCTAAATTTATTTTTTAGTTGATTTTTTTCTTCTAAATAGGTAAGAATTGCATGGAAGAGAACTCTTATCGAAACTTTTAGGGAGGGCCTTCTTTCCAGACTCCCTCATTGGTAAACAGAGGGGGTAAAAATTAGGATCCTTGCCCACAGGCAGGAGACAGATAAATGGCCTGCCTACTAGAGCTCGGTTCACAAAAGAAGACCAATGACAGATCATGCGGCTCGCTGCGCAAAGACGTTTATGCGTTCTTGCACATGCGCAAAAAAGCAAACTCGTCTCTGCGCAGTAAACAAACCCATCTGTCATCGGCCAACTTTCGTGAAACGACCTCTACCTCTGCCCAATAATCATTTCCTCTAACTTCAAATCGTTTCTTTCAGTTTAAGTTTCCCAATCAATGTGAAACAGCAAAGAAGAGCTTTAGACCACTCAAGAATTTTTACCTTTGTCACGGAAATTACAAAGATATGCTCTCGGTTAAGGAAATATACCTACTCTGATCAAAATTGAACTGCTTCATTTTCATTATATTGTTTTTATTTTTGCTGATTTGCACTTCACTCAGTAATTAACCAGCATAATGTTTTCAAAAATTGGCTGTAAATGTATGTTTGCGTCTAATCATATGTACTCCAAATTTGTTTTGCCGTCTGAGTTTATAAAAATTTAACTTTGCAGATTTCATGAACCGTTACTTACCTTGGACTTTTGCAACAAGAGTTTAATTTTTCATATCTGATTCAACTCATCCATTGGCTTATTCATGGTAAATTTAATTCGATCTCAAAGGCAATCCAGAGATCTGGTGAAAAGTATAATCCATGCTGAGTGATCTGTATAATTGTGGTGCATCCACCTATGCCAACTTGATTATGCTCTCTATATCAATATTTTAAGTCCTGGGTTGCCTAATACTCCATTAACCCCTAAATTTCAAATTGTGTTTAGTGGAGAAATTTGGAAAACTCTCCACAATCTGACAACCAATTGCTTTACTCTCTCTGTTTTTTGTCCTTAGATTCGACGGAAGCGTCTTGCAAGGTTGGGGTCCTTTGAGCCTCGCGCATCTCCACCGGTTCTGGAAGTTCCGACCTCTCCTGGATTTCCAACGAGCAGTAAGCCTGAAAGTATGATAGCTTTTCTTTTCCCTTTCTTTTGCTCCTTCTTTTAACTGGAATTATTGTTTTTCTGTCCTACAGTTCTTTGTAATTAGAACATATGAGGATCTTTCGGGACAAACAGCTTCTAGCAGAAAATCTAGTTTTGAGAAAAACGCGTCGAAGTTTTTCTTTATGTTTTACACGCATAGTATGAACCAATATCTAACCCAAGCAATTTTTTCCAGTGCACCGTGTCCCTGTGGACTGACAAGTGACACGTATCAATATCAAAACCAAATAAGACTTTGTTGGGTCGTAAATAATTAATATTTGAAGATATGTTTTATGCTGTTTGGCCGGAAATTAACTGTTTGCAGGAGAGACTTAATAATATCACCTTTAAATGAAATTTTAAAACTTTTATTAATTGGAAAACTGAAAGATTTACCTTCTGACACTGAAAACAAAAATTGCGAACCAACAAATGATTGGGCTAACGTGGAAACAAAGAACGAAAACAAAAAATTAGAAAACAATACAAAGCCAAGAAAAACAAGCCTTACAAGCCTTGAGTTTTGTACGCGTATATGCCATTTGTTTCGAAGGCCGCGAAATAGTCCACACCCAGCTGTAGAAAGAAACTTCTACTTCACTGCCCGGTGCGCATGAAACTTTCAGGGATTATTCTTGAGAGTATGAGGAATCTAAGCTGTGCATTGCCCACCTGGCCGGAAAGGTTCTCATATGTACAAGCAGAGCCATTAGTCCTGCGTCGACTGTTCGATGCAACCCACATTACACGTAGCCCGAACCTCGTTCAGTCTTGAGAGAACAAAAGAAAACAAAGATAAGAGAGCATTAACTGTACATGTAATGCGGGTTGCGTTGAATCGTCGACGCAGGACTTATGGCTCTGCTTGTACTTACATTTATCCTCTAATTGATGATGTCATTGTTACCAAGCTACCAAGCTTTTTTGGATCTGTTTGGGTGGTGAGACAGACAGAACTCGGATTTCTTTCTTATTTTTTTTTTTTTTTTTTTGCATGTTTTAAATTGTAACAAACGTATTGTTCGATATAAGAGAAATATTTCAGACATAACTCTGCATCATAACCCTAAGTACAACTCAAGTTACTGGTTGTCACAAATCAAACAAAATCGAAGAACATATTATTAATTCAAGACAGGAAATTGGCAAGACTACTTGTACAGGATATCATAGTAACCTATCAAGTGGTTAAAATCTTAAAAATAATAATATAAAAAAGAATTCATCACAGATAAGTCGGCTCCAGACATTGGCCATGAGACTAACAATGAAATGGCTGAACCATTAGTGGAGATTTTAATTTCAATGCACAGAAGCAGTGACTTTGTTGAAACTGAGCATTAACTTGTTAACTACCAGACGGTCTTTGCTAGTGTCATGCTCCACGCCAAAGCCGCGTTCTTGGAAAAGGCAAAGAAAAAAATTCAAGTGTAAAAATTTTGGCAAAAATGAATCATTCGCTAGTGTTATGCTCCAAGCCAAAGCCGCGTTCTTGGAATAGGCGAAGAAAAAAATTAAAATGTAAAAATTTTGGCAAAAATGAGTCCGACTAAAAAGATATTACATGCATTTTACTCACCATGCCATGTCAGTCCAAAAGATATATACATATGCTTAAATCTACTGGCTGGTGGTGCTGCTGTAACACCCTAATTCTCAGTACCTCTGGTCGGACAGCCGACCTCATACGAACGGCGCAGCAGTTAACGTGTTATTAATGTGATCCGTCCCTGACCAACTCTTATGAAATAACCTTCAGCAGTAGGTAAATAATCCTTTTTTCCTTTTTTTCAGGTAATGATGTCTCACCCATGGAATTGGAAGAAAAGAACATCTGTCCGAAATCAAGTGTGAATGATGAATCCATGGAAGTAGACGATGAAAAAATTGGAGAGGTGAGTTTTAAAGCCCTACCACCCATCATCCGCCAATCTGCATTTAATGAAAGAGGAGTTTGTAAGAAAAATCACTGCTAGGGGGTTCATTTTTGAGCCCAGAAGCTCAAATTTATTTTCATTCATTTTCATCATAAAATATGAGGAATAACATGGGAAAAAATCCAAAAATTATTGGTCGTGGTCAGCTCAAACTTCTGAAACGATACCTATTCTATTAAATATGCTGTGTAGTGGGGCAACTCTAATGCTCATAGAAAGCAGCATACATAAGGTTCTTTCCGTGTTATTGATCTTTCCTTCTGGATTTTATTGATTTTGTTTTTGTTTTTCTAATGTAGTCTCCGGTAGCGGTAGAATCAAATGATGAACTTACAAAAACGGTAATAGCCAGAATTTTAAACGTCTCCTGGAAAGAGCCAACAAGTAGCAGTGGTACTATTTATCTTCCGCACACGGCAGCTGCCATGAAAGAGTCTGGTGATGCACCATTGGATAAACAGGTATGCTTCTTCTGTGCAGCTTTTTGTTTTTTCTGCCGTTTTGAGCGCTCATTTTAGTCCTCTCAGCAGTCAAAGCTTAAATAATGCTGGGGTAATTCATAAAATACAACGATCCAGAAAATTTTTTGTGGGTAGCAATGTGCTCTTTCAATATTTAACTGATTTTCTAATCTATTGCTCGACTAATTATACGCTTATTTAAATTGTACCTAGGGCAAGAACTGAAGAAAAGAATATGATGACCACAGTAAACTGTAGTTAGGTCGTGGAGGTTGATCCTTGCAATTTTGGACTTTTGAACAAACTGGATAAGAATAAAAAAGGTTGATAGGTGGAGTAGAGTCACATGGTTGCCAAGTTTAATAAAAAGACAGAATTTATTTGATCGGTCGTCTGACGCTCAAGAATGTCAGATAAGAATAGAATAGAATAGAATAGAATAGAAAAGTTGTTTTATTCTTTTTCCCATAAAATATGCAACAGTACAATAATAACAAAAAAATATATAAAACAGTATAAACCTCCTGGCAAATGCCGTCGGAGGGAAGGCTACAACTTGAGAATTACACAGCTCATAAAAATGTTTAAAACTGTTTTTAACTGTTTTTAACTACGACTGAGCAAATGAACAACCGAAGCCAGCACCTCACCAAAATATACAATAATTAAAATAAAAACAAACTAAAGATAAACTTAGTAACTACCAGCTCCGTCCACCCACCCGCTCAGTCATAGTTAAACTCCTCTAACATCTCATACCTGAATTTCCACACTAATCTACAAAACCTAACAATTGAGACCGACGAATAAAGTATAATCTCTATAAACTCATTCAAAGAAATTATTGTTTTACAGAAACATTGCTTTCTCCACTCCTTTAGAACAGGGCACACACAAATAAAATGGAACACATCCTCTGTCTGGTTGAGGTTACATAAAGAACATAAATTTGATTGTATTCTGCGATCATATTTATTGAGGTACATTAATTCTCCTCTCACCTTAAGCAACCAGCTCAGCTCTGTCCTCTTGGTGATTTTGTGTACAGATTCGTTGTTATAATCTTTTCTAAAATAAAGTTTCTTAAAAATTATCCCTGTCCTACTTTCTACTAAATTTTTTACATAATTATCTCTCAACGCTTCCTCTACAGTAACTAAAGTCTTTTCGGTATCTATGTCGGTGTGTGTCCTTCCGTAAAGCTGTTCACATCTAAGCCATACAATGAGGATAAACCCTCCCAATCCTTAAACCAAAACACTTTCTCTTTAAATATTAATTTCATTAAAAATTTTGGGAGCCTATCATCCGGAAGCTTTTTGCATCTTAACATATATTCTAATTGTAATTTTAAAGTAAACAGGAAAATTGGCTTGATACCTAACTCTAAAAACATGTAATAATCTGGCGTCCAGGCTGGCAAGTTCAGACATTTTTTAACAAAGTTCCTCTGAGCAATTTCAATCTGCTTGTAACTACCTGCCCCCCACACTTGAGCGCCATAACATAAAATTGCTCTCGATACAGAGTTAAAAATCTGCAGTTTTACAGACAGTGGAACATCATTATTATTAATTAATGAACTAAAATTGTTAATAGCAAACTTTGCGGTTCCGACTTTTTCCTCAAAATGTGGACTAAGGCTTGAAGTGGGGGTCAGTATCATTCCTAAGTACCTATACCTTACAACTATCTCAATTTCTTTTCCTTGAAAAAACCATTTCTCCTTCTTAGCGTTCCTACCTCCATTTTTAAAAATCATTATTTTAGATTTATCGAGGTTCACCTCCAAGTTCCACAAACTACAGAATTTTTCCAATCTTGAGATCATCAATTGCAAAGTAACCCTATCAGCAGCTAACAGCACTATATCATCTGCATACGCTAGTACATTTATTTTGCGATCGCCTACCCTAATGCCTCCACCAATTGCCTCCTGTATATCATTGATGAACAAGGAAAAAAGCAACGGGCTCTCAAGAATGTCAGATAACCAATCAGATATGTTCCGTATTTTGATTAGACTTGGTAATTGTCTCCACCAAGCACCTATCTCCATTCTTACAATAAAATAAAATTACCAAAAATACAATAAGGTAGATGTCTCAATTACCGCCACCCTTAAGAAAATATTTCCGTCAAATACATGTAAAAATTTCAATTTTTATCAAATCTAGGATCCGTTTGCACTTGGACCTCTCAAATACATTCCAGTTTTCTTAAAAAAAAAAAAAAAAAAAAAGGGTGGAGTAACCAATCAGGAAAAAACTTACGAATAAAACTCGAAAAATTAGCCTTTGTCCCAATTATTGCCATGCCAAAAGTGACTTTGTCCCAATTATTGTCATAATAGTTGTCCTAATTATCGCTATACATATTTTCACTGGCTTTTCATTGAAATCATTATGTTTATTGTCAGGAAATAATGGAATTATAATAATTTAACCTTGTCCCTTATCGAAGCTACAAAGAAATCGGCACAAACAGGCCGGGCTAGGCAGGTGTCTACTTCTGCGATTTTTTTCACCAGTTCAGCCAATCTATGAAAACAGTCATCCTATATTCTCTTAAATTTCCCTGCTAATGTAGGCTTATTTTAAAGAATAAATGAATAGGGTGGCGGTAATTGGGACGGTGGCGGTAACTGGGACATCTACCTTACATTTTGCGTAAAATACAAGAAAGTTTTAAGTTTTGAGGAAACCCTCAATGCAAAGCTTATGAGGCTTGCTTCTCTCAAGTTCACGTGCATTATCATTTATCCTCCTCTCCTAAAAGCATACTTTCTTCTGGATTGGGGTCATTATGCAGTCAAGTGTGCTATAGTGTCCATAGAGCTGGCTAATATGGGACGTTACACTTTTAATCCGAGCTCATCCCTAATACAAGCATTTTGAATGCCACGATTTTTAGGCTTAGGAGTATATGCATTAAGCTCGTCCAGAGAGACAACTGAGACCACCCACTAACTGATCGCGCTGCGAGCGACTTTATTTTTCGTGTCTCAACAAAATAAAATGGGAAGAACATCCAACAGTTCCACTGTTGACTGTTGACCAAAACTCTAATGCTTTATTTCTAATTGGCTGCTGACATCAATTAACAGTCAACATAGGAGCCGATGGACGTTGTTTTGTTGTGTTCCCTAAAAATTAGTTGTCTCGCAATTTTCACATGGGTGTGATAGGTAGTGCGTGATCTCTGTTGTCTGTAAGTTTGTCCCAATTCATGCGATTAGTCAGAATTTTACAGTACAAAAATTTTACCTTATCATTTGTTTTCCTATTTTTCAGAATTTAATCAACCAATGTTTAATGGAAGCTATTTGTTATAAATCAAGTTGTAATCAAGCAAGTCAAAGTAGTCCTAGTAGTTTGTCATCAAATGAGACTTCAGCAGCAGCGTCTACAGCTGAAGACAATGAGTCTGATCAAACTGGTCCATCGAAAGCTTTAGAATACATAGTGCAGTGCTTTTCAAGAATCCAAGAAGAAGAGCACCGGTCAAAGGTCAGAATGTGACTCTTTCTAGGTTGAAAGTTTTTACAGCTGTCTTCTCTGGTGATAGAGAGGAGTATGCGGGACTCTACTTTTTTTTATGAGAAGTAGCCTACCTACTTGAATCTTTGCCGTTCTGGCTTTTCACTTTTAGAGCAGCTAAATGGTTCTGATTATTTATGTTTTTTTTATAAAAATGATAGTACATACTTGATCAGGTGATATCAAAGATATCTACTATTTTTCCCGTGGTCTTGGAGTTCCAGAGATATGCAATTTGGGCGAAAATACATCGTTTTGAATCGGGAACTTGAAGTGTAATGTCACAACTCTAACATTTTTCCATGCAACCTCAAAAAAAAAAAAAAAAAAATGTGTGTATAAAATTTGAAGCAAATAATGGGATGAGATATACTGTTGCTGAAATGATAGAGATAGATAAATTGCTCCACAGTCTTTTAAAGAAAGAAAAAAAAATAATTATAATCCAAGAGCACACCACAATTTTGAATTTCAGTCTTGAAAAGTTATAACTTGTGAGAATAATTTTGATGCATTTTTAAAATTCTGTTGGTGCTCTTTCAAAATGAATAGACTTGTTTTAGTTAGAAGCGGATAATTTAAAATTGATCAATTGGATGATGATTTGACAATCGGAGCCAGTCAAAATCCTGGATTTTAAATTTTCCTGCTCATCACTAAAATATTTCTTCAATAGTAAGTTAATTCAATTTCTAATCTGTGTCCTTGTTAATACTAATGGTTACAGCGAGTTGCAAGGATAGCATTATTCGACTGCTTCATGGAACTACGGCAACAATGTGTTCAGTACGCCAATTTTCTTCTTTCATCTGTGATTGGAGACTGCTTGCCTGTTGAATCACTTCTAGAACAGCGAAACTTTCTTTATGAACTTCTCATGCACACTCATCATAATGAAGAATCTTTCAGTGAGGTATGGAAATCAACTAAATTGTGTTTCTTTGTGTCAACTGCCAAGTTCAAACAAAAAACTGAACTTGTGTTGTGGTGCTACTTAGAGGCAGCACGCATACATGATTGAAATAATAGATAACACAGAGTTAGAGTAATGAATGTTTAGTGTGCGTAGACTGAATAAAAGTATAATGCGTTTGATGTGCCGGCCAGCTTACGACTGAATGGACAGAGTATAGGAGTTCAAGGCGAGAGTAATGTTGCGCAAATCTGCAAAGGAAATGAAGAAGATTCTTTTAGGAAGCCAAGAGGAAGTTATATTCAAAACGGAATTACATGAAATATATCACACAAAATTATTGAACATTTGAGGTCATAAAAACTTGGTAGAAAGATACCTTCAAAACCTTTAAACTAGAGTTGTTGGCCATTTATGGGCGTATGTTGTAATAATCAGTTACTAATTGTCGGTCGATTATCATTAATATTTGGCACTTTGGTGCATTGAAAACTGGATATCTCTTAACGCGGCAGGGAAAAGTCCAATTTACTAGATAAGCAGTTTTTACGAGACAAGTGGGTTTTTACTTCTGAAGTTCCAAATTTCGCAAATACCGTATTTTCTCTCTTAAGCTGCGCACCTTTTTTTCAAAATTCAGGGTCGAAAATCCGGGGTGCGCGGCTTACGCGGAAAAATGTCAATGAAGTAACCCGCAAAGTGCGAATTAAGACTACCGCGACGCCACGGCTTGCCACCAACCAGCGACCATCCGCTGTAACGGACGACAACCGTCTGACTGTCTGGAGCTGCAGTCCGGTGTTTTCGTCGCAAGCCCCGCCCCCAATCGACACTTGTGCTATTGCGTGCTGTTATTATTGTTACATTGTCGCCTTTTGTTCGCTAATTAGTTCTGCTTTCACACCTCCCTTATCATTTCATCCTTATCACCCCTTGTTATCTCCTTTCGGCTGTTCATCGTATCAGCTTTTTACCGACCGCGTGTTTGATCAGGAGTTCTTCGCTTCATTCTTACACTGCCAGAACGAAGCTCGCGGTTATTGCGGATGCTGAAGAAATGGGTAATCGAGCGGCTGGCCGCAAACACGGCGTGTCTGAAAGTTGCATCCGAAACTGGAGAAAAATGAAGAATAAGCTTGAAAATACGAACAAATCCCGCCGAGTGTTTAGAGGTCCTGGTGCTTATTTTCCTGTAATCGACCAACCAAGTTTTTTATAAATTATTTTTATTTTTTGGTCGATTTTTACGATTTTTTTTTTTCCCCCCAACTGCCGCAAAAATCGGGGGTGCGCGGCTTATGCGAGGGCGCGGCTGAAGCGAGAAAATACAGTATTGGTCTGATTTCGGTAAGACTCACACAAAGCATCTTCCTGTAAGTGTACGCCATATCTTGCCTTAAGAAACGGCAGCGGAGAAACTAGTTTAAAAACAATAAGAACAGGTTTGAGTCTCAGTTAGATGGAAAGAATACGTAGTTAGCTAAATTTTTCTCTTTTCTTCTCCAGGTATTCAGTCCTATCCTACAAAGTCTCCATCGCCGCATGTTTGGAGTTAATATGATAGACAATGCTCATCGTAAACCATTGGAAGCTTTACTAGAATTAACAGATATTCGTGTGGGACTATCTGACAAGACTCGCCCCATTTGTAGCCTCATTACCAATCAGGTATCCATCATCAATTATTATTTTAATGTCGTTGTTTTCCACTGAACCCTGTAAAGACTACAAATGTGTCTGTTTCAAATCACCGGTGCAACGCTCTTGCGCCTGTGGTTGAGTTAATTTGCTTTGGAACCTGGTGTCTTTAACACTTATGGTATTAACAATTTCTTACCTGCTTCAGCCCTTATTTTATCCAATTGAAACATTTTTCTTCAATACAGTAGAAACTCGTTATAACGTTTCTGAGGGGGAAATTTTTGTTGAAAGTTATAACCGATAAAACATTATATCGGAAATAACGTTTCGAAACGGTACATCCGATATTACGTTTTCATAAACGCATTTTTCAAGTATTTTGACGGAAAACACGGAAAATACGATAAACGTGTAAAAAGGCGAGATTTATTATCACAAGGAACACATTTGCTCCTTTATTTACTGCGATTCATGTACTTACAGAACTGAATATTACATAAAAAACTGCGTCAGTTTCGTTTGCTTTGGGTCGCGCATTTTCATGAGGCTGGCTTCCAGACCAGCTAACGGCGAACGAGGTCCAATGAGCTATAACTTTAGAGTGGTACATCAAGGAACGTTCCGCTGGTTCATTGTTGTCACCTAGGGCGCCGCCATCTTGCCGTAAAAATCAATTTTGGGATTAAATTTTGTTGGTCGTTTCTGGTCGTTCCGTAAAAAAACTCGGGCATCGCCGGAAACGACTTGGAGACAACCTACAAAACTTAACCTCAAACCTTGGAATCTGCCGTCCAAATTCCGCTTTTTCCCGGGATTCCTTCTACCCTGTGTGGCACAAGGTGGACAAATCTGCTGCCACTCTAAAGTTATAGAGTCGTTCCCGCGTTTTTTTCTCCGCGAGGGAACCCATTTTACCAACGTAATATCCGATAAAACGTAGAAACGGAAAACGTTATAACGTTTTTTTTTTACATGGTTTCTTATGGGAGTTTGACAGGACTCGGAAAAATCAATGTTATAACCGATAAAACGTTATAACGAGAAACGTTATAACGAGTTTCTACTGTATTTTTAAAATACTTCCAGACTAGTAAGTAGATTTTTTTTTTTGACTCAAAATATAGAGCAACTTTTCTTCTTTCAGGGCCCCCTTTTAAAAAAATCATTTTTAATTCTTGTTTGGTGAATTTTCAGTGATAATGTACCTAACTGAAAATTCACCAAACAAGAAACCCATCTAAAAATTCACCAATCAAGAATCAATCTAATTCTTGTAAAATAAATACCAAATAAATTAGCTAGTTTGGTATTTTTTGTAATCTGAAGGTATTATGGAGCCGAAATGTTATGTATTCAACTACTTTGACAGTTTTTCAGAATTTAGTTGGCCTCTGACTTTCTTTATTCACTAACAGTTTCACTCTTTCAAAGACTGTGATCATGAATAGCACCAAATATTGAAAAAATACCAAAAGTATCACTGCACAATCCTGGGCCGAAGTGCTATAATCTTTTTTATCATGCTGTCAAAATATTTTCTCAGTATCAATTGTTTCTTGCTGTCACTTAAACGTACTTGATGTTTTGATAGGTACAATTTATACCACAAACCTGTACTAATGCTATTGGACGTGAAATAGCTGTAACATCATTTTTTGGCCCATTTTTATCCGTCTCAATATTTGCTGAAGATGATCCAGCAGTTGCAGAGAAATTTTTTAGCAGTGGCGGTGGTGTAACAGATCGATCTTTGAACTATGGTTTGCAACAAGAATTAGACAACACTCGAGTGAGTTTTCAATTTTCTTCTTTTCTAATTTTTCAATTTTTAGATAGTATTATGTATTTATATATATTTTTCTTTCGAAAGCACTTAACAGTTTTTATTCTTTGCAAAATATCTGTGCTATATCTAAAATCTCAGTGATCTTTGTTTTGAACTAAATTTTTGGCTCACTAGTAGCTAAGTTATCCTTTCTAGCACTTACTTACAGAACCTAAGTATGGTTAAACCCTGAAAATTGTACTAAAAATACCACACAAGAAACTTTTTGTGAAACAATATGTAATTTTTTCTTTCCAGACTCTGTTACACAAGATCTTCCACAACATGCTCGTCAATCCTGCCTCAAGAGAACCACTTTTGAAATATATAGCAGCTTTACTCCAAAATAATGAGAAGCGATCACAAATTCATGTTGAAAAACGTGCTGTCGCCAGCGATGGATTTATGTTGAATCTCCTCTCGGTTTTGCAAGCACTAGCCATTAAGGTACATTTTTTTCATTCAGGGAAAGGAACTAGAAACAAGAGTTATTGATTAGTTAAAGTAATCGGTGGAGTAAAACCTTGATTTACTGGACTCTGCAGTGTACCATACGATCTTTGCCGGTCCTAGTGAAACTCCCATAAGAACAATATTAAATTTTTTTTATTCATTAGATGATATTATACTGGATTCCTCTATGAAAAGGTTTGTAGTTTTGACCCTAGCAACAAAATCAAGTGGTGACTGAACGTATTTTGTAAACAAAAAAAATGCAAACCTCTTGCATCTAATGCTTACTTACATACAAAATACGCACTTCATTCAAAGCAGGTACGATGTTCTGAGGTGCAGGCTAACGGTTATTATGAGTGTAAGCTGAGGAAAACAATGGGTCTGTTGGCAACTTTTGCTGCAGCAATAGAGAGTGTCTCTTCTGTTATAAAAAATCATTTGAATATAACATCAGGTGCTCAAAAACCTCCAAAATTGACTCACAAACTCAATAAATACGTTTAACAAAATTCCAAAATAAAAAAAAATAAAAAAATAAGAATAAGAAAAAATAGAATAAGGTAAAATAAGAGGGTCACAATAGGGGAGTTTCATCCAATTGCAACCTTTTTTGCTGAGAAGAGTGATTTGTCCTAAAGGAAGCTGCAATTAGATGCAATTTCATTGTGACCTGTGGATTTGACCTCTGTCTTGAATTTCACTTTAAAAGCCCTTTGTGGGTTCAGGAGTAGATTTCGAGACTTTTAAGGATGCTTTCCATTCAATTTTCATGTGATTTTATGAAAGAATTAACTTTAACGATTTGGCAAAAGTTTGCAACAGACTCATTCTTGCTTTTAAAGTTTGACAGCGTAAGACGTAGCGTAAAAGAAAATCCACTCACTTTTCTAGCTTATCATACTGCTCTTGCAAGTGCAAACTCATGTGATGAGGCATTTTCTGCCACCCTTCATTGAATGTTTGTGTGCTTCTGTAAGAGTTTCTTGTCTAATGTTTTTTTGCTTCAATTTTTTCTCCCATCAGGTTAAATTAGATAAAATTGATCCCTATTATCCGTTTCACGAATCGACCTTAGTTTCTATAAAAAATGACACCCGGCTCAAGTCAACATCGCACGAGGTTGCCGAGTGGACAGAAAGTCTAAGTAAGAATTTAAAAGTTATTATTTTCTTTCTCACTTCTTTTCTCTTTTTCTTATGCCTTCACCAATGTTCCAAGTAAAATTAAAAGCCTTTCCGTTTGTAACATGTAGTAAAACCATTTTAATAGTTTTAAAAGAAAAATATTTTAATTTTAAAAGTTAGTGCCCAGTAGCATTTATAAGTCTCTAAAATGTTTGTTAGCAAACAGAGCTGCTTCAACTTGGGAGTAATTGAGAATAAATACTTAGATGGCACTTTACATGGTGATGTCTGCAACACCTACTTTTCCTTATGTGTAGTGTTCAAACTTTCTACATAGACTTGAAAAAAAAGAAATAAACAAAAATAGTACTATCGGATTTTTTTTTTATTGGACTTCCTCCTTTAAATCATCAAGCGTTAATCGTAGTTTGTAAAAAGTTCATAATTATAATTTCTCAAAATTATATCTTCTCCTCAGAGAAAACGGACTGCTTTAAGGAACCCAAATTCCCCACTCAATGTTGGTTCTTGACCCTTCACTGTCATCATATTGCTTTACTGCCAACTATACAAAAGTATCAGCGCTGGATTCGTGCTTTGAGAGATGTGCAAAAACTTGTAAGTAATGTTTTTTTTTTCCAGTTTTTCCATGTTCATATTTACGCTCTGAGATGTGAACCTTTTATCATTCAAACTCGAAAAAATGTGTTTTAAAGATTCTTTACAGGAATAACAAAGACTCCCTTCGTTCTGGACAAAATCCAGTGTTTTTTATCAGTTAGTCTTCATTTCCATTTTTGTTCTTTACTTTTAAAAATCTTGCCAATCGTTAACCTTGCTGAAAAAATGACTCACAAGCTAAAACTGAATTTTAAGAAAAAAGCCACTCAGTTGTGGAAGAGTCCGTCAACATCTTACAGTTTGTGTCACCTTTGGTAGAGTTGGGTAAGTGAGACTCAAGGTTAAACTGCCAATTACTTTTTGTACTCGAGCTGACTCTTGAACTAAATTATACAGTCGGTAATAAGATAGTTTTCAAATTCCACCATAAGTGTAATTTGTCCTTTTTTCCAAAAATCAAACATTATGTTTAGTTAATTTGTAGTTTGATAAAACGATCGTACCCTTGATTTTTGAAGAACATTTCAGGATCTCATTTTAATGAAGGTTAGAAAACTTTCCGAATCCTGATTATGAAATGTAATCAGGAGTCAGCTCGATTACTAAAAAGTAAAAAGTAATCTGCACGTTAACCTTAAGAATGGATTCCCATATGACTCAACTCTGGGGGTTGATCACAGAGGATGGACTTGTAATTGTTATCATAATCAGATCTGATATGTTAAATCCAATGGGCTTGCTACTGAGCAACTTGATCGCGCAAGCAGCCAGTTGAAGTCACCTCCTCACCTCTTTGTACTTCAGTGACCAGAGATTCTGGCGAGCAGAGACCAGTAGGATTCTCTGCTTTGAAACAGGAAGAGGTGAGGAAATGTTTAGGGCTGGTTGCCTACATGATCGAGTTGCTCAGTAACAAGCCCATTTGATTTAACGTATTTGATCAACATTTGATCCGATTACGAAAACCAGTACGACTCGATCCTCCGTGATCATCCCCCCGACCTCTGGTGTGCAATGGTAACCCTTGAATTTATGAATGCAGCACTCTTTTTGTTTTCCCTCCATGAAAAGAATTTTCAAGAACTTGGCTCAATGATCAGTCAACAGAATAAAATAAAATAATTGTTTGAAAATAATCTATTGATTTTGGAAAATATTCCACGAACTCAACTCATCCAGCTTTGCCAAGAAAATATAAAGAATGTGAGCATTTATTTTTTTTCATTTAGATGGACGAGATGCTTGGAAGTGAAAGTCAGTGGAAGAACATGCCGTTTGCATCCAGGAATAAAGAACTCATCAAACGTTGGAAACAGCATATCAAGGTAGCAATACTTTATTCTCTTTTAATTGTTTTACCTGTGGTACTTTCATAACCGGTTCTAAGTGCTTTCGCCTGATTACAATCTGTCCATTACCCTCTGATGCAAAAAAAAATTGTCTTTGGTAATTTGTCAAATTTTAAACATCTCACAACGTTACAGCCAGTATTTAATCTGTTCAACATAAAGGTTACCCTCAAATGATTGTTTTTATACATTCAAATAAAGGCATCTTGAAGCATAGCTTTTTGCTCTGTCACAGAGCTTTCTTTTTTTAAGCTTTTGCTTACAATGAGTAAATTTGAATTTTTCCTTGAGAGCTATCAGAAATACCGAGGCGAAAACTCCTACTACAGAGTTCATCGCAGAAGTGTAGGTGCTAGATCGATATAATCTTTAGTGAATTTTCGATTTTCATTCCTTCAAATCAAAGCAAAACTTGCCTGCTTCATAACTTTTGATTTCAAAATGCATTTTCATTCCTTTTTACCACATGAAACAAGGAATAACGTTGGTCAATTCTAAAGATTATTGGTCTAGATGCGCTTACACTCCTAATTTGACCCCTAACAAGAATTTTGTGAGGTTCTTTGCTTTAAGTAAAAGTTGACACTAACCCTTTGACTTGTTTTGACAAGGCAGTCATGTCATGGCATCATTTGCCTCACTCAACTTCAGCAGTTTCACTGCTAGGAGTGCTAATTGGGTAGAATGAACGCTAGAGCACTGTTGCCAAGCAACTTTTTTTGAAATTAAATGCCATGCCATTGGGGTAAATGAATTTTCTCATTCTCAGCTGTTAAAACCCTATAAAATTTAGAGTTTCATGGGTTAAGTTTGTTCGTTACAAGCAAAGTTACCTTCGTTGAATTTTTTTTTTTAGAAGGTTCTATCAAAGAATACTACAGTCAGAACGGAAACTCCCATAAGAGCGAATGGAAACAAGATGTGGAATTTACCCGCTCAAACTGGAAACCGTGTTTGCTCATTTCTCAAGATGGCAGATATGGTTTTTTAGGTTATATTTATCATCAGATTTGACGCAAAACCAATCACAACGCGGCCAGTTGCCGAAGATTGCCGGAAATGCTCACTTTCCAACATGGTGGACTTGAATATACCCGATGTAAAGAATGTTTCAAAATGAATTAGAGTCTCCGTTCTGATTAGAGTATTCTGCGGTTCTATACTGTAACTCTGTTTACTTTGGATGAGTTATCATTGATTATCATTTTCTACTTTTCATGGTGAAGCGACTTTCTCGAAGCAAAGCCTGTGCTGATGCAGCCTTACTTGATCCAATACTGATGAGGAGGTGCATCGGATTTTATACAACAGTCGCAGAGTTCTTGCTATCTGTTCTTACTCAGCAGCAGCCTTCATCTCCGTGCCCTGTGCCAACTCTACCCTTACCCACCCCTGATCCACCAGCTCTCTTTGCTGCTTTACCCGAGTGGTATGTCGAAGATATTGCTGAGTTTCTTCTGTTCCTATTGCAGTAAGTATTTTTTATTCATAGCTAGAGCGTAGAAAATGTTGCTGTTATTTTTTACTGATTTTGAAGTTATTTAAGGCTGATCTCTGAGGTATTCTTCAATGCACTTTTCGCACTTTTCAAGGTAAATCCCAACTTGATATTTTTTCAAGGCAATTTTTGGATCTTTTTTTTATTTTACGGCAAGTTTTTGAGGGTTGTGCTGTTCAATTCCAAATATATAACTCCAAACTACCCTTAAAACAAAAGACAAAAGAGGTGAGTTTTACCTAAAAAAAAGACAACTTTAGCACAACATTTAGCAAATCGTTAATTTCAAGGCAATTTTCTTGAAATCCATGAATTTCTGCGCTTTATTTCACTTCACAGTATTCTGATATGAATAACATGAGTTGCTTTCTCTTTCTTAAATGGTTCTTGTTTCTTTCTTCAGGTACATGCCCAGTCTTGTCTTAGAATCAATGGAAGATGGAATGATTACGTGGTTACTTGTCATAGTATGTGCTCCGCAAGCCATAAAAAATCCATATCTGGTCGCAAAAATAATTGAGGTGCTATTCGTCCTCAATCCTGGTTTCCTAGCTCACACTGAGCCTTTATACAATCGAATTATGGCTCATCCAATTTCAGAACGGCATTTACCTTCGTTTCTCATGAAATTTTACACTGGTAATTTCAATTTGTTTACATCCTTTCTTTGCATGATTTTTTTCCCTTTGAAAACGTGATTTTTTTATTCATTTTGATTCAAAATGAAAAGAAAGAATTGGAAGCCTTGCTGGGAGAAGGGTGTATAGGAAAATGTATGCTTGACAACAATGCGCTTGAAAGTTTCAGATAAGGTTTTCAATACTTTGAAGTGAGAAGTAAACAAATCAAAGATTCATTTTTATCCGTTCCCACTGTGAAATATCAAAAAACATTCAACTTCGAAACTTTGAAATGGGTTTTTCCAGAGAGTGTCATTTTCTTATACGCCCCTCTCCTTGTATGGTCTTCAATTGTAAAAAAAATATCTTTTGAGAGAGTGCTGTGATTATATCTGAAAGCCAAAGTTCAAGGAGATGTTAAAATTTAAGTAATTTCTTGAAGTGAGATTTAAGTCAAGATTAGATTTCACGATTGTTCGTTTTTATCCTTTTTTATGCTTTTTATTATTTTTTCATCTTTATAACCATAATGTTTTTTGTCCGTTTCTTTTAAATAGATGTGGAAACAACAGGATCAAGTTCTGAGTTTTATGATAAATTTACTATTAGGTATCACATTAGTTTAATCCTGAAAGGAATGTGGGAAAGTCCGGTCCACCGACAAGCAATCATCAATGAATCTCGGTAAGTCCTCACTTTTTCTTGTTATTTGTTCTAAATTTAATAATGTGTTGAAATACTTTTACATTTTGATAAATAAGATTTATTATTGATACCCTTTTGCTTAGGGCTGTGTTCAAATCCACGCTTTAAGAGTCCGAATCCTCATGGATTCAGATTTGGAACTCAACGGTTTTTTGTTTGATCAGAAAATGTTGAATTTTTCATGGTTTTTTCATGTAAAATCGTCGATTCTGCCAATCACTTCGAAGTCTTTAGTAGCGTGCAAGTTATCTACCAGCAGGTTTGTAGGAGTTTTATGAAGTGTTTTGCATATGTGCAAGCAGATGCAAGGTTGGCGAAGAGAGTGAAGACCCAAAATGGCGGACTTCGGTCTTCAATTATTAGTAATTACTTCAAACCATCCACAAAATGGAAAAGCACTAAGCACAAAGCCCAATAATTTATTTTTCCTCCTTACATATATTTGTTTCTTTTCAAGACAAAGAACACACTGGCCGTTAAGTGTTTCATTGAGAATTTAAGGCAGTTTCATCCTTTGTCTTACGTTAAAAGGTTCATTTTATCTACTTAAATTAAAACTTGTTATCATGATTATAAAGGAGTACTTCTAAATATGTGCACTTCATTTTAAAACAACTGTTCTTGTATTATTACGGCGCAGATTCGGGTTTGGAAAAATTTGACTATGTATAAGATTCGGATTCATCGAGTTGCATCTTCGAGTCTAGACTTTACTTTAAAACTTTAAACTTACACACTTTACCTCAACATTTGCTGCTAAGTGTGTACCATACCTCAGATTTTTTACTTTTAAATAGTATAGATACATTGGAATTACAAATCTTTCGTATTTGTTCCTCAGGTCTGGGAAGCAATTTGTAAAATTTGTCAATATGTTGATGAATGATACAACTTTTCTCTTGGATGAAAGTCTGGAGTCTTTAAAAGTGAGTACCTACTTATTTTTATTTTTTAATCATTGTTATTTCTGTTTGCAAGTTGATCAATATTCTCATTGATTCCTTAGAGCTGTTGAGTGAAGTTATGTTCTCTGAAAGTTGGCTTCTTATAACTACGGAAAGTTAGAAATAGTTTTGAAAAAAAAACTGAGTTAACTGATTCGAAAGAAAAGTTTCATCCTTCTGAAATTGGTCCAGAGCTTTTACACATGGCTGTTAAGAAATCCTCACAAAATGAGGGAGGAAGGCCTTATATCCCCCCATCCCCCCAGGATCTGCTATTGCTGGCTGGAATAATGCCTCAGCTCGGTCTTTCAGTAGCTGGAACATTGCAACCAAGTTGAATTTTGAGAAACAGTCTTTACTTCTGTTCAGGGCTTATTTTCCTAAAAAAATTCTGCCAATATTCATTCCTAGAACGTTTTTCCTTTTAACACGTTGATTGCCATGCCATTGGTACGTGACCGGCGGTGATGTTGCGCACTCCGCTGTGCCAGCCGCCAGTCGGAAGTATCAAAAGTAATAGCATTCTAGCAGCGCCGCCGGCCAATGGATCCAAGCATATGGTTATATCTTTTTGACTGGCATGGTGAGTAAAATGCACGCAGCAACTTTTCTGTTTGATCGGAATTTTTTTTGTCGGGATTTTAAATAAAATGGGTTGTCGTGGTGTAAACACTAGCAATAATTAATCGTATGGCAGTGAACGTGTTAATTTGTTATGTTGAAGGACAAGAATAAGAGCAAAAATCTGTAACCATCTAGTGGGGCCTTGTGGAACAAAATTTGAAGCTACCTCTGAGGCAGCCATGATGGAGATCTCTGATATACATTTTGCGCCGGCTCGTTTTTTTGCCTCTTCTATTTTACTAAGATGATTGTATCCAAGTATAAAAACATTTACTTCAGAAGATTTGATTTTTTTAACCTTATACATATTAAAATTTGTGACAATTTTCATTTGAAATTCATTTGAAATTCATTTGAAATTCATTTGAAATGAAGGTGAAAGTGTTCCGTTGTGGCTAACTGGACACAGAAGTTCTGTTTCCTGATAGCCACTCTGAAATACTTTAATTCTTATTAAAGATCACCAGATCAGTTTTTTCACCAGTTTCAAGTGAAATTACAAATTTTGAATTAAGGTTAAAAAAACTGTCCATGCTTGTTTACTTTGCGACCTAGGACTTGAAACTTGGCGTTGCCGCTTGCCCGCTTTATAGTTGGTCTCTTGCTAGTTAAATCAGCCAAAAAAATAGCTCATGAATAAGTGACTAGTCTCTCGGTAGTTAAATCAGCCAAAAAAATAAGTCTCTTTTGAAAGTTTGATGAATATTTTATTTTTTGCCTCAACACTCATTGCTAATAGTAGTGCATGTGTTATAATTTACTTTATTCCAGCGAATACATGAGATGCAAGACCTAATGGACAATCAAGAAGCTTGGTCAAAAGTTCCAAAAGAACAGCAACAATCGAGAACTAGGCAGCTCACCGCAGATGAGCGACAATGCAGGTAATGGAAAGTTTTATCTTGAAGCATTTATAAAATCATAATTTATTCTTCTATCATCTGTTCCTTTATCTAATTTTTGTGCACCCTTGTCAATCAGCTCTAAGTGAATTCTCCCCCCCCCCCCTTAAATTTGTGGATCTCTTTTAATCTCAGACTTTCTTTTGCAACCACGTTTAGCACTGCTTATACATTGCCTTTTGGCTAGGGATGAAAACTGAAATTGAACTGCAAAGCAATAAAAAATTACTTTCATAAAAGTGAGAAAGAAGTAACCTTTTTCCATTTGTTATAAAGTTTTGGCAAAAACAATCACAGTGTAGAAGGAAAATTTCATTCAAAGGTTCATTTTTTCAAAATCACTTCTGTTCTGTGAGTTCAAGGTTTCTTCACCTATGGCGGTTCCATCCTTCTCTGGTTAGGGATGACTGTGCTTATTTATGTGACGCATGAAGGAGAAAATATTAATTAATTTGTTTTTTTTTTTTTTTTTTCAATTATTTTCAGATCCTACTTGACCCTTGCAAGGGAAACTGTAGATATGTTCCATTACTTAACTTTAGATATTAAAGAACCTTTTTTAAGGCCAGAACTTGTAACACGGCTGTCTGCTATGCTCAACTTTAATCTTCAACAACTTTGTGGTCCAAAATGTAAGTACAATGCACAAATGTTCTCGTAATGGGGCTCTTGCAAACTTTTGCTATGAGCAAATGATCAGTAAAATTTAATGTAAAAACCAGGGAAAATCTGGAAAATCACACTAGAAAAGTCTAAAAGTCAGTAATAAACTCGGAAAGCAGCTGTAACGGCAAGATCGCAGTGGCGCGGTGATTCAACGCAGTGGCGCGGTGATTCAACGCAGTGGCGCGGTGGTTCAACGCAGTATCATGGGAGATTTCTATCTAATTTGTCTTTTTCTCTAAGGAAACACTGAGATATATCTCAAATTATACAGGAATCTCCCATGATACCTGCAAAGCTCTGCCACTAAGCCCAACTCTGTGAGTGAATTTTGTGATTTTTTAGTGTACTCATAGTCATATTTACTGGTTTTTATGCAAGAATCAACTCTTCAATCACCTGTAGCAATAGTTTGCTTGAGTCCCATTACATAGAATATCACTAATTTTAAAGCCATGACTTGCAGAGAAAGCAAGCAAAAAATTCAGAGGTTTATAGCTGAAGATTCTGAAGTCTTGGTTTTCGGTAACATCGGTGAGCAATCAAAAATGCATCCAAGGATGATGAAGAGGTCGGTCAGTAATGAATTTCTACTACTAAGGATGATTGATTGCTCACCAGTCCATGTCACTAGTTTTTCCCTTTAATTGCATCTCCTTCAATAGAAAAGAGAAATATTGGTAGAGACCATAAGAAAGGGTGCTCTTGAAGTAGTCTAATTTGGGGGTAAAGCTAGATTTTGAAACTCACGAAAGCAGTATTTCGTTTTTTTGCGGAAAATCTCTTACTTTTTTCATTTACATATTACATTTCATTCATTTTTTATTTAAAATACTTGCATTAATTACCTGAGCTAAAATTGGTGAAAATTTTGATTTCTTTTTATTTCAGAAAGTTTGTTGTTGACTGGTTTTTACAATTGTTCTTCTGTATTTTTATTTCCAGGTAAAAATTTGAAAGTAAAGGCTCCAGAGAAATATGGCTGGGAACCTAGACGCCTCCTTGCTCAACTAGTTGATATTTATTTACATTTAGATTGTGAAGCCTTTGCAGCAGCAATAGCTGCTGATGAGGTAAGATTCAAGTTTTCTTGTGCCCGTTAAATAAGTGCATTGCACCACGTCGGATTTTGAAGAGAAATAAAAAGGAACAAATAACTGTATTACCAGACTTTTTATAAAATAAAGCAGATTGAAGATCAATTGAATTTTCTTTTTTGTGTCCTTTGATCTTTAATTGATAGCGCTTTATAAGGGAACTGAGTCTTGACCATTTTGAGTTTTCTTGAAAATCTATCAGCAACCAGTTATCATCTCACGTCTATGAAATGAGGAAATTAAACAACAAGAAACAATAAAAAGAAACTGATTTTTGCAAGAAACAAAAAAAAAAAAGTTTATTCAACTCTTAATGCAGGTTAGGATTGCAACTGTAGACTTGCCGGTGCATTCTAATGGCCATGTGTGTAAGATGTAGTTCATATCCTTACCTACAGATGGAGTACACACTCACCCAGGGATGCAAAAAGTGTCAAAGCGCCGAAAGTTTTATGCAATCGGGAATTTTTTCCTCACATGATATCTGAACAATTGTCGCACAAAATGTGTTCTGAAAAGGACCTATTTACCAATATTTTTTAAATTTTGTGGCCACTTTCCTGAGTTTTTTTTTTTTTGTGCCGGGCAAAGTTCCAAAAATTTCCTTAAATTTCATGTGTTTCCGAGATTGCTAGTTTGGGAATTTTTTGCACGCCTGAATTCTGCCTATGTTGTTTGGAATTTTCCCTGAGTATTTTCACTAATAAACTGCAGGGAATACCCCACAAACACTTTCTCACACCAAACTTAATGGGGGGGGGGGGTGTCCCCAGACCCCCCTATAATATTCTGGGGGAAACACCCAGACCCCCCTAAAATATTCTGGGGGAAACACCCAGACCACTAATTTTACACTCTAGGCTGGTTGGAGAATGTTTTTGCAAATTTTCATGTAAATTCAAACAGCGATATATTTGAATTATTCCAATTTTTCCCTATGTTTACCCATTTTCCCATTGATTTTAATGGAAACCTTTTATCCTCCATAACTTGCTTATATTTTAAAGTTTTGAGAAAACGAAAAGATCTCGTGAGAATTTTAAAAGCAACTTCTCTGCAAAATTTTGATGCATATGGACCATTGGTTCTAAAGTTATGCTGGGATACAGAAAGACAGACATCTGCGCCATCGCAATACTTTCTCAATTTCTAACCTTGTTAGTTGTGAGAAAGTAAAAAATCAGTTGAATAAGGATTGTGGGGAATTCTTTGAATTAAATTCCAAGAATGTTCGGTTGACATTAATATGCCATTTTTTCTTTTTTTTTCTCAGCGATCTTTTAGGCAGGAACTTTTTGAAGATGCAGGCAGTAGGATGGAAAGAGCGCTCATCAAAACGACTGCTGAAATTGAAAAGTTCTGTGCCTTAGCTAGGAGAGCAACTGAAATAGCAATACAGAATAATAAACGTGAAATAGATTATAGTGATGCTCCTGATGAGTTTAGAGGTAGGTTAATCTACCTTTAATAAATAAATAAATAAATTCCAGGGTAAGACTGATCTAGTTTGCAGGTTCCAGTAATTTCTTCTTTCTTCTTACCTTTCATGTGTCGAGTCTTACGAAACAAATTGATTTTACAGATTGCGGTCAAGTGTCGCGCTGTGCTCAACAAACGTTGTGCATGTTTTTGTATCTTTCCATCGGGCGCCATGTAATATTTGAAAAATGCATGCAGTGCTTTTTGTACCTCAGCGGAAATATGTTAAATTGCTTTTGCATGCCAGATTCACATTTTTGTCGGTAGAGCATACTAAAGTGCTGGCTCTGAACCTGGTTTCCCGATTTAAATGTGAATGGAGGGAAATGAGCGGGCAAAACAATTTGAGCAAAAAGGATTAATCTTTCTTCTTCCCAATCTATAACATTCAGCCTTAATTTTGTTTATTTATTTTATGCAGATCCATTGATGGACACTTTGATGGAGGATCCTGTTATGTTGCCCAGTGGGAAAGTGATGGATCGTCCTGTCATTATTCGTCACTTGTTAAACTCATCGACTGATCCGTTCAGCAGACAGCCACTGTCGGAAGATATGTTACTCCCAGGTAATGTTTCTTCAGCCTAAGAAAATTGGTTTTTATCCATCCAAAAATATATTTAGGAACCGTCAGATTAATGGAGCAAGCAACCCTCTCCTTGCAACATAAATCAATGGTTTGTAATTGATTTGGTGGTCACTGTGTAATTTCTGGAAAGTTTCTCACGCAAGTTTTTAAAACCATCTAAACCCACAAAAAATATGAAACTATTGGGAGCTCAAAGGACACTCAAGTTTAACTTTTCCTACAGGTTTAAATGGACAAATTGCGATGTTACGAGATTGTACTCTATGGTACTGATCACCATTTACTCACTTGTTGGATCTATTCTTTTTATCTGCCTTGAATTGCATTAACTTACCCACTTTTTTTGCATTTTTTGTGGTTTAACACGTAAGTGGTGAAAGCTGTTTATAAACGTTTAAATGGATTTTACTATTGGCGGTCAAGGCCGTTTATAAGTGTCATTCATGATTGCACCCGTAATAAGCATGGTGGACATTAAAAAACATCCGCATAATTGGTAGACGGGTTGCAGAGGGGTATGTAGTGTCCAAAGAAACCGCTAGGAAGAAGCACGTCTCGGCTTCTGGGCAATCTTAGCGCGTTACTCTTAGCGCTTCTCTCTTGTTTGTTGTCCGTATTTGAGGTTACTTAAGTTACTGTTCGTTTTGATTGTGTTGTGATCATGGCAAAACGAAGTAAAGGAGACAAAATACGGCAATTTCTAGACGTTGTTTCTGAAGTTGTCATCAATAAAACTTTACTTCTTTTCTATTTTTCAGATTTTATTTCAACTTATCACGTAGTAGAAACACCCGTACCTAGTTTTTTGGAAAACAAAAAAGAGGGGATTTTGAGGGGGGTGTGGGTCAAACAATTTTTGAGTGTAAAATTTTACTATAATATGCATCTGAAAGACAATAGCAAGAGCTTCCAGAATATGTATGTTGGTATGAAATTTTTATCTCATGTCTATCATATTCAAAAAAATTGTCGAAAGTGGCAAAAATGTCCGACCACAGCCAATACGCCTGTGGAAAAATGACCACTTGTGTTAAAACTGGAAATTTTGAGCTTGATTTCGTGTCGCTGGGTGGATTTTGCATTTTTCTCGTACAAGTCCTGATTTCGTGTTTTGCCACATTTTGAATTGGAAATCAGGAGAGTGCGATTTTTTTGCCAACCTAGGTCCTGGCCAACTATAGTCGGGCCAATATAAGTTGACACCTGAAGAATCAGGCAGGTTTGCACTATGCGGCAACGCAGCGTGGAACTGACCCTTGTCAAGCGGCGTGCTCCGTCTTGACAGGGGGTGCCGCATTCAGTGCATTGTTGCATTTCTCTATTTTTATTCATCGTTTTCTCTCTGCTTCAGGTGTCAACTTATATTGGCCCGACTATATAGGCAAACCCAAATCAACTGAAACTTGATGCTCCTTTTCACCTCATTTGCTAGCACTTATTTTTATCCTCTCCACCATGCACCCTTGCAGAGTGGACGAGACAATGCATCTTACCCTTCCTGGTCCTCATCCTCACTCTCCTTCACTTCACTCGTTATTTGGGCAGTTATGGGGTTTTGAATAGAGCGCCAAAAGACAGTGAAAGAGGGGAAAGGCCTGACGCCGGCAACTGTTGGTAGACAAGTTTGCTAGGTCCTTTTTGGTGGGGGAAAACAGCCAAGAAGCGTCAAGCCTCAGTTGATTTGGGTTTGACTAAAGCGCGTAGAAACATTTTTTACACGATTTTGTGTGAACGAATTTCTGATGTCTCTAGTTATAGTCAATGTTGATTTAATATTCCATTCTTTGCTCACAATGTGATAAACAATAAGATATTAATTTTTCAACTGTTCTTTGTTCTCCAGCCTGTGAACTGAAACAGCGAATTGAAACTTGGAAGCGTGAGAAAAAGAAAGCCGCTGCTGTTTGAATGCACCTTACCTCCTTCTTCCCTCCCACCTCTCTGTCTGATCTGAAAAATCTAGAGAGGAAAAGTAAGACCAAGTAACTTGTCCTATTGTTTGTATATAAATGTTGTTTTGTCAAATTATGTATTTGCAAAGAAGGAGAAATTGTTTTTCTACTGTCCTCTTCAAATTGATGAATTTCTAATCATCATTGAGCGTAATTGTAAAATATCAAAAGATTTATTTTCCTCTTACCTTGTTTTCCGTTCATCAGAACAAGTTCAAAATAAAAAAAAGAAGAAAATGAAAAAAAATTAAAATAAAATATTTTTGTGATCGATCTTAATTATTTTAGCATTATTCTAAAACTTGTAAAAATGTATCAATAAATTGTCCGATGATATTTTTTCCTCATTTTAAAGTTCAAGAGTAACTTTATTTCTTTATAACTGTCCATTAATTTTTACTAATATGTATCAAGGTAGATTGATAGATTCTACTCCAAGCAGTTGACTTTTCAAGAACAGTAAATGAATGTTCTACTGAAGTCATTGGTCAGGCTGTGCAGATGTCATGCCTCTAGTTGCTGTAGATTTGAGGTCGGTACCTCTTCTTTAAAAGAGGTCATTCCTGAAATCAGGCTGTTGACCTATACCTGAAGAGAACATTGTTAGTCAACTGCAGTTGCAGTTGTTGAGAATTTTTCATTAATGCCCCCCTTTTTTTTCTTCAAGTAAAGACAGGGGAGATGTGTTCCATCAATTTAGTTGTAGAGAGGTCTATTCCGAAGTGCAGGTGCACCTAGATAGATAATCTTCGGAATTTTCTGTTATTTCCATAACTGCTGTTTTGCGTATAACTAATGGCATTTTTCAATTCACCGATGATTCCACTGGTTGAGAAAAGATTGCACTGGCCAGGTCAGTGTGTGGAAATACTCGCATCTGTAATCTTTTCTCAATCGGTTGAGTCGGTAATGACTTTCAAAAACTTGCAGATATTTTAATAATTTAAAGGCGATTGCATCAGTTGAGAAAAGATTACAGATCAGAGTATTTTTGTGCATCACATTCATATACTGAACTGAACTGTGTAATCTTTTCTCAACCAGTGAAGCCATCGGTGAAATAAAAAATGCGATTGATTTTACGCCAAACGGCAGCTCTGGTTATTTCTCATATTACTCAATTAAAATGAATGAAAATTAATTTGAGCTTTGACTTTTCATTGAGAAACACTTTCAAATCAAAAGGTCAAAGTTGTAGACAAGTTTTGTTTCGACCTGAAAGAATGACTATTGAAAATCCGCCAAAGATTATCAGTGAGCTGCGCCTACACTTGGGAAACGAACTCTCCTCTTGCATGACCAGCAATTAAACCAGAAAATCAAATTTGAGTTGTTGGGATGACTGGAAAGTAAAATTCAAGATGTTGGTATTTTTTATGTGAAATTTATATGCTGAAGAATTTCATTTTGTTTGTGATAAGAGAAATAAAGTCACTAAATGTATGTGCTTTCGAGGGTTTTCAACAGTTGTTTATATTGAAGCAAAGGCTTGTCTAGAGACTTATTTCTGGTTTTGCAACAACAAAATTACCTCCTTTTTTCATTTGCATTTTCTATTTCTCTTAAGATTGAGATTATGAAAAGGATAATCCTGCCCTCTGATTTAAATGTAAGTCTTCCCATCAAGTATGTCATCTTTCGGTGCAATATAAGTTGAGCCCTGAGCCAATAATCGGATTTTTTCTTTGAAATGGAGAATGGCATTGACAATTTGAGTGCTGAGCTATCGATTGAGTGTTGTTATTTTTTTGTTGTATACCAAAACAGGAAATACATGGAATAATGAGGCTCAAGCCATTGCATTGCAAAAAATCTACCCGACTCTTCAAGGCTTAACTTACATTGTGCCGACTATGGCTCTGTAAAAACTAAAAAGTGTTTCAGCAATATCAAACTGCCTCTATTTTTATTAATATATTCTTTTCACATTAAAAACTTTCAGCTTAGATGCAATCAATTTTATGGAAAGTTTGGGAAATTAGAAAAAGATTAGTTTCACTCACTAGGAGATGTTACGAAGGCGGACGCAAGTTTTGCGACCGAATTTTCAGGATTGACAGTTCATTAGATTCTATTGTTGACATTTTTCGCCGATTTTGTGAATGGGCCCTATGAACAGAGAAATAAAAAGGGACTGAGTACGTCACCTTAACTAGTCTCCACTGGCCAGTCCCTATTAAGCAAGCCTGCGTGGCTGAGTGGATAAGAGCGCTGCACGAGAGTTTTGCGGTAGCGGGTTCGAGTCCTGCCACAGCATCCTTATTTTCTGTAGAGTGCTTTTGCATATTTTGATTTTTTCTAATGTACTCTTTTTTACTGAAAACCTCCACAAGACTAAAGAGAGTCAACTATTTGAACTTTGGATCAACAGGCAAAGACCCGCAAAAGAACTATTCAAAATCAAAATTCACCCGCCCATCACTAATTTTACTTCTAACAATTTATTTAAAGTCACACAGCTGAATATGCAGGGCAGATCCAGAGCACACTTTTTGGGGGAGCTATTTGCATTTGCATGGGGAGGGCATGGCCCCTACACCCCCCTGAATCCACCTGTGCCTGAGTTGCATCCACAATCTGACTGTATCTGTCGGAAGAACACCTCTTAACAAAAATCCTCACAGATATAGTTCCAGATTTACTGACAAATGATGCTGAGTGTGCGCCACCGTTCAATTAATGATAAAAAGCTGCAAATTAAATGACTTTTCAAAAGCGGATTGTGAAATCCATGAGATAAGTTTCACAATTGAGGCGGTGGCTGCAAAAACAGCACATACCGAAAAACCTGATTTCCAGAAAACGCATTTAAAGTTTTCATTTGCTAATAACGCGTTGATATGATTTGGAAATGAGTACAATTTTTCTTGGTTTTATGCTTTGAACCCTTTTTGAAGAGAATCCAAGGACAAATTTAAAAAAAAATGGTTTGAGTTCATTCGCGGCCAATTTAAAAAAGTGAGTTATGTGCGGTTTTTGCACCCAACAATTAAATTAACGCAAATTTAATGGGATTTGACAGTTAAATGAGAGAATAATAATTTTTTTGCCATAATTTATTGAAATATAAAAATTTAAAGTAAAGTAACAACGCAAACTGAAACAAAAAAGTAAAAACTAAATAATAAATCAGTTATATTTGGCTCGCAATTAAATGTAAAGGATAATGACCTCTCAAAGTACATGAGCATAGCCAGCAATTTGGCAACCATGAATTCTTCCCATTTGAACGCATGAGAAAAAATCGACTCTTGAGGAGACCATGGCTCTTTTACCAATCGGTTGTTCCTCATGCATTCAAATGGGAATAGTACACAGTTACACACAGTTATACTTATAGTGCATGTACTCGTATGTGCTGTTTTTGCACCCATCGACGCGATATCTCCGCGTAGAATCATCGTCACGTCACCAAATTCACAGGGGTGATACTTCTTGAGTATAATTTTCAATTGCGCTGTTGGGCGCAAAAACAGCACATACGCGCATGGGCTGTTAATGCAGGGGCCGCCTCAATTGTGCGTGCAAAAAACACTGCAAAAATGTTCAAAGCTGGAGCTGAAACTACCAATCTTCAAAAATTATTAATCAATTGGATCTTAACGACCTATGGTTTTCAGAGACTGATAGTTTCAGCTCAAATTTTGAACACTTTTGCAACCCTCTTGAGCTACATATTCTGAAACCAATCTGGAGGGCTTGACGAGCTAATTTTTGGAAGAAGTCTTAATTTGCAGATCATCATTAATCAAATGATGGCAAATGCTCAGCGCCATCTATTGGCAAATGTGGAACTAAATCAGTGCGGATTCACTTTAAGTTAATTTAAGTTTGTAATTGTAGATTTTTCTTCATTCCTCTAAGATTGATGAGATGCAGGAATTCGGTGATGATAATGTAATTGAAAAAAATGAGTGGTGTTGTGATATACCTACACCCAATTAACTTATGAGAACAGCCTTTAATTCAACCGTTAAACTTTAAAAAGAAACTTGAATTTAGTGATTTTGCCTGACGTCTTCTACCAAAAATTCTTTCAGATATTTTAACCAATCACGATGTCTGTTATTTTTTCTAAACTATCAATATTTTCTTTTCCGAGTGGTTATTTTCATTTTATGTTAGTTTTGTATTTTTGGTATTTTTAAAAGCCAATTTGTAATGTGATTTCTTGTGTTAAAATGAATCCTTGTTAATTATAAAATCCATAATTTTACGAGATTTGTGTGTGTATGAAATTATTGTTAGTGGAATAAAAGGATTATAACTGTGAGTTATATGTCATGTTTCCGAGGACATTATTTTTCGGTCTGATCGAGGCAAACAGAAACCGATTGAAGCATTTTTTGCTCGATTTTTGTTAAATCACATTTTCTATGCTGTTGAGTATCCAGCTAAGACAAAACATTTTAGGTCCAACAAGACTCCACTCATTTTTTCAGGGTTGTCGATTGGTGAACAATCGAGGGAATTTCTTGAACCATTGATGGTTTCATTGATTGAGCAGAAGATTACAGTCCAGTTAAACAGTCTGATTATACCTCAAGAAAAAAACTCAAAACTTTAATCCTTTTATCATCTGGTTTTATCAGTTGACATAAAGATGACAAAGTTAAAAAAAAAGTATGATTTCATCTTATGGAAGCACTCAAAAAGTCAGAACTATAATCTTTTCATCTATCGATTGAATCATCGTTCATTTTGAAATTTCCTTTGATTACTCACGAATGGACAACCCTGCATTCTTCACCAAGGATTATACGCACTCAGAGCTGTGAAGAAAGATTTTCGAGGTGCCACCAAGGTAGTATAACAGTAGTCTTATCAATTGTCTAACCAAGTCATGTTAACATAAAGATCACCCACATAATTTTTCTTTGTCCCTCCAAAATTTTGCCCTGAATTGAGGCATTTTTCGGTATATGGACGTATGGCGATTTACGCCCTTTTTTTGAAGAACTCGTTTTTGAAATCCTGACGATAAGACCTAACAGGTGATATAAAGTTATTCATACGTTGAACGGAAAATAACCACGGAACAATCGTTCGAATGGACGCACCTCGGCTGAATTCAGAAACGTATGGGCTACAGTACCCCTTTCGAGCGGTACTCGCAGCGGCTCGCGCTCGGTATCTGTACTTGCATCGCATCTGTATCTGATATTGATAAAAGCTCAGTGGATAAGTCAGTGTGTGCGTTTTTTGCGTTTTTGGCTCGATCTCCGATGACAACAATAAAACCCTCCTTTTTGGCTAAAAATAGGCCCAAAAGGGCCTGAACATCATCCCTCCTTCTTACAATGGGATAGTTGCAAGGGTCAACAATGTTGTGTTTTTTATAAAGAAAATGATAGTACTCGATGAGTTGAGAACAATGGTGCTTTTGGGGTTTTTCTAGATGTCCCGGTTTCGGAGATACGCACGTGTAAAGTTGTAAAAAATTGTGTCTGTATAGTGACGTCACTACGCGGAATTCCTATTTAAAACAATGTATTTTGGGCCAAAATCTCATCTCCGGAACAATGGGACGAAATTAGAAACCAAAGGCATCTTTGTCCTCAGCTCATCAAGTACTTTCATTTTCTTAACAAAAAACACAACATTTTAAACCCTTGCAACTACCCCATTTCCTTTTCTCCAGGTTTGTGACACAAATCTAACACAAGCAATACTTGTCGGATAGGCTGGGAGAGAAAAAAAAAAAAGTTTTTCGGTAAAAGGGCGTATAACACTTCAACTTTGAACTTTCACTGCTCAACTAATTTTCACTCTACAAACTTGAAATTGAGTATAGTTCTTCTTGAATGTTTGTTCTACAAGCCAGTCTTTCAAATTTTGAAAAATCTGTAGTAGTCTCTAAGTTATAACGTTTTAAACTTTCAAACGCGTTTTTTTGCCATACTTACGCCCATTTACCGAAAAATGCCTCAATTGTGCTTTTAAATTGGAAAGTTCATAGATAATAGGAAATGGGCATCGAAAAATTCATTTTTAATGTTTTCGAAAGCCCCTGACCTTTCTTAGGAGAGATACGAGGGGAAAGAGGGGTTTCCAAAACAAATATGTATTAGTCAATTGTGTCTCACAAAAATGCCCTCAAAAAAAGCCAATATTCTGAAAGAACGAACAGTTGCTGACATTAATTGCTCACGTCAATTTTTTCCAAAACCCCTTTCTTTTTGGGCGACGGGGGGGTTTTGAAAAAAAATTTAATGGACTGCTATGGATGCAAAAATTATTATTTTGCAAAAGGGCTTTTGATTGATTAGTGTTTTACAAGGCTACTTTACCTCAACAATTTTTTGGAACCCCTTTCTCCAAAAGTTTGGGGTTTCAACGCCTGAAGTAAAAATGTTTAGGAGTCAAAGTATGACTCGTGAGTCGTGATGCATACATCAAAAGGTCTTTTAAGCAAGAAAAACAATGCCACCACTCAGAAGAGGCTACGCTCACCCATTTCAAAATCACAGTCTTTTAAAGATTTGAAGGGGGGGGGGGGGTCACCCAAATCGAAATCAAATGCCCAAGATCCACCTTTAGGCAGGCCCAAAACATTACAAGTAAAAAAGAATAGCTCGAAAAATTCAAAATAACATGTGTAATTTTCTTTTTCTTAAACTTTATTTGAAATGAGATTTACACAAAATCTGTACAAATTGAACATATCGTTATTTTCTTCACCTGTACAATCATATTTTACAAATATTGAAGTTGTATTTCACTTAATGAAAATTACAATTACACTTACTCAATTTCCATAAAATTACAAACACTTGAATTTTTTTAGACTTTCCCAACATTGCTGCGCTAGGATAAAATTTTATGATAAAAGAACAATACAATTAAACCTGTTATTTCAAAACTCTGATAATGACCACAAGAATAAAAGGCAAAGAAGATAAAAACTAAACGAACAAAAATAATTAAAATCAAACAAGAGCTAGAGCTTCATTCGTGTCCAAGAGATAGTTGGTTTTGGAAGGAGAGTAGTCAATCATAATTAATTGACTGCTCCTTTAAAAAAAAAAAAAACTCCAGCATTTTTACCCTAATAAGATTGCATTAAAGTCGGCACAGTTTTTGGTTGTGAACAATATTTTGTTGGATTAGAGTCAAAGGATAAAAGAAACTTTAAGCTGTCTCAGCTTGTAGGAAACAGGCTTATTCAAAGTCTGCATCTCTAATTTATTTGAACATTTAAATTTGAGAAAATCATATCTTAAGAACCGTGATATGATTATTGAAAGTCATAAATGAAACGACCTTTAAAGCAATAACAAAACTTCAGAATCTGACGGGTTCTTCAAAGAGGTGTCACACACCTTGAAGGATACTGATTGACATTAATTAGAAAGAATAAAAAGACAAAAAAAAGAAACCCTTGGAAGAAAAAACAAATGAGGTCGTACTGAAAAACAGAAATCAATGCTAAGATGAAGTCTGACCTATAATTAATGAACCCGGTCCTCCACCAGCTTAGAGAAAGTATCACAACTTTATAGAGCTACTCACACTGAGCCTGCGTTATGTCGTCATAGTTGTTTGCACACTCAAAGGCTATTATTAAAGTTAATGGGTAAATTTCAGAAGTTTAGTCACTATCATAATTGTTCTGTTGGTTTTTACACAAGCTGCTCAATTTCATTCATCAATTAAAAAGCTTCCAATAGATCCATTGGGGGATACACAACTATCAAAATAGAGAACAACAGAGATGTATAGTTCCAAAAAGGGGCATCTATGTAGGTCTTTCTGAGTTCGAGAAGTATTAGAAAAATGAGTAGACAGTATCGTCTATAACCAGAAAAAGTGGGCCTTTTTTGGAATAAAATGTTGCAGTCACCGAGAAAAGCTGACCTCGAAGAAGGCACATTTAGGTAACATTTTACAGTAGGTACTTTTGGAACTGAATTCCTTTAAACCAGCCTTTTTTTTTTTTTTAAGAATAACCTGTTGTTTCTTCTCACAAAGAGATGCAGGAAATAATTTTTTTTGAGATGGAAAGAAAAACTGAAGTGGATGCATCATTTAAAGATGAAGAATCAGTCTTTAGCTTGTTTTCTGATTTTGTGCGAAAGATACTTTTTGGAAACATACGACTCGCTAGTGATTGGAAGAAACTTGGAAAAAAGCTGAGAAAAGTCATTGATTTGGAGGTCAAACTTAATTTCTCCGACATGCAATCGGAGCAAAGAATTATAATGGCGTGAAAATTCATAAAATTGAGTTCTTTATAAGACTTCAGTTGTTCAAAAAGTGTGCGTATCAATATAATTGGAAACAATATGGACAGAATTACTCACTTAAAGTAAAAAAAATCTGCTGAGATATTTACCAAACATTAACCACTCGCACGACAGAAAAAGAACAAGTAGATGGACATGATTTTTTGTCAAAGAAACAGATTGAGAGAAGAGTAGAAAAAGGGTAACTGTACGTGAGGGCCTTGCTGGAAAAACAACACGGGCATAAGTTGCAATGGGAGAAAAATCCGTTCGGAAGTTGAACTGTGTCTAATGTCTATCCGCTAAAATATACCTTGCATGTAAATATTGATGTATAAATTAGTAATGAGAAAGCCGCCACTAATCTTTATTACGCCATTGTCAAATTTCCTGTAAAGGAACTAACCTCTGAGTGGGTTTGTGTCGTTTTTCAAGCAAACATTTTTACAAAGCTCTTTCGGTTAGAATGCCAACTCCCTGAAAAATCCAGATATTGATTTAAAAATTTGACTATATATTAAGTATATTATATTGATTGAGATGTTTGCCAAAAAAACAACACATACTTGAACATGCTCATTTTCTGGCTAGGTCTACAATTGATGAGTATAGATTGTAGAAATTGTTTATTATTCTTAACTGATTTTGGGTTGGTCAATTAATCAAAGCAGTTGACATTGCAATGCTGCTGATGAGAAAAAAAATCAAAAGAAAATCTGTTGTTCGTTCTTTTTTAATGCATGGATTTTATTTCTTGATTACTATTAGTCAAGATCAAGGTCAACCTATTGACCACTTTATGACCAAAATCAGGAAAGTATTTCAGTATTTTTGATCAATCCAGAAGACAAGCTCTTGAAGTCAAGAAAAGTCTGGAAAGTTCAAGGAAAGTCTGAGCAAGATACCTCTCAGGACAAATAAAAGAAAAAATGAAAATATGGAGGAACTAGAAAGCTGATAAGTTAAAAAAGTTCTAAATAAAAGACCTTCCCTTGGAGCGGGCATTGCAACCATCATATTGAGAGAAAATGCAGAGTAACAGTCAGTAGCCTGACAGGAGCGGATTCTCTTTCGACAAATTTTTTTTGTAAAAAAGAACTATTTATCAGGCATTGAAAAAGGTAAGACAACTAGTATTTTCCCAGTTCTGATTGCTGACCACCTATCAAAATGCTGGTGTTAACTGAGATAACACTTCCACAACAAAGAACTCGATGTGTTTCGATTGAAAATTTTAGCCCATCGTAATTTGCAGACGAAATAAGCAGTTGCAATAAAGTCCAGCAACCCAAACCACAAGTTCATTTTGCGTGGATTACAAAGCGAACAACTGGACTGAGAATAAAAATATGAAACAGATGGAAAAAAAAAAAAAAAATAGAAGTACTGAACATCTGAAACTCCTGATCTAAAGTGTGGCATGTATCAGACTTCCAACGCTTATGGGTTTTTTTTCCAAAACACCTTTAACAGGGCTTGAGTAAAAATAAAAAAAAAAAAATACACAGAGCTCGAGATACGAGTTTATCCTCAACATTCACACAATTTTGGATAAGTTTGCTGCACAGAAATCCCTCAAGGCTACTACTGAGTTGAGACACCAGCAATCGAGGGTTCTTAGACTTTAACTGATTGCATCAAACAATTTACAATGCAAGGAAGTTCTAATATTTTAGGCTTGAATTAGTTATTTGGCTAAAATTAGACTTTTCTCTCAGCGCCAACTAAATGCCCGACATCTCCATCCCTCAAAAGCGTTCACATTATTTTATTTGTTTGAGATGTAACAGTTAATAAACTGAGCTTAACAGGTAAGAGGTACAGAATCACCTTGATACTGAACAGTTTGTCGCAAAAAAAAACACACCAGAGTAATGAAACTTTAGAAAGAGTAAAAGTATTACGAGCATTTTGTTGATTTAATTTGAGGTAAAAATCATGGGAACTAAGTGCTTCATTACAAAGCTAAGCCTTCATTGGTTAGCAAAAGGCTTTTAAAATTAGCAGCTTGCAAATCTTTGTCACCAAGTGGAGATTGTGTAATAGACAGCAACTACTGCTTATCTACTCCCGACAAACCCCAAAGTTTGTTTGACTTAGCTTCAAACCGATTACACAAAATTTTTGCCAACTAAAACAACCTAGAAACCCATAAAAAATTAATCCACAGCTCGACTTTTGCTCGACCATTGCTCGAAATGGTGCGTTGGCCTAAAAATACTTATTCAAAAATAAAATAAAACAAATATGAGTTTAATTTGAACCAAGAGAAGACTTAAAATAAAACGGCCAAGTCAAACATTCAAACGAAGGTACATGGAGCAACATATTGCATTGATTTTTTCAAGAAAACAATTGTTAAAAGGTGTGCGAAATGAAACTTGTACTAAACTATAGGCAAAATATAGGACAAAAAAAATAAAGAAACTGTTCAATAACAAGATAAACGAAGAATTTATTGCTTGAAAATCAAACGATTTTACCGTTTTTTATGCTGAATCCTTTCATACAACAACATTTTGAAATTTTGCAATAGTAGAAAATAAAAACTTACGAAATTTGAGACAAGAAGTAGATACAAAATTAAAAGTAATGAATATAGTGAATAAAAAATTGGATAATTAAAGATTAATAAATTAGGTATAATTGATTTAAAGATAAAAAATTAATTAAGTCACAATAACAAGGAAATAACAAGTGTTTCAAAAATTGGAAAGAGAAAAATGGAGTAAATAAATAAAAGTAATTAATTTTTAAAAGAAAGAATGAATAATATTCAATTTATTTCTTTCATTCAGACTAAATTGAACGATCGCTTAATGTTATATCGGTGGGGAAAATTTTGTGCCGGCTAAAATTTTCTAGACCATTTCTACTTCCACTTCTCAAACAATAAGATAAATTTATAAAACAGTAGTGACCAGGAATAACACTAAAAAACCTTTGGAATAAATCGATTAGAAAATGAGAAGAGGTAAGTTGAAACTCATTGGATGATTAACAATGGTTCGGAAAATTCCACCTTCTTAAAACATTTCCCAACTGAATGAACGAATCAATTTCATTGATGACAATACCTTCATATTAAGTTAGGGAACACATTTTTCTGCTTAAAAACAGACACAGATAAGGCATGTTTCTTTCCTTTGAACCCAAAAACTAGCAGACCTATTTTTTAGTATTACCAGGGACAGATTAGCATTCAGTATAATCAGATTTCAATAGTAAAGAAAAAACCCAGTGAAAAACCAATACAAGCAAACGCAAAAGTTATGACAGTGAAGAATGCACTCGGAGCGCAGAAGGTTGCTTTGATTACATCTGGATTCGCCACTTATCTCGAATTCTTGACTGCCAAAATTTTTGTGTTTGATATTACCTATTTTGACTGCGTAGAAGAGGGCAAACAAATGATTAATGATAATCTATGACCAAATAACTATGGAGAAATGAGATTTCTTCATACTTTCACAAATGAAAAAACAAAACAAAAAATTGATTAAAGGTATCTGGTTTTGCGTCACAAAGAAAACTGCAGTCTAACCAAGAGACGATTGAATAAAATCTTGTGTAGTAATCTGATCATAGAATAACATCTTTCAGTCTGTACATCATTAGTGATCTCAGTTTCGACTAAGAGGGATGAATCGATTCCATCGTTTCATTTTGTTCTTTCACATCTTTAATTTTAAAGAGAATGAATATAAGTACTATGACCTTCAAAAGAAAGTCTTATGTTGTCAGTTACTTTTCAAAGAGTTTTAGATTTTTTAAGGCATACTTTCAAGTGACAATGCTGTTATGGACTCTGAAACACCTGAAAATTACATAAATGTTTAAAACTAGTCGAGGAATGGAAAAATGAAAATTTCTACCAGGATACTTTCTTTTGAGAATCATAGTACAAGCTAACAAACAGGAATTTTTTTTTTATAACTATTCACAATTTAAGGCATTAAAGTATAAATTAAAACTCTGAACGATTGTTTGTTTTTTTTCCCTAGGAGAAATAAAAAAAGTTAAACAATAAACTTCGTGATTGACTTTCACCTTTTTGTCAAGACTGTGACAAAATAAATTCTCTCTACATTGCAAGACTTGAGATATCTCCGGGATTCCCGCGATCATTAATGTAGAAGAGTAGAAAAGGCAGAGAAAATATTTATTTATTTATGAGACTGACATGGAAATGTACAGTTGGCAAATTGAAGAAAGTCCGTCAACGTCTTAGATTTTGGTTCAGGTAGGCCACCAACAATGCTTGAATCCACTGTGATACGTATTGCAGGTTGCCTACCTGAATCACAAAATACCAAAATCTAAGGCGTTGACTGATATTCTTTAATTCGCCGACTGTAAATACGGAATTCAACAAAAAGCAGATCTGAAAGAAATTTTTGAAAAAACCCAAGTCCGTGTCTCCAAGTTGAGGGGTTAAAACAGAATGAAAAGAATTTTTGTTAGAGACCGCACATCAACCACACGATGGACAGCTTTTCTTTCTGGGATCTGCAAAGAGTAGAGAGGCTATGCTATGTTATAAATCCATCTCAAAGTGTGACATCATAAACGATCTGATTCTGGTTTGTTTGCCTCAAATTTTTCAATCTTAAATCAAAAATTGTAATTCATTCAGTGGAAATCAGTTTTAAATGAAGAAGCAAAGATTTTCCAGAGACTATCTGGATACAGATTTCTAATACAACTATTCAGGTGAGAAAATTTTGCTTGTTTCTGTTGTGTCAGTTTCTTTGTTGTACAAATCCTTCCAAAAGTAACAGTTGTATCAATTTCTGTGTCCAGACAGCCACTCTAAAACATTTACACTTTTGTTTAAAACTAATTTCAAATGGATCTGTCACAACATTTAATTTTAACTTCGAAGCTTAAAAAAAATGAGGCAAACAAACGAAGCCAGCATAACAATGTCTAGAAGAGATTTCCATTTGAGGGGCTGAGAAGCAACCCGCGTGACAAAAATTTGAGAATCTCAGTATTTAATGAACATGTACCATCAAACACAAAAGTTTCGGCAGTCGATAATTTATACCGAGCTCAGGAAAGAGGCACGTAAGGCCGCAAAAAATCGCAGATAGTCAAATTTATGGATCACGAAACTAGAATATATACTTTTTCTAAAATGCAAATCAAGAAATCAGGACCCATTTTCAACTGCTAGGCAAAATTCTATGCCTCCTTTCAGCGCTCAGTGAAAATTCTTAACTGCCGAAATTTATACGTTTGATTTTACTAGTTTTACAAAATTCAGACCTTGTTATGCAACAGTGAAAGAAAAAATGAGGGTAGATTACCCCCTTACAGACATGAATGAACTAAGACAACGGTCTTGGGGTTTACATTGTCGATTCTCTCGCAGCCACAGACAGTTGAAGTGAAAAGCCGAAAATTCAAAACTGACCAATCAGATATTGGTTTCACATTTAAAAAAAAGCATCTGAGCCAATCAGATTCCTGAAATTTAAACGTCCCGCTGTTCACTAAAATAATCTGTTCAGAGACACTAAAAGAACATCCTCCACTCGTGAGTAGGCAGAGGTTTCCACTGAGAGAAATTTGCCTGTTAATTCAACCGGACTTCTGTTTAATATTTACTAATTGGGAATTCCTGTTCTTTCAACAGGAGTTCCTGTTGCTTGACCTGTAGAAGTAACAGGAATTCCTGTTGAAACAATAGGAATTTCTTGTTAAAATAACAGGAATTCCGATTAAGCAAGTATTGAAGAGACATTCAGTTACCAGAACAAGAAATTTTTCTCAGTGTACATACATAATTGCTGATTGTAACAGTGCCAATTAAAATACTATGTGAGGGTAAGGGATTAAGGGTGGTGGGGATGAATTTATTCACACAAAAAAAAAAGAAGGATAAGCCCATAAATTAGGACCCTCAGGACAATGTTCCTTCAAAACTGTTCAGTTCCAAGCCAGTTTCTGTTTGTTTATCCGAGCAATAAATGGTGCTTTACGAGTCACTTTTCTTTAAAATATTTTCCAACTGACACTGAAGTCATTCAAGAATCATTTACATCAAAAGGAGAGATTTCCCTGCATATTTAAAAAAGAAAAATCAATTAATAGATTATTATTCAATAAAAGTTTGCAACAGTTTCCAGTTTAATACTTAAAGGCAGAGCTGACGGAAAGCTTCTTTCAAGCTTTCGACAGGATTGCAAGTTTACAGTTGCTAAGCAATCGTTCCTGATAAAACTTAAAAGCAATAGTAAACACAGTGGCAAAACACGTTTTGAACAACAAGAAAAGGAATTGCAGTTCATCATCATTGCATCATTGCGCGATTGTGCCATAAATAAAACAAAGCAAAAAGTATATTAATTCAGCACTTAATTGTTTCTTTTTTGCTAGGATTTGACAAATACCATAGTGCTGGAATTAAATATGACAGAGAGTTATTTCTAAAATTAATACCAGTCCCATGAACACATGAAAGAAAAAAAAAAAACAGAGATATTGAAATTTGAAAAATTCCGTGATTGGATATCCTCAAAAGATCTGTAAAAATATTGACGTAAAAAAAAAGACTGAAAAAATAGCAGATGATTTTTTTTTTAAAAAAAAGGAGAAAAAAAAAAAAAAATTAGAAAATATCACGCAAATCTTTAAATTGGTATCACTAAATTATAATGATCTAATTATTCAGTTCTAGCAAAATTTATAATTAGCTACAAGTCTAGGTAAAATTATACTAGATCCGACAAAATTACAAATTGGGGATTAAAATCACAAGAGAAGATATACATAATAATATACATTACATGTAGGTAAAAATCAAGTAAAACAATTAATTATAATCATCAGATACATTAGACTAATTTTTTTATGCGTGGAGCCTGATGGAACAAGTTACTCTTGATTGGGAGTGATTTGTTCAGAGTTCTGATTTAAAAAAATAGGTTTGATCCAAATTCTTGCGTCTCGTGTTTGTTTACTTTTTTGAATTGCACAATTAGGTTTTTTGTGTCATTTTTCATGGAGAGGCTCTTTGAAATCATTTCCTGAAATGGAACTTGTGCTGTGTTAAAGCCAAACGGTCAAGGAACTCAAGATTCCAGTAGAATTGACAGATTTGAGGTTATATCTCATTTGACTACAAATAACTGCCATCAGTTAACGACTCATCAGAGTGGTTTTAATGTTCAGTTCCATTTTGATTGAACATTCAAACCGTGCTGGCTAACAGCAGCAAAAAAATATTGAGTTCCATCATGGTCCGATTAAAAAAGTTAGCCTATAGAAGAATTATTTATTCAACTATTTAATGAGCATTGTGTATTCAGCTCCAAACATAACTTAAAACAGTAGGGTACCATTCACTGCAAGTGCTCCAAGAATTAGCCAACAGAGAAATGATTGGATTTACAGAGCAAGAGGCAAGAAAAAAGAATAAGCACAATAATTACCACAGGTATAATTATTCTACACCCAGCAACATTGACACGCGATATGTTAGGTACTAAGGCTCCCAAAAGAATCTTCCACATCACAGCGAGTCGGGAAATTTTCTTACCCCCACTCTACTGCTCGAGCAGTGAGAGAAGTCGTCTCACTGCCAAATGATTGGGAGGAGGGCGGAGATTTTGAGTCGGAATGCTATGGATGTTATTATCTCGATACAAGCCGAGGACCAGTTCGCATATCACCTCTGCCGTCTTTCTTGCATTGGAAAGGGTCAAAATATTTCCCCGCTCGCCGTTATGCGGAAGATTATTTTAGGAGCCATAGTACATTTTAGTCTAAATTCCACGTTTCCGATGAAACATTCACAAAAAATAAAACCATTTTGGAATAAAAAAGAAGAGAGAAAACATTTGGAACTCACACTGACTATTGGTTACTTGAATAATTAATTAAACACTGTACAATACGCAGGGAGACGACTTGACTTACTATTCTGGGAGCATATTGTATAGCTGTCTCTTTTCATGGCCGCAACGATTTTGCAACCACGAACCACCAATACATATACTGAGGGCTCCGCCTACACAGTCACAAGGTTGCAGGTGACCAGTAGAAATTATTTAAAGAAATCAGAATTCTGATGAGTAAATTATTTCTTTTTTCATGACTTTCCTCAAAAATCTGTGGAGCATAATGTACTTCGGTGAATACAGTATTGACTAAAGATAAAACAAAAATGTAAGTAAATTTATGGGAAAACGCAGAATTTGCCACTTCAAGAGGAAAAATAATAACGAGAGGCAAGTAGGTACCAATTCCGAGGGAAAACTAAATTCGTAAGCACATCCAGCAGACACTACAAATGAGGTATCTTGGTTCTAAGGTTTGAGGGAGTAAGGCTGGAAGCAAAATTGATTAATGGGTACATTCAACATTCTGTCATGGACATTGAAATTGCATCAATCCCCCTACAATTTTGTCGTAGTGATACCTGTGCCTTACATGTAAACCATTTTGGAGAAATAAACTGTTAGAACATTTCAACGATTTAAAAAAGACATTCACTTTGAAAATTAGAGTATTGCACTAAACTAGGAGACAAACAGAATTGGGCAATAAGATTCTCAAACGTTGGCATCAGCAGTTAAGTCGTAGTTTCCGATGAAACGCAAGGCTATGCGACGATGTGACCCTATCTAACCCTAACTAGACACGAATGATGCAAGAGAGAGTAGAAAAATGTTCAATTTCTCGCGTTGCTGCGTGGTATGGTGCTAGAGTCATCAGTCGGATCAAATTATCTCAACCAAGGCTGCGTTTCCAGACTCTACTTTGTGATTGAGTTTTTCTATAGGCGATGTTCCTACAATCTAGCATCGTTGCCTCAAGCAGACCTTTAGAAATCAAGTTGATTATGGCCTCTAAGTCTCATTGAAATCCAGGCTTAATCAGCAGCTTAAAAGTTTGTTAAAATTACACTATAACTAACCACTGAGCATTGATCGACTGTGTGCAAAGTTGCACCAAGTCTGTACAATGGATATTCATATGCTAGACTAAGGATGCAATTTTTCCCCGGCAATCAAGGCAGTATTGGTAGAGTGCCCCTTATCTAACACCTCACAAAAAAACCTTTCCTAGCAGTTCTCAGACACACTTGTATTGATGAGTGACACCGCTAGATTGAACACTGAACCATCAGAGGACAAAAAACACATTTTAAAGTCCAACTCACATTATAATGATGGGTACGTAAAGGTAAGGTTCCGTTTACATGGAGTTAAGTTTGACCCAAGTCTTACTTTGTCCAAATCTGTTTGCCCCCTGGAGTTATTAGACATTCTACTAACACCATCAATGATTCTGCTTGCAACAGAACTATTGAGAGTACAATTCCTTCCTCCTATTTCTCTCAGTTTACTTACACTAAGGTACATATATCTACTTACAAAAAATAGAAAAGGGCATTTGTTTGCTTTTTTTTTGCTTACTTTTTTTTCCTGCTGTGTATCAAACACTTAATAGAGGGAAAAACAGTTTTAAGTTACATTTAGAGTACAAAAATAAATTAAAGATGATAAAAAATTGTCTACGTGCAGTCAACTTATTTAGTGATTATGTGGCGAGCAAATAAATCAAGAACTTTCAATGCATAAAGATTCATAATTTTGAAGTATGTACACATTTATCTTTATACAACAATAAGTATTTGTTATTGACATTCTTTTACTCTCTTGAAAAAAAAAAAAAAAAATAATAAAAAAATAGAAAAAAAAATTAGTACATAAATTCACCTGTCACATGTAGATCAATAATTAAAACCATTATGGTCGCATACATGCTTTACAAAAAATGCATACTTTATGTACAAATGGTAATATTTACAGAAATAGAGATGTTGCTTCCAATCAAATGGGAAAAAATACATAAATACACATGTAAAAGGTAAACAAGTAAAAAAATCATTATTGAGTACGTTATTGAACGACACAAATTACCATCCTCCATGGACCTAGAAAAGACAAAAGGAAAAGGCGATAAGAGGGCTACCTCAACAAAGGGTTAAAAAGAAACAACAATCGGAGAATGAAATGAAAACTAAAGCAATAACAAGGCAATACAAAATATATCAGATTGAAAACAATCCTAAAGGAACCTTATCTGAGCCTACAAATTGCATTTAAACATACAAATCTTTCGTGAAAACTAAGAGACAAACGACATGAGCTAGTTGGTAGCTTGAAAGGCTTATTATGACAGGGGTCTTGAGGCTTTGGTTAACTATTCTTCATCTTTCCCGAACCATTTTTATTTTTTTGTTGAACTTGTGGAATTTTTTTGAGGGTCTGATCTAACCCTTTGCGGTCTCATTTTTTTTTTTCACTTGCAACCCCAACAGGTCGTAATTAAAAACGAAACAGAAAGGTTATTGTTTGTTGTCACGCCGCGCCGCTTGCGCTGTGGGCAACCTCCGCTTTGCGTGAGAATGAAGTGCTAGAAGTTCCCTAGAAGACCCATAGAGCGCAGCACATGCTGAAGTTGTTGGGGCTGACCCAATACAGGACTCAGCCGAACAAAACTTTTTTGTCATGTCGAGTGAGCCCCGACATGCGACCAGAACGGGAATTTTACGATGTCCGGCCTGACCCGACACACGACGCAAAGGGTTAATTACAGAAAAAATTTAAGTGATTCCAGGCGAAACTTTTCCAGAACTCAATTCAATGGATGGTGCCACTAGTCGCTTGTGGGAAAAGTTGTGTTTTTGGCATTTTAAATTGAAACTAAAGAAAGGACGCCAAATTCAAGAACGTCTGCGAAATTCTGTTGCTGATTTTTTGAGCCAAAAACAGATTTATTAAGATTTTAGTTGGTATTGTGTCACTACAAAACAGAACAAACAATAAGAGATTACATCAACTTACCAGCATAGGAGGTAATATCAAAAGTTGGCTATTATTTTGTACAGCGAAATTAGTCAATGGTTGTTCTGGTGATCAGTTCTTCACAGTGCTTGAGCCTGCAAATAAACATATATTAGAAGAATAAATAAAGACAGAAAACAAGGTAAAACAACTGCATGAAAAAATTACCCCCAATTCAGTTTCGACCATTTTTTCAATAATAACAAAATTGGATTCAAGAGGTTAATCTTGACTAGAGATCAAAACTAAAATAGAGAATTTCATAAGTCAGAACAGCATTAACCCCTTAACGACCGCACCCGCGTCAACTCCGGCTACGAATGTTGCATCTGTGAACCACGCTCAAGTTAACTCGGGGTACGAATGTTGCATCTGTGGACCACGCCCAAGTTAACTCGGGTTGGGTCCTCCGCCTGTATTTCCCGCTCTTACACACTTAGGGTGCACCTGAACATAGGCAACCATCACCTCTATCTGTTCGAGAGAGTATGAACTACAGCTTGCACTCCCAATACAGTGCGCGCACATCGGTCGTCGCTGCGCGGCAATGTCTAAGAGCTTTCCTGTATTCTGTTCTGTATTCTGTTGCACGTATGTTGTAAACAAACCTTTCTCGTATTGTTGTTTCTCATGAGGTTTTTGTTTGTTTTGGCTTTCCTCTGTGGATTTTAGAGTTATTTCATGTTTCCTTGTGGACTTAATAGTGAACAAATTAGTGAAATTATCACTCAACCTGAGTCGGATGTTGGTAATGTTTTCCAAAAATAAACCTGGACAAGGGGGTGTATGCAGCCGGAGAGAAACTTGGTCTGTAAGGGGTTAAGGAGTGGAAAGACTAGAAATTATTAACGGATTGAGGAACCTGCCTTCCTTTCTTTTCTCCCATCAGAACACATGCGTTAGAAAAGAGCAGATAAGGGGCAGTCACTTTATTTTTGTCCCCTCTTCTATCCTTTTCCAACACATGCATTCAAATGGCCAGAGAGAGAGAAAGAGAGAGAGAGGACAATTTTCCTGGATTTTCCATTGTTAGAATGGGGCAGTTGCAAGGGTCTGAAATGTTGTGTTCTTTATCAAGAAAATGAAAGTACTTGATGAGCTAAGAACAAAGATGCCTTTGGTTTCTAATTAAGTCCCATTGTTCCGGAGATGAGATTTTGGCCCAAAATACATTGTTTTAAATGGGAATTTCGCGTAGTGACGTCACTATGCGCACGATTTTTTACAACTTCACACGTGTGTATCTCTAAAACCGGGACACTCAGGAAAAAATCAAAGAAACCTTTGTTCTCAGCTCATTAAGTACTACCATTTTCTTTACAAACACACAAAATTTCAGACCCTTGCAACTGCCCCATTGGACTAGTATTAAGACCTTCATATGCAACCTTAGACAGTTTGATCAAACATGCCGGTAAGGCAACATGACCCTTTCAGAATTCAAAAATAAACACGATGAAAGTTGTTGTTTTCAGACTTGATAATGGTTGATAGTTCTATGCAGGGGTGCAGAATGTTCTTCTCCTCCACATTTTACACACAATCCAGAATTGCTTCCGCAATCTGAGATCCCCCGGCTTCCACATTGAATACCTTTTGGCAAAGCACTTCAACAATAAATTGATGACCTTTTTGTTAAGAGAGTCTCAAAAATCCATCAGAAATTGAAAGGAGCACGAAAATTTGGGGTTTTTCCCAAGATGATACTTTTTTTTTTTTTTTTTTTTTTTTTTTAAATTTTGGAAGAGCATCCACAGTTTTTACTGAGCCTCCACAAGCCTCCGCGTGTTCGTGAACATTCTGTACCCCATCTGTACCCCTGGTTCTATGTTTTCCCAGATGAAATATAATTCGCTGACAATTACAGGGTTTCCCTGATGCGACACACCCTGCATTTGCTTTTGGAGTGTGTTGGTTTTTGTTGTTGTTGTTTTTTTTTTACACAATATCAACTATAAAGGAATTAATATTGTGAAGAAATAAAGAAAAAAGAGAACATCTTGAAGAAAGTCTATGACTTGATTACTTACTTCACCTTCCAGGTTCTCCATCGCTTGATTCTGAGGAGCTACTCGAACCGCTTGACGAGCTGGAGTCAGAATCTGAACTACTACTACTAGATGCTGAGAGTCTTCCGGTTCCTGGTCCTCGCACACCATCTGCTCAACCAAACAAGGCTTACGATCAAAAAATGTGGTAAAAAAACACATACTCAGATAAATCTTCAACCATGCAACTTTAAAAACTGATTTTCAAAAATCCTCTGGAAGAAAAGTTGATCTCACACATTTCTTACAGCAATCTGGTCCTGATAGATTTTCGATCAAATTAGTACCAATTGACGTATCACTTCTCATTCAAACCGATCGCCTCGGAGAGGGAAAAAAAAATCTTTGCATCAGTGATTAGATAATCTTTGCACCTGCGTATTAGTCTCAACTTGTCTACCTGTTTGCTAATCCTTGTCTTGCATTGATACAGCGGCTCATCTCTCTTTCATTTTTTTTTGTTTCTTGCATTTACTTTAAAAAAGAGATTATTCATTTATCCCGAAACATCAACATGACCAGCAAAAAACACAACCAATTTGAGGTTGTGTACAAAGCGCTAAATGTATATCGAAGCTAACTCTTTCTAACAATTTCATTTATCCTCATTCCTTTTTTGGAAAAGTAAAAAATGGTCTTACTTTACAAAAGACCGTTGTAGATTTGTAGAGATTTGTGTATGAATGAATGAATGAGTGAATGAATGAATGAATGAATGAATGAATAAAATTTATACCCTGTAATTTGCAATTTGAAACAAAAAGTCTGTGATTCATCCTGAAATACACACTTTCCACTAAAATTCTAGATATCACATTTATTATCTTTCCACAAAATTTTAGCTCCCAAGTGGGTTTTTCATCGATGGAGCGCACTCAGCATCATTTTCAAATAATCTAAAGTGAACAAATATTCGATGACAAAAACAGACAATTTATTTACCAAAACTCACGCACTACCTATCTAGCCCTTGTTAAAATAGTCACATTTTTTTTTTTTTTTTTTTTTTGGAGTCTCACCATACAACATCCAACTGGACTGTACATTGATTGATGAGCAAAGATGTTGATGTCAATAGCCAATGAGAGCGAAAAATCAGATTTTTTTACTAAGGTCATCAGTCAATGTGTGGTCCAGTTGAATTTTGCTCCCTACATTATTCTGTATTCCCCAAAAAACAAGTTAGCCACTGCGCAAACGGTTTTTAGTACAAGATCTCTGGTGTATACTGTCTCTGGCCCAATCCTTCAAAGTGTTGGGTATTTTGACAGGAAATAAATCTGCGCTATCATTCATGATGATGATGATCCCTGAAAACATTAATGATCCTCAAAGCTTTGCGAGATGCCAAACTACATATAGACTGTTTTAGTAGAGCGATATATCGTATCGATTGCCGTCCGAGGGCCTCTGGTTCCAAACAAACTTTGGTTCAATGTAATTTCCCCATAAGCGAACTTTTAAACGGAAATTTAGGGTATTGAATCAAACAATTAATGCGACCTTTTTGCGATTATGAATTCTACGTCCTCGAAAATGCATAAAATTGCCTGGTTCCACCCGTAAAACTGCCGGAATCAACAAGATATTACAGATTAAACGATGCGTTTGGAGGTTGGAATCACCCAAATGTTATTGTTGTTGTTGTGGAATTTGGCGGGATTTTGGGCGATTCTAACCAACAAATGCAACATTTAATCTGTAATATATTATTGATTTCGGCAGTTTTAGTCAAGGAACCAGGCATACTGAAGAATTTTCGAGGACGTAGAATTCATAATCGCAAAAAGGTCGCATTAATTGTTTGATTTATTACCCTAAATTTCCGTTCAAAAGTTCGCTTATGGGGAAATTACATTGAACCAGAGTTTGTTTGGAACCAGAGGCCCTCGGACGGCAATCGATACGATATATCGCTCTACTAAAACAGTCTATTATGGTGGATGGTGCCCACCTTTATCACCAGATGTTCACTTGAAAGCTATTTTAAGGATTCAATTTGATCGTCTGAAAAGGCCTTAAAAACCCAATCTCAAATCAAATATTGCTTTTCTAAGACAGAACCCAAAGCATGCCCCTATTTCTAAATTATCTGCTTCTCACTCTGTGGAACCAGACGTCCACAGCAGCATTAAAAATGTCAGTACATTATCATCTCCGGAATTCTTCTTTTCAGCTGTTTTTTGTTTATTCAGCCTTGATCATGCAATTCTTATGGTTAACTGTGAAAAATTCTACTGACTTATTAAAATCTAAAAAAGATTCTTCGTCTTGAAACAACAAAAAGATTATGATCGCAAATTTAAAAATTTCATGCAGATACAATCAAAGGATCTAAAACCATCAGCTGCATCTAGGTAGTCTAGCTTTCCCTCAATGTATTACTAAAATTATTATAAAGAGGCCCGGAAAAGAGCAACTGCATAGTTAACTTCTCAACAATTCTGTAATTTTTGGAAGCTACGAGCAAAAATAATACATCCTGGGGAGGCTAAATAACTAGGCACCACTAACACTTTTTCATTACTTTACTGTATGGATCCTGAAGAAAAAAGATCAATATATAAAATGTAAGGGCAATTCTAGGTATTGTAAGCTCTTGTGAGCACTACACAAACTAAAGAGCAGAGTTGTTAAACGTGTTTGACAAGGCTGCCAGCAGTAATAAAAAAGTTTTTTCTTATCTTTTCGGATTCATTTAACAACTCTGCTGAAGAGAAAGGAGAGATATTTCAAAGTGAGACTTAAGTGCTGTACCTTTCTTAGACTGTTTTTTATTAGCACCCAGTTGCCCTGTAACATCTTGTAGTCTTTTTTCTAATTCCTGTTGCCTCTCCGCAAGCTGCTCATTTTTCGACTTCCCTGCCACTCTTTTATCTGCATAAGAAAAATTAATTTTTCACAGTTTCATAAACTTGGAAATTTTTTGGCGAAAACTGATAATTCTTTATCAGTCGTCTGAAGTTACTGTCAAGAGCCGAAATCAAAAATCCGAAAACATTATCGTCTATCACAGAGACTCAGCTTTCCTACATTTTGGATGAAAAGAAATAAAGAAACGGACAATATCAGAGGGTCTACAAATGAGAGATTGTAAGCATCTTTAGACAATTTTTATGAAAAAAAATATGGAAATTTCAGCACCTTTAAGATTTCCAGGAGCCATGAGTGATCAAACTTGGTTGAGAAGTAGACATGGGTAGTCCCAGTGATGCAAATTACCTTTGTTCAACTATTTAATGAATGAACATGAGATTTAAATCATTTGCACTCAGTAAACGGATAAAACTCAACAGACAAATTTTTGAACAATTCAGTCTGTTACTGTCATCCCATTTTGATTAATTATGACCCAAAAATTTCATCAGATTATTACAGAGATGTGACTTGTAAGTTTAGAGTAAATTCTTCTTATTCCATTTGGGTTGACAAAAAAATAAAAAAATTGTAAAGACCCCTGATTGATTAAATTACAATATAAAATTGAAGCTGAACAGGTAAATGGAGAGGATTGTTAATTTATAAGGTTCAGAGACTGAAAGTTCTGCACTCCTCAACTAATAATGATAAAAATTCTTAGAATTACGAAGAAAAGAAATACATAGTTCATTAACTTCCTCCTTGCGCTTGAGAAAAGAAAAAGTACATTAGAAATCAGATAATATTTTCCAAGTATCTTTAAATTTGAAAGGAGTAGTGCTATACGCAACATACGATCCACCCGACCTTTCATCACACAGTTTTCAATGAGATGAGAGAGGAGGAACGTGCAGTTGAGCTGAAAACATTTCCATCTTGACACTGATTACTTACAACCACTTCAAGATAGAAAAGTGTAGCGCCTTACATAAGCTATTTAAATCAAATAAATTTGATTGAAACACACCTAACTTGACAAGAGCGGGATCATTTTGAGTATTGGGTTCTGACTCGCTTCACTCAACTTCCGCAGTTTTTCTGCTGGGAAAGCTACTTGCAAAGAATGAGCACAAAAACGCTGTTGCCAAGCAACTTCTAGCAAATAAATTATGATGCGAATGGGTTAAGTTGACTGATGACCTGTTTCTCACTGAATAAATTCTTTCCACAATCTGGACGTTAAGCGCACTGTCTCTTCTTTATATGATGTATCTCTGTATTTAGGCAATTATGGTGTTGCCTATTAATGCAACCTGTAACACTTTCTAGAGAAGTAGCCGTGTCGACAGAGTCTCCAGGCAACTAGAGTTTTCCAGGAGCGCCATGAGGTCTCAACTTAAGCAAGTGCGCCGGCAGACCCCGCTGAGACCCTCTTGTTTTCTACCCATGGTGTGTGTATTGTTCTCATACAAAAGGTTCTTTAGAATTAGAATTAGATTTTTCCTGCATTTTGTTTTTAATGTCTCCAAATGTGAATTTTTTTTCTTTTCTCACCTCAAAAATCTGAGCTGTGCAAATTACATAGGTAAATACAGTGACATGACCAATTATGATTTGATCAAATACTAAACAACAAAAAGCCCAAACTGTTATGATAACAATTTGGAAAAGAGGAGAGGATTAGGAGAAAAGAAGAAGAGAAAAAGCAAAAGAGAATAGCACCATATCCCTCAACACTTACTATAAGGCTTACGCTGCTTCTTTCGGAGGCATGATGCAACGGATTGTTCCAATTCTCTTAAAGTAGATGGTTTCAAAGTTTCAAAATCTATTTCGATTTCATCTGGATTAGAGTCTCTTAAAGACGGTTCACGCATTTGAATAATTTGAACAATTTTTCCAAGTTTGTCTCCTATAAAAAAAAGAAACAGAGAAAATACAATTAATGAAAATCAGCACGATGTGATCATCAAAGTTGAGGAAAATACTAAGGTTATTTTAAGAAGAAATATAATATTCCATGGAATAAACTCGAAATTGAAAGAGTTGCAGGCCAATAATTTACCTTAACCAGTCGTTAATACTGCGTCTTATCAAACAGATCAGAACTTAACAATATTGATCGATCATTTACTACATCAACCCATTTTATACATTTTATATATACATTTTACATTAAATTTTTCATGTTATACATTTTTTTTGTTTTTTCTTAAACAGATCTGATGTTGACTTGAGTGATTGATTGATCATTTACCTACTCAAATCATTGTAACGTTTGTTACTTACAGCTAACTCTTTATCTGCTTTTATGAGTCATCAATCGAGAGCCCTGTCTAAAGTTATCGATCGAAAGCGTCGAGGGCAAGTCTATTATCACCCATTTAATAATGATTGGCATCCATCGATTGATAAAGAGCATCTTCTTTCATCCATCACTTCTATTAATGACATCATAACTAGGATAGAATAACTACTGGTGGATAGAGACAACTACTGGTGGATAGAGAAAGACGCTCATAAATTTTAACAATAGGCTCATCAAAAAGTAAATAATTGGCCAGCTGGCTTAAATTTAGCTTCTATGAGAAGTGGGCTTTTGCCATTATCGAAGATTGCAATTAGTATAGAGAACTATCGACTTACCAGGTAACCTATTAATATCTAAACTAAGCTGTCTTTTCTCGTCATACGTCATAGGTTTAGCATTATCTTCTTCTTCGGAGTCAAACGCAGGTATGGTAGAGTTCTTCTTTTTGGCATTGTTCACTCTCGCGTTATTTTTTGGCCTTTTGTTGGCTACATTGTTTCTAGGGCCCGTTTTTCCAGCAGGTTTGGGTTTATTAGCAGCAGCTGACGTGGCGTTGGCTGGTCTGGCCGCCGCCGCCTGATTCATCTGCTTTACATCACTTGCACCGGCATAATTACCGACTGCCGCACCTCCCATCACCGAATTGTTCATGATTGCACCTGTCCCACCAGATTTCTTCAGCTTCTTGCTGGCTGAGCCATAGCTGCTATTGCCACTATCTTTACGCGGCTTCTTTCGGCTTTTCTTACTTGTTTCTTCAACTAATTTTTTCATTTGTTCTTGCATATTTTTCAGCTGAAAAATAAATAAGCAAGAGAAACATTTTTTAAAACCACAAAAAAATAACCCTCTAAAGAAGATGTACCAGACAAAAAACAAACACCCTCCCCTAATTATTCAATTAAGCTTAGACGTTTTTTGTGTAAGTTTATTATTGTTCCAGCATGGCCCAATCAAATTCTATGACGGGGATTGCATCCTTGCTCCTAAAAAGTAGTATTTAGTAGAATTTTAAGCCAAGAAACATTTTCCTCAGCTATCACTTTGGATGAAGGCTTCTGGTTTGCTATAAAAGACTTCAAATCTTAAGCTGAAAAGCGCAAAAAGTAGGATATTTTGATTTCTTGGGCTGGAAATATTTTTTCTTTAAAATTTTTCTCAAATTATCATTTTTTTGACACTCTTCATTCCCTTAAAGCTAAATAAATGGTTCAAACAACAAATAAATAACATCAAATTGCAAACAAAGGATATGTATGTTTCACAACCACTAGACTCATGAAAAAATGGATAAACTTCAAAACTTATTACAGTGAAACCTCGATAGAACGTTCCTCGATAAAACGTTGATTTCCGTTGGTCCCGTCCAACTCCCCATAAGACTAATGTAAAAGAAAATTCGATTTAGCGTTTTTGGGTAGACAAAAACCTTGATATAACGTTAAACGTTTTTTTGCCGTTTAGAGATCAATTTTCAATCAACAAATTTTCAGAAGAAAATGACGCGATGCTACTTTTAGCGCGACTGTTGCACTTGCAGTGCGCAGCATCAGCCGCCCAACTTGGCACCCTCGGTTGTCAGTTCGTCACTGTGCAGACTGCACCTGTCGCGCGCGGAATCACTAGCCCTGCATGGCGGCCGGTGATTACAACGTGACGAGAGCTTCTTCTGCAGATGACTACGGCCGGCGGCAACGCCCCGACAAGATTAAACAACTGCGTTATCAGCATATGGGCGCCAATGAGACTCTATTCATCACATACGCGCCAAGTTAAAGTCGCATGTAATCTTCCGGCTACCCACATCTGCTGATACCTTCTTCTTCCTTGTTGAAGTCTCTATTGAAATAAGCTTGAGTCAGCATATTCCGACCGATTACCGCTACTGCGGTAAGAAGCCTTTGAAGAGCTGCGTAAGTATACGAAGGGGGGGGAGGGGGGATGTTGCAAAACGTGGTTTAAAACCATTGGAACCGAATTGCCGCACTGCTAAGCGCATTTTTTCACCTTTTTTTGATATAACGTTAACCTTGATATAACGTTGACAGCGCAGTCCCCTGAAAAATGTTATAACGAGGTTTTACTGTATAATATTAGAACAAATTTTTAAATTTTTCCTCCAAAGCTTTTGATTCCTGTTTTGGCATTATTGATATGCTAAAGACACCACAACAATATTGAAACAGAGCCATACTTACGGATCAGCTCATTCGGAGACAACATATAAAGAAGGGCGGTGCACTGAACTCCCGCATCATAGAGAGATTTTGTTGACCAATAAATCATCTGTCAACTTGGCTTCAATTATGGTGACTGGTGAGTCTATCAAGCCTATCGACCAATCCGAGTTCTGTTATGCACGCTTTTTGAATAGAGGCAAAAGTATGGTGTGGTGGCTATCTAGGTAGACCTGACTCATCCACACCACGTCCTTGTGTTACAAGATAGCAGTGCTTTGTCTCTTCTTTACATCTAGTCTCAGAGCTCATCTTCAATTAAACTCATAAGGCAATTCCATGGTAACCAGACTTTTTGCTGACCCCAAGAATGTCATAGAAAATGCATTTATAAAAACGCCTTAAACTACCAAACGAATGAATCTTTCTTAAAAAAGTGTTTTTTTCAGCACGTTTTACAATAACGAAGCATTACTTTGATGAATCGATGAAATTACACAGCTTCATAAGAGTCACAACAGACAGAATAACCATAGTCATTTCGTAATGGCAGGATGACCTTCACACTTCTCAATAGCACTATGCTTTCAATGCAGCATTAAATTTCCAATTTTTTTTTTCGTTGAACTTGCAAAAAGAAACACTTTCGACAAAAATATTCATTAGTTTGGTAGCTTTAATTGTTATAATGATGCAATCTCTCATCAGCAAAAAGTTCGGTCATCGTAGAATTAACCATAAAGGCAATAATTCCAAAACAGAGCATTACAATCTTCCGAGATGTTTGCAACGCAATAAATGGACACTCATAACACTCACTTGTTCTTGAAGTAGCTTCAGTTTATTCGCCCGCTCATCTTCTGAGTCCGCTGAGTCCGAGTCAGAGTCAGAATCTGAGCTTGCTTCTGACGCTATGTGCGTGGAATTCAATCTTGCTGGTGCAATGCTTCCGTTTTCATCTGGTAGCTTCGCATACCTGCAAATTAGACGATAGATATTTAAGTAAAATCATTCTACTGTGAATGGAATGTGGTGCCAACTGATACTAGTGGTGAACAAATTTGATACTGACAGCTGAGAAAGATAATACCACCCCACAAAATACATTGAATTAGAACTCACGTACTTTGAGTATATGGTTCTGAAAAGTAGCGTAGTCTACTACCGAAATGCATCAAACCTTATCGGTGAGCGGTTGGTTAGCAACGAATCAACGAGTCGAAACTCTGCGCAGAACAACAGTTCACCAATGCGTTTCAATGCATTTCGGAAGCAGGCACCACTACTTGTCAGAACCTGATTCTCAAAATATGTGAACTCTAGCAGAATTATCCATCAGTTACTGAATATCAATACAAACAGCATTATTAATTTTCTCTAGTTTCGGACAAGTCAAAAACGTCCTTTTACTCAGTAACTATGCTTGAGCCACACTTTTCAACCTGGATAAAAGCCAACCCCAGTTTGAATTTTTAATCTGTAAAATTTATTTATTTGAAATTAAATTGCTTTGCTGTGATTTAGACAACACCTTTTTCAGTAGATAGTTATAGTTATGATTCCCTGACAACTTTTAGTTTTCCAATCTAGGAAAAACCCTGCAACAGCATTGCTAAATCAGGGGATCAATCAAGGGAGATGAAGTATAAGAATCAATCAATGTTTTTTCAGGAAACTTACCTCATTTCGAAAACATCTTGCAGCTTCCGAGCCATCGTGACCACATCATGATTTGGTGGATTATATTTATAACAATTGGTAAATATTAATCGAACATCTGCTGCAAAATCTTGAGGGGTGCGGTACTCTCTCTTATTTAGTTTCATTTTTACCGTTCCAAGATCCATTGGTTTTTTGATGATATCATGGTAATCATGCAATCCTAACATTTCGGCATCCACTGGTTTGTAAAACGGCCATGCATAGCCGGAATGAGCTTCTGAGAATAATTCTTTTAAAATAACATTGCAAAATTTGAGCGATTCACTCAATTGCTTAGGTCGATTATCCACCTATCAAAACAAAACCATAAAATTTAATATCAAATTCGGATGTTCTGGAAATTATTACCTAAATCAAGAGAACATGATCAATACATAAAAAAAGGATTTCAGGATAAAGATGTGCAAAATATAAAATGATCTTCAGAAAAGTTGGTGCCATTCACTTGTACAAAGTGCAATGCAAATACTTAAAAATTAGAACTAAAGTCTGTAAGATATTCAAATGAACTACCCCAAGCATAAAAATGTTGAGATTACAAATTTAGGCTCAGGGCTCAACTTAAGTAGCACTGACTGTATGTACCTCTTTTTTAACTCATTCGCCGCATCATAATTAATTTGTCAAAAGTTGCTTGGTAACAGCGCATATTCACTCAATCTACGCAAGCAGCGCTCTTAGCAGTAAAACTGCGGAAGTTGAGTGAAGCGAGTGACACTACCAGAAAACGCGGCAAGCTTTTGAGCATCATCGCTTAATGGTCAATCCGTTCCTGAGTTACGGGCAGATCAGTATTCAAAATCTGGATGAGTCTGACTCTTCCAGTGATGCAAATGAGTTAAGGGAAAACAAAATCAAAACTGTTTAAGATGAGATGATAAAATAGTGATATTAGTAGTACTAAAATCCAGCCGCCCAAACTATTTGTTCTTTAGGCTGATGTTTCACCGCAAACGACTGGACTGATATTTATAATGATATGCCAACGAAAAGGAAATACAGTGGACACGGCTAATCTCTGATCGGTTCAGGACCCGCCGAAAAATCCGAGAGATGCGGTTTTTCGAGACAAACGGGTTTTCGCTCTTGATCCCCTAAATTGTGAAAATTTCGGTCAACTTTTGAGATATCACGCTTTAAGTGTTTTGCCTTCTGTTCATTTACATTTTTCTTTTATCAGGAACCGCTTATTTCATTACCACATTAAACCCATTGACAAGTGATTTAATTTGACAAAAGTTGCTAGAGAACAATGCTCGTTCATTCATTCTATGCTAACGGCAAACCTAGAGGCGAAACCGTGAAAGTTGAGTGAAGCGAGTGGCGCAGCTATTGGTATTTGCCGCAAGCTCTTGAACTCGTCGTTCCGTTGCTCTAAGGTTGCCAGATCGGTAGTATGAATTTCTTCAGAGTCATGAAAAGCCTGACTCGCCTGTACATGTCAATGGGTTAACAGTGTAGCCATTGGCTGCCAACCTTCTACTCACAAAAAAATCAAGATTCTTACCGCCATTGGAGTTTGTGCAGACGGTGCTGATGGCTGTAGAGATGAGGATTTATTTAGTTGAGGATTGGGTCTACTAGGTGGAGTGGCTACGGGTAATGGAGGGCCATCAACCTTTCTTTTCACACCTTTCTTTACTTTACTAGGAGATGTTGCCGAAGCATTGGACATGTTGGTGAAACTGTCGCGGCCAACGGATTGGCCAACAGTATTACCATGAGAGGGAGGATTCTGTAATCAATCAAAATACAAACAGTGAATAAAAACAACCCTTACAAATTGTCGTCAAATTAATGCATTTTTACTGGAGTGACCTGATCCACAAATTTGCAAGTTTCTTTTTCTGACGAGTATGCAATGAATATAGAGGACATGAAATATCTACTCCCAAAGTGGTGTGGCAAAACAAGGTGAGCGTGGGCCACACAACATCGGCACAGCATTAATCATAAAGTTTGTTGTTGATCAATAAGTGCAGTCTTCATTTCAAAGGATTCAGATTTTGGAAATTTTTAATTTTTAAAAGTTCAATAAATCCTGAAATTCTGTTAAGAATTTGAAAACATTTTATATTCCTTTGGCTAACGATTTTGTCGTGTCATGTAACCTTTTCCCACAAAATCTAAAGGTGCAACCAAGCTCCTTTTTGCTGATTTTAAGAAATATGATATTGATTCCCTTTCATTTTTCATTTTTACTTTCTCACTCCCCATAGGGTAGAGAAAGTATTGTAATCATGAAAAATTTGAAAATTGAGTTAGCTCCATTTCTTGGCATTTGATGACCCCAGGAACCCAAAAAACCATATCCCAAAAAATGTCCGTCCGTCTGTCTGTCTGTGTGTCTGTGTGTCCGTCCGTCACGGATGATATTTCCTCAACTATTCATCTGTTTGCATTTAAATTTGGCAAGAAGAATTGTTTTCTACTTTCCAAGAGGAGCTTTTTTGGATTTTGTCCAAAGTTAAAATTAAGGGGGGTTTAACCCCAAAAATAGGCCAAAAATGGCAAAAAAATGGAATTTCTAAAAAATGGCTCTAAGGATTTCCTTCAAACTTGTTGAAAATATGCTCCTAAGAGAGACAAATCGAATGACATTATTCGTTTTTTCGAGAAAACCCTAATAAGGGTAGTTATGGGAGAGGGGGGTGGGGGAAATGGGGAAAAATACCCGTTCCCGAGACCACCACCGTGAGGATTTTCTTGAAACTTGGAGAAAATATGCTCCTAAGATAGACACATCAAATGGCAGCATTGATTCGACCAAGAAAAACCAATTAAGGGTAGTTATGGGAGAGGGGGGTGGGGGAAATGGGGAAAAATACCCGTTTCCGAGACCACCACCGTGAGGATTTTCTTGAAACTTGGAGAAAATATGCTCCTAAGATAGACAAATCGAATGGTAGCATTGATTCGACCAAGAAAAACCAATTAAGGGTAGTTATGGGAGAGGGGGGTGGGGGAAATGGGGAAAAATACCCGTTTCCGAGACCACCACCGTGAGGATTTTCTTGAAACTTGGAGAAAATATGCTCCTAAGACAGACACATCGAATGGCAGCATTGATTCGACCAAGAAAAACCAATTAAGGGTAGTTATGGGAGAGGGGGGTGGGGGAAATGGGGAAAAATACCCGTTTCCGAGACCACCACCGTGAGGATTTTCTTGAAACTTGGAGAAAATATGCTCCTAAGACAGACACATCGAATGGCAGCATTGCTTTGACCAAGAAATAACATTTAAGGGTAGTTATGGGAGAGGGGGGTGGGGGAAATGGGGAAAAATACCCGTTTCCGAGACCACCACCGCGAGGATTTTCTTGAAACTTGGAGAAAATATGCTCCTAAGATAGACACATCGAATGGCAGCATTGATTCGACCAAGAAAAACCAATTAATTTTTCTTTTTTATGAAAAAACGATACAAGAAACAGCTGTTCGTTTCCTCCTCTACATAGCAAACATTGATGCAATAAGTGCGAAAAATCCTGAAATAATCCTGAAATGAGATGAAATAACCACCAAAATCAAAGATTTTTAAACACTCAAAGATTCATACCACACTTTCCGATAGTTTTGTATGAAATGATTTAGAGTTACACTAATTGTCAGACTGCCAAAACCTCTCCAGTTTTTTCATGGATTTTTGAGTCATACAAAATTAAGATAGGTTGTACAACAGCGGCACACCTATGGATGATAGACAGTTTTGTTTCAGGCCCGATCAATTGGCACAAGCAAGATTTCACTTTTCACTTACTACCTATTTGCTTGCACAAAGGAAAGTTAGACCTAATCTAAACTAGTTTTAAGTGCTTGCACTACGTGACGCACCTAAAAATTAATGAAAAGTATGTAAATTACCTGAGGTACTGAATTGTGAGTAACTTGAGGAATAGTTGTTGTATTCGTGGATCCTGGTATTGTTGTTGGAGCCACAGATGCTACAGGACGAGACATTTTAGGAGGTGGTTTAGGTGGAGTGGCAGCGGGCGGTTTTTTTTTCACGCTTCCAGCACCTCCGGTAGCAGCTTTGGCGCCACCTTTCGGCGGGGGTAGTTCCAGTTCAACCTCTTCTTTGGGCATTGTAGCAATCTTGCAAAACAAATCAAAATGAAAAATGACAACCACATTTACACGAACAGTTGAAGGAGGCAAAAGCCCCTAAAAGTACAAGTTTAGTAATTTGATTGATGAGAGCAAGCAAGATTCAGCGCAAGCTACAGTGAACAGTTATCGATAAAAGATATGATGAAAACCCATCTCAAGAATTTTAGACTCAAGTCAAGTTTCAACAATTTAATGGAGCAGATCAGGGGTGCAAAATATTTTGAAATGCCTGAAGTTTCACGCAATTTGAGATTTTTTCCTCACAGTAATTCCAAAAAATTTGAAAATATTACTTTTCACTCTAGCTTTTCACTATTCTTCACAAAATTTTGCATAGTCAAACACATTTTGCGCCCTACAATCACACAAACAGCCTTAAAATGACCAATTTGTTAAAAAAATGAGTTGGTATTTTCCTGACATTATTTGCTGCAAATTCATTGGGCAAATTTTGAAATTTCCTATTGTTTCACGGGATCCGTAGATGGCTAGGTCAAGCATTTATTGCACCCCTTGAGCAGATAAGCCGCCATGGATTCACCGCCTTATCAATAACTGTAAATCAAATCAACGAAAAAAAGCAAACGGATTTCTGAGGTGAGATTATGAGAAAGATGATAGTTACCTTGGAAAGAAATAATTTTTCCAGAGTTTGCGCCATGACAACAACATCGTCTCCTGGTTTGTTGTACAAAACACAATTGTTGAACATAGCATTGAAGTCGTCTATACATTCTTGACCACTCCAATAATAATTATTTTCTAATCTTTTCCTAATTGTAGCCAGATCCATAGGCTTTGTAATCACCTTGTGATAGTCCTGAAATAAATAATGATTTTTATAGACGATCTTTCATTATTGATAAAAACAACAAATTAAGGCGAACTATGGTCAATCCTGCAAGAAACACTTGACTGGACCTGCAAGTTCTTGGACAGTTTCCATCCTCAGTTTCAGATTACTCAGCTTAATCTTGTCATTTTATTTTACTGTAATCAGGTGAAAACGGAGCCAATTTTTTTTTTTCTCTCAAGAAAACACGATTATTGAAATTTTAAAAGTCCCCCCCCCCTATTTTATCTTGTATAATTTACTTGAGTCTCAACCAATTACATTCAAATAAAGAAGTAGTAGTATTAGAAGTAGTTATTAAATCTAGCCGCCAAATAAATGAAAAAATAAAATGACCCCAACATATTTCATCAAATTTCCGGAGAATGCAGCCTAGGGGAGAGGAAGAAATGCCCTTGAAAATATTCCGACATTGGGCCCTTGAAATGCCAAAAAAACTGACTAGAAGTAGCAAAACGACGTCTCTGAACCATATACTTTTACTTGTGCCTATAATCAGCTGTCTGCCCAATTAGTAGCGTGCTCACTGGGCACAGTGGAGGACCCATTCAATTCCTCGTTTGATGCATGAATTTTTACAAGTTTCCAGATCTTTTCGTCTTTTGTAAATATTCACTGTATACATTTTATAAGCTAATATTGCCGCTTCTAATGAGCGTTTGTTTAATTAGTTTGCATCAACACAACCAAAGTTTTATCCTCTATTTATCATTTTACACTCAAATCAAATTTTCATTTCTCAACTAGTTCAACCATTCTACACTTTTTTTTCACTCCAATTATTTTGATGTCATCTAATTTCATAGAAAGAAAAAAAAATCACTGATTTTTATGGCAAATATTTACACAATCAGAAAAAGAAAAAAAGTGAAAACAATAAGAAATCTACATGCCGCACAAGGACATGAACGCGACACCTAAGCTGTGTTAAGCGAGTTTAAAGTCATCGCTGAACGGATGCAAGCATTAGCAAGAATGTATGGTGCAACAGCATCATAATTTCACACTTACTGCTTTAAAAGGATTTTCTTGACATTCCAGTCCAGGGGCTAATTGACAGGATATATTAAAGGGAATGGTTTGCCTTCCCCTCACACTTTCCCAAAATAAGATCAAAAACAGAAGAGGCAATGGGTCTGTTGCAAACTTTTGCTACAACAATTAAGAGTGCTTCATAGAATGTAAAATCGCCTGAAAAGTCCATTGGTGGCATCAGAAAGTCATAAAATGCTATAATAAACTCACAAGAGGCGTTTAATGAAATCCAAGATGGCGGATAAATATCAAGCAATTTGTATGCATGTACCACAAACATCCAAGGATAGCCAACCTCACAATATCAATCACATCCAATCACAACGTAAACAAACACATAACCTCTACCTCTGGTGAGCTTGTCAAAGTTGGCCATCCTTGGATGTTCACAGTGCATGCATACAGATTGCTCGATATTTCTCCGCCATCTTGGGTTTCATTTAACGCCTCTTGTGAGTTTACTATTGCATGTTATGACTTTCTGATGCCACAAATGGATTTTTCAGGTGATTGTACATTAGTTCATATCCTCTGAATCGTTGTGGCAAAAGTTTGCAACAGACCCATTCAGAAACCTCTCCTTGTTGACGAATTTTGAGAGAGCGATGATAAAAAAGAATGAAAACATGAGATTAGGAGCTAGACTTACAGGTAAATTGAGCTTGTTTGCATCGACAGGCTGCTGAAAAGGCCACGCATGTTGATGCTTCCAAACAGCTCTGAACACATTTTTTAGTATGAATTGCAGTTGGTTTGTGTTTCTGCCAGGTCTGTTCGTTGGAGGTAAAACTGGCGGCTGAACAACGCCATTGATTGGTTTGACTACCGGTTCAATCCGAGGAGGAGGAACCACTTTCCCCGCAGGGACAGCAGGAGTGCTATTGGCTGAATTATTCATTGCTCCGCCACTGTTTGCGTTGACGTTGTTGTTGTTGCTCGCATCAACATCGTTTTCCTTGAACAGAGAGAGAGAGTTCCAAAATCAAGTAAAGTACAAAAGTTTCCTCGATTTTATTAAGTCTACAAGAGCCTAAACTGTGAATATACATGAAAGCCTGTAGAAAACCAGCAATATAGACCTATTTATCTGGGTTCAACGCAACGAGCTACACATTTATCTAGAGTGGCGGTTTAATGGGTAATCTGCGTAACCACTATGGGGGATTTTTAGGTTAGGTTTAAGCAAGTAATTTGTCCATTTGTTTCCGTGTATTTTGATGCAGCGCCACTGCACAGTGGACTGGAACATACTTTGATCCACTGTGCGTCGCGCCGCACCAAAATACACGGAAACAAATTGACAAATTACTCGCTTAAACCTAACCTAAAAATCCCCCATGGTGGTTACGCAGATTACCCATTAAACCGCCACTCTAGATAAATGTATAGCTCCTTGGTTCAAAGTGTTGAAAAAATATTCAAAAGCTCAGAACAACGAGCAGATGTTTACACCTCATGTTTTTGATCACTGTTTCGACAAGTAAAGAGAGTTGTATCAGTTAATAGTAAAGACTTGACTTCTTAATAAACAGTTGCGGCTTTCTTTCTTTGCAGAGTCATGGAGATTTAGAACACACAATGTACGAGGGTCTTTCAATAATAAGGAAGTTTTCCTATTTTTTTTTTCTCGGCTCATAATTGAGCTAGAGAAAATTCGATTACACCATTAAAACTGTCATAAACTCATGAGTTCGGTGTTCTTTTTTTTTTTTGAATTTAAGAAATCGGACCAACAGCTGGTTTACAATTTAAATTTTACTGGACCTACATAGAAAATCTATTGATCAATGGTCGTTGGTACACACTCCAATTAGGATCGTCAAGTTGGCATCGATGAACCGAAATCATCACAAAGCGGCAGGTGAACCAACTGTTGCATGTTCCGTTCGTCAAACAACTGTGCAATTTGACGATGGATCGTGTGTCATCTGTTTACCAATCTACTGTCAACAAAACCAATAAACGCGTTTAGGAGGTGTTTTGGTCGAGGTCATGTTTGAATTTTAGAAATGTCAGGTTGGCAACTCTACATTTTGCGATGGATTTCAGCTCACCGATTCCGATTTGACGATCCTACTTTGAGCATGTATGAAGTCCAATGGATTGATAAAAAAAAGGAAACGAATTGAGGCCACGACTTCCATAAAACGACGGGTGTGTCTGTTTTTAATAAATCAGCACTGTTATTGAATAGAGACAATAGTTTGAAGAGCACACCTTTTGTATCAAGGACCTCTTTTTTTTTTCTTTTTTTTTTTTTTGGAAATGGTCCCATTGAAGATATAGCAGTATATCATACATGTAAATTGAGCAGGAAGGGAAAAAAAGAGGAAACCTGAAAGGAAAAATAGCAGGTCATCAGGTTGGGAACATCACTCCAGAGCGCTATCTTGCAATGCTAACATAGAAGGTTCCTTTCCTAAACTTCATCTTTCCAGGCAATTTCTAATGAAATACGCGATCGTTAAGATCGTGGTAATTTCTAAATGAATGTTTTGAACCATGAACAGTTTCAAATTCTTTGAGATGCAAAGACATGAATCATGAGGCCCTTTTAAGAATTTTCCGTTGGCAAGTAGAAAGTCGTTACTGATAAAAAAATCTGCAACATTAACAAAGAGACTATAGAAAAAGTCTAAAACTCACTCCTCACCTAGGATACTTAGCTGAAAAATCAGAGAGATCACCCGCATGCGTATGCACTACACAAGTTTTACACCCCAAACAAAAGAACATAACCTTTGAATTGAAACAATAAGACAAATGCATTTGGTTTTCAGACAATGAATTTGAAAAGGATGGATACTGCAGATTTTGTCGCAAGGAGCACGGTGGTACTGGACCAACAAAACCGCTCTAAGCTTTGTAATAAACAAGAAAACTAGGTTGATGAAGACGCGTATGTGCACCTCACAATATTCGCCGCCAGGATTTTGCCGATCGCTAACTCTAGTGTGTGGTTAACTCAAGTGTTACTCAAATGGGCGATATCAGCTGGTTGCCTCCTACCACTCACTATGATCCTTGGCGGCAATAATCAGTTTCACAAACTGCACATACCTGTTTTGATTTGCCTTAACAAGAAAAGTAGCTCTGACATCAATGCACTGATAACTTCATTTTCATGACCTCTTGGGGGAACGACATCATCTGTACAAGAAATTAAGCGAGGCTTTTTTCACTTATCATGCAACTCTAAGCTTTTTTGTTGAACCAATGAGTTTCTCAGGACAAATTCTATGGGAATCAACCTTCAAATTCACTAATGGAAAACCAAATGCAATAGTCTTAATGTTTCAATTTGGAGGCTGTTCTTTTGTTTGGGGTCCGAAACTTTTGTATTGCGTACATAAACAGATCGCCTGTCTACACTTTCAGCTAAGCTTTCTCTGAAAGCAGTAAGCTTTCATCTTTTTTGGTAGTTTCATTGTTATTTTTGCAGCATTTTCTTACAGACCTGATACTTCATTTACCAGCAGCTAACCCTTGCTGGAGCTCTATTAAGGCCAGTCAAATAATCTTCAGTCGTTAGCATTATGCATGAAAGAGTGAGAGAGGAGCTATAATTCACTTTCACTCATGAAACAGTCAACCGTAAAAACTTTGAAATGCTGTGAAAGTTCATGTCTTTAAATCTCAATCCATTATAATCACTCAGGGCTCACAAAATCCAAACAAAAACTCAAGAAGTACAGATGATTGTATTTTGAGCACAATTTTGATTAATTCATTCAGAATCACAAGAAAATTCAGAATTAATGAAAGCAACCCGCTAAGCTAGCACAATCAAATTAAAAACTTTGAGAGTTCTACCGAGAATCACATTAAAGCATTCCTCACCTAAATAAAGTCTCAATTCTGCTCCAAGGAAACATAAGATTCCTGTGTTAAAAACTAGGTTTTTAAGTAAGAAATAATAATAATGTAAATTGTAGATGAAACTTACAGTGCTGGGCGGAACAGTTTCCTGCTGCATCTCGAAGGTCAGCCTATAATTTGAATTGACCAACAAAAGGAAAAAGAAGATTCAGAAAGAGAAGTTCTAACAAAAAGAATTGCAAATAAACACAGTTCACATTGTTTCCTCAAAGAAAAGAAACCTGGCAAAGCATGGGGAAGGCCAGTTCAAAGGTTAATCTTAAAGGGTACACCATGACCAACAGCAAACTATTAGGCAATGGAAGAACTTGGAAATAAGAAATAATAAGCAGGATAGACAACAGACCCGTTTTTTTTTCCATCTGCTGCCTAGCAATCCAACAAACCGTTTCTCTCAATTCCGCTGGATTCCATTTGCTTCCAGCAGCACCCAGCAGCCGCTGGGTGTCCGCTGGATAGGCCTTCTTTGTTTACATCTGTGTTTATAAATGGGCAAAGCCTAACCTCTTCAAGCTAAATCGTACGAATTGACAGAAACACTTCGCTGGACAGATGGATCAGTGCAGTCTCACCTAAATTTTCGCTGGATCAGTGCTGTAGATGGGGAAAAAAAACGCATCTAAAACCTCTCATAATACATTGTATTTTGGCTCTTCAGTTTACCTTAAACCAATTCCAAACTCCAATGTGTTGAATATGTCACAAGAGGCAGTCTCACGATCAGGATTTTTCTATCCCTCTAATTTCCCCTATGTATTTAACAGTCGGAAATTGAGAAAAAGATGGGATTTGATCCCTTGCCTGCCTTTGTCTAACATACATATATTAATGGAGAAAATAGAGAGGTAGGGAATCTGTGTAACTACAAGATGGTTACAATACCCAAAAGGGGAATAGGGTGGGACTTCCCAATAACGTAGTGTTTCAGCAGCTGAAAGGGATAGACTTCCCAACATAGATAGAACAAGGGAAAACCCTAATAAACTCTAGAAGCACAAGTCAAGAAACAACAATACCAATGATAGACGTTCGAAACTGCAAAATTAAAATTATGAAGCAAGTGCAAATGAACTCAAGACGATAAAAGGAAATCTTTGAAATGTGACTCCCGAAAAACAGCAAGATATCACACAATAGGTCAAACGCACATGATGACAACAAAATTGCAGTTGCAGCAGCTGGTGTCATCCGTAAAAAACAACTATATGTTACGTACACTATGTCTTTTCCAACACAAATAACAGGTGTAATGTGTTAATAGCCTCAGTAGGGGTCAAAATTTGACAAACTTGTCAATTCAAGTTTATCCATCCCAAGATAGAATTGAGGAATGATCCGTCGAAAGGGCGGATGTTCTTTGTTATTTAGATGGAACATCCGCCCTTACAACGGGTAAGTCCTCAATTTCAACAAAAAGATATAGATTGTATTTACCTTCAGGTCAATAACAGTGAAAACTGGATGGAACCAGTGAAAGTCACTTAGTGGTCAGGACTCGAAGGCATGATCATTTTTGGAATGCACAGTTTGAGAGGGCAAGTAACCTGCAAAAATTAGAGCAAACCATAAAAAAACTGATCCCAATTTCATATAAATAAGACCCGTTTTTTTTCCATCTGCTGGACAGCAATCCAGCTGCTTGAAGCCAGCAAACCGTTTCTCTCAATGCCACTGGATTCCATTCACTTCCGGCAGCTGCCAGCGGTCTCTTGAGGCCGCTGGGTGTCCGCTCAATAGGCCTTTTTTGTTTACATCTGTGTTTACAAATGGGCGAAGCCTAACCTCTTCAAGCAAAATCGTACGAATTGACAGAAACGCTTCGCTGGACCGATGGATCAGTGCAGTCCCAGCTAAATTCTCGCTGGATCAGTTCAGTAGATGGGAAAAAAAAGCATCTATTATTATTGTGGGCACAAATGCGGGATAAGACATTCTTAGCTGGGGAAGAATACATTTAAAGCTTTGACACCTATCTTACATTACGCTCAAACGATTCAACAAACGCAGTGATACATAATGATGCTCCCTTACATCAATTTTACTTACAGTCATAGGCAAAGGAATTTGAACAGTAGAGCAACTTAGCACTCTCCGAACAATTTCATCTTGGCTCATTTCAGTGCAGAGTAAAGACCCAATAATCAATACCCCTCGGCTTTGAGTTACCACCAATGAGCACTAATGCTAACAGAGGAGAGTCAATAGACTGTTATAGTGGACAACGCCACAGAATAGTGTTTACAGTGTAATATCTGTAGGTTCCGCAATGTTTTCATAGAAGAGGGAACATATTTTGTTTGTCTAATTCTGATACTTGTCATCTTTTACTTCTCCCTCTCTCACATGACCCTTACTTGCGCTATCTCTCTCTACTGGTGTAAGTAACACTTGTCTTCAATGACGTACTCTTACGGCATGGCAATAATAGATGCATTTCTTTTCCAATCTGATCCAACCACACCGACTGATCTGGAATTTCTTAGTTTGTGCACAGATTGTCCAGCAACCCATCAAAGCGTTTCCGTCAATTCCTGGCTGTACAGGTTAGATTGAAGAAGTTAAGAAATTGGCCATTCGTAAGCACAAATGAAGATAACAAAGCCTATCTAATCGGTCCAAATGGCCTCAAGAAACCGCAGGATCAATGAGCATTCGGTGGAATCTACTCAAGAGCCATCAGAATTGAGAAAATGTTAGATTGCAATCAACAACTATCTTTGATCCATTGATGGAGCATCAGATGGAAAAAGAAACGTGTTAGTACTTTTGGTTTGTTTGTCTCTTTCATTTTAACCTCAAAATAAAAACTGTGGCTGTAGTGAATTCAACTGCATTTCATAATTTAAACTAATAAGTAGTAACCGGACGTGACTATCTGGACACAGAGACTAAAACCAATTCATACTTTGGAAAACTTACAGCAAAGAGAACCTGACACACCAGCTCAACCATGGGCGGTCCCTGAAAGATTGGACTCAACAGTACCACAACTGTCATGAAAAAATTTGCTTCATACCACAAAAAGCGCAGCCCAGTTCGTTAATAGTGGTGCAGACGCATGTCTTCATGAAAGCAATAGATATGTCAAGCACAATCTTTCAGGGACAGCCCCAAGTAGTATTTTCTTCCACAGGTCATCTAAACAAATTTCCCAGTCTAGTAAGCCACTTTAAAAACAAATAATTACTTATGTTTTCAACAAATTCATTGGGATCATTTGAATTTTTCTGTGTTTGCATTTTGAGGATAGAAAAAAACAGGCAAAAACACCACACAAACAAACCTCACTAAGGGAGACGGCAGGTCAAATTGCACAACCCACTATTTCTCAGATTGTGCAAACAGTTTGCTACAAAGGAGGAATTTATAGAGCTCCTTTCACGAAAGGAGACCGATGACATATCATGTTGCTCCCTGCGCAATGACTTGTTTGCGTTCTTGCACACGCGAAAACACAAACTCGCCTCTGCGCAGTAAACAAACCCATCTGTCATCGGCCAACTTTCATGAAACAACCTCTACAAAGATGGAAGAGTTTGATTGAATCTAAAGTTTGATGGTCGTACTTGTGAGTAATGACAATTTGATTAGATAAGTAGATGATTTCAATACAGTTTATCCTCTTCGTGTTGTTGAGGATGATAATATTCCATCTTCTAAAGGTTCAATTAACTGAAATGTGTTGGGAAATAGTACATCTTGCACAAAATCAACTATCGCATGGGATGAAACATCATGTGAAGGGTGTAGGCTGTGTAGGTGATATTTTCCAGTCACTCATTGGTTCCAACGAAGAAAAACATAACCTTAGGAGATGACCGTAATCAGAATTAGATGATGTTGTTACTAACAAAGAAGGGACATTGACACCGGAAGACTAAAAATCATAGAGTTACAATGTTGAGATCTGAACAGAGCTTTGCTCAAACAATGTCAAAGAGAAGGCAACGGAAGAAATGTAAAACGACGCTGTCAATGAAACCGTCTGAGAAAAAAAAAAAATTAAGGACAAACCTGAACCTAAGTTGAGTCTAATAAAAGTCGAGTGGTTCAACAGTCCTAACCACAAAGTTTAGTGAAAGAGAATTAGAAAATTGCCAAATTCAAATGCTTGAAACATGCTAATGCAGGGCTTGGAGGAGTTGAACTGTGTGAAGCACCACTGTGTAATCAAAACTTAACCTGTTTCACCAACTTTAAAAAGAAACTATCTGGACTTGAATTGAGTAAATCTGAAAGCTGAATAAGTGAAGGGCGTAGGAATCGGATACGTTCAATAAAAAATACTAAGAAAATTGTCAGGAAAGAAAATTGACACTGATATGCATCTCATCTGATGAAATATTGGCGGCATCACATGCGAGTGATTTCATTTAATGAAAACAACATGGCGGAAACGGAAATTTCGAGTGAGGAGGAGCTCCACGAAAAGTGAATTGGAAATAAAGCAAACACACACACTAATCGCCGAATCTGAAAAATATTACCTTGGTACCTTCGGCCACAGTTAATTGAACCAAAATTATATTTAATTTCCACTGATACACAGAAAATTTAATGATTGTACTAACCGAAGACGCACCTCGGAGAAAAACAGGGACAACTGGATCCTTAACTAAAAATAATATTTTTCCCGTTCTTTCAACGATTGTGTTGGACTTATAACCGAAAGAAACGTTTCTTCAATATCTCGTGAAGAGTTTGATAGATTATGTGCGAACAATGATCATCTTTTAACCACAAATTTCGTCAACTGAAGACGTACACCTTCCTCTCGGGACCACGATCCAGTTAAAGCAACGGAATGAAACTGAGAAAATTTGCGGACGAGCAGCGGAGTTACGGAGGAGTATGCAGGCAAAGAGCTATATGTACTAAGTACATAGGGGGATTGGTGAAAATCCGTCATGTGATGCCCGGGATGCTTTCTGCTACAAATTGGGTTTATTTTTTGGAGAAAGTTTTCCTCAAAGAAAATTATGGCAATTCGAACGTGGAGTAGGGTAAATTCGCTAAGAATTTAAGAGAGGCAGTTAGACCCAATGCTTAAATTACCATTAAATCCACATCATCAGTTCCGCCATTATCACAAAACTCTGTCGGCCATGATAAACGGCGGGGATTGGTTGAAACGTGGAGGGGTGAAAAGTTACGTAGAGCCTAAGTTACCAATCTTAGAAAAATATATTTACTAATTGGTTGTAGACTCAGATTGTTACGGGAGAGGGAGAGTATGCGAAGAGTACTGATCTCTCTGACTGAAAATTGTAGGACTTACATTGAATGATTTTAAAACAATAATAAACGAGAGTTGAAGGGTAAAACTTGTATCTGTGGATTACAATATATAAATATGTGAAAACGAGTAGTAACAAACAGGCCTGGAGTTATGGCACACTTGGTACTTAAAATTTTTGAAAAAAGTCTACTAACTGAAGGCCGCGTGGCACTTATCCTGTTAACGAATGAAGAAAAAAATTGATTCGCAACCACAATTATTCGCGCCGGAAAAAGTAACTATGCGTGGTTAGTAATTCAGGAGATAGTCTCTTTTACAAGTGCCAAATCCGTATTATTATATTCGGGCCCGGTTTTACCCATCTGCCGTCCGTGGGCGAGGACACCGCACGTCCGCACCTTTGCATTGTGAGGTGCAGATATATGATGAGGCAGTGATGTAGCTCGGGTAAATACCCAGTAAAGGGTATTTACCCGAACGAAAATCGGATAAATACCCGAAAAATGCGTATTTATAATTTCTCATTTTTCTTTGGCTTTTAAAAGTGATGCAATAAGATTTAAACATGCTTAATTAATTTCAAGATTAAACTGAATGGCTTTTTACGGAGTTTTAGGTTTGGAAATCTGCAATGGGTGTCTTCAGAGTTCGGGAAAAAGTTGTATACTTACCTATAGCATGTATCAATACCTATGAGTATTTACCCGCAGAAATTAGTACCCGCATGTTCTAAATCAGTGACATGAAGGGTTATGCATGATCTATGTAATCAGGTCAGTCCGTACTGACCGGAAACGGAGTTGAGCTTGCCTCCACGTATAATGCAACCGTGCGTATAGGCTTTGCGCTTTGCCCAGGACGATGATTTCTTACCGTTGTACCATTTCCTAACAACCTTAGAAAACAATTAATGCCCTGCTGCTTACCCTTGGAAATCCCTTTCTAACATCATAATTTCAATGCTTTTCCAGGGCTTTGAAAACCTGAAAACATTTCTATTTTCTATTGAATAAAGTGTTCTACCAACTAGCCGAATTCTGTCCAGAACCTTGTGAATCACCGCTGATCTTCGATGGTAAACTGTGCACATGAATCATCCAATAGCTTGAATTTGAGCTAGTTTGAGGATCAAATTTGAGGGATCTTATGAGGTCAACGCTGCCAGTACATTGAGTGTTATTTTCCGGTGAGATCCTGTAGAGCTAGTGTTGCCTGTGGGCAGGGTGGGATGGCGAGTCAAGTTCAAATTCAAAACTCCCCAATTGAAAAAAAATTGGCTGAGAAAAATTACTGAACTAAACAGTGGTTGGTTCATATCTGTAACATGGGGTCTAACCCTTTTGCGCATGATTCATAAAAAAGTTGTCACTGTAATCTACGATGTATGCATGTATCTTCAAATTGAGTCAAACCTCTCCTGATTTCGAGTGAAAGCCAATTTTTTTAAATTTCATGAGGCTTCATAATTCATACTGTCCCTTATATGGGACACAATGAGCAAAAGGGTTGAGCTCTCCCCCCCCCCCCCCACGATCATGGGTTCTTTATTCACGTAATTAAAGCAATCTTTGTAACATTCTTAATTAATGTGAGGGGCAAGGAGGGCAATTGAGGAGTTAGGTTCAGTGCGTAAAATTTCCTTTGAAGCTGTAGAATAAAAAAACCAAAATAGTAAGTCAACAGCTAGGAAACAACAGTTTTGGGTTTATCAAAGGAAAGTCTGATAGTTCCCCTGATTCCCTGAATTTTACAGATTTTTTTTTTCTGTTTGCCACACAATCCATGACTGTTATTATACCTTGGTCCAAGAAGACACTCTACTAAAGAAACAGGAGGTTTGATAACTTATCGTAAAAATTTGGAAGGTTTACTATTCTAGAATGAATTTTAAGGAGGTTTTTAGGAGAGTTGGATAAGCTTCAGATTGTATGCCTCAAATTAAGTCAGATTTGTACTTTATTGCGAGGGACTCTGATTTAGGATATTCTATGAGAGAGAAAAAAAAGACCAAATAATAAAAAACTTAAATGTATTTACAATATTTACATAAAATTTAATTACAAAAGTAATTACAAAACAAAATACAAAATTGGAAAAAAAAAAATAGCCAGAGAGCTAATGACTAATGAGACACAAGTCTGCAAACTGAGACAAAAATATATTTATCCATTACCAAATTATACATCTTTCTAGTGGCAAGCTGTATTAGCAAGAAAGGCAGGCACTGCCTAGAGTCCCTTGATGGAAATATTGTATAGGGAGTACCAAAACAACGCTATATGCATTTGAGCGGAGTCGACTGCGTGAACACATTCGAAGGTTAGGACAGGCGGATTTGCAGGCATTCCGATCCATTCCCATACATTCCTCTACTCATCAACTTTTTTGTGTGGAGACTTCAATGTCGTTGACTCCTGCTCGACTCTGTGAAAGCCTACAACCAACGACCAATCACAACTCGTTGAGCTGGTGTCCGTACTCCCTATACAATATTTCCAGCAATGGACTCTCATGGACTCAGCATGGCAATGCCTTCCCTGAGATTTTCTGAATTATTCAAAAATACTCTATAAATTTATAATTTTTTATAATTTCTCTGTCATTCAACTAAATTCTGCACTTAGGAGAAAAAGAAAATGAAGATTTTTCCATGAGGCGAGTATCTTAATACTCTTCGCAATTCAAATTGCCTGCCTTCATTTTATGTCCACTGCAACTTACTATTCTATCTCAATAATTAATTTATTTACCCTGGAGTCCCTAACCATTTCGGTTTTGCTGAATTTTTTTTTCAATTTTTGAATAGACTGGATAAGAATGGAAAACACTTTAGTTTGAACTTTCGCAGGTCCAAATTTCAGCCAAATTCTTTAAACATGAAAATGGCTGTGTAAAAGTCTGAAATGTCTGGGAGTTAATTTCAAGATTGTGAACCAGTTTCCTAATAAAGCTTCTTTTCTCCTTGAGATCCCGTGTAGCCTTTTAAATGGAAAAAATTAAATGATTTTACTGTGGGATGAATAAACATAAAATTAAAGACCAAACAATAATCAATTTGTAGAAAAGAATAGAAACAATTAATGAAGAAACAAAAATTTTCCTCTCATTTTCCATTCCATTGTAAAAAAAATATGTGCGTCAAACTTTAAAATAACTACATATTATTGTATTTTTACCGTGCAGGTTCCAGTTTAGATATTTGACTTTAAGATTCAAATACAAAATTAAGAAATTGGATTCATACACCCCTATTAATTAGATAAATTCTGTACTTGGATACAGACTCTGTAACCACAAGACTCATCTCCACCAATCACCATTTTCCATTCTCATCCAGTCAATTCAAAAGACCGGGATTTCAAGGATCCGCCCCAGGCTGGATCTTAAAATACACTCATTTTTTCTCTGCTTTTCCTATCAGATTTTTCTTTATTAATATTGTTTTCTCTATTTTGGAGACTAAATAACTCATTTTCAGCCATTTTTAATTTGCTAGATATTTTACTGTGTGCAGCCGATCCAGAGGCATGTCTGCTTAAGGATTCTTTCAACTTAAAGACATCTTTATTAACTTTCTTTATCTCTTCTCCTACTTTCATACTATCAACATTTAAGTTATGCAGACTAGACTCTTTCAATGAGACATTATTCTTGAGCGCTGGTGCAATCGCAGATGGTCCTGTTAAAGAAATAAAAGTTAGATTAAGTACAGATCGGAGTTAAGTTAACTTTATAACATATTTCCTAGTGTTGCCATTTCTGGAGTCAACAACCACATCTTTCACACTGATTTGAGTAAGAAGTATGGATATAATAGTTGCACCTGGATCTGGTAATACTGGTGAAACGACACAGGTAAATGGACAAGATTAACCACTAGGCTATTACCATTAGGCTGACTAGTCACTAGGCTATAGCCCAGGGTGCAAGATTTTCAAGGGCGCAAAATTTAGCGGGACCGTTTATTTGAGAAGTAGAAGAAGTAGAAGTAGAAAGTCCAGCCGCCCCAGCTGCTAGCCATAGCTCGTTATGCTTGTGTTTCAAAGCGAACGACTGGACTGGTTTTATATTGAAGGGTAGGTTATGGGAAACAGAACTCCGACAAAAGAGATGCTCTGTGTTGGACAGGGGAATAAGGGTATGGGAAACAGAACTCCGACAAACGAGATGCTCTGTGTTGGACAGGGGAATAAGGGTATGGGTGGCAGAACTCCGACAAACGAGATGCTCTGCATTAACAAGTGGTAAGGGGTGGGGGGGGTGGGGAGAAGGGCAGGCAGGAAACAGAACTCCGACAAACGAGATGCTCTGTGTTGTTGAGTGGTATAGGGGAAAAAGGCAATGGGAATCAGGAAACAGAACTCCGACAAACGAGATGCTCTGCGTTGAGTGTTTGTGGTGAAGAGGAATAGGAAGTTAGAAGACAGAGCTCAGATACCAACATTCTCTTTTGACTTAAGGTTTAAAAGAAGAAAAGTAGGGAAAGGGATGGTGAAGCCGTACCTGTAATGATAGAGAGAAAAACAAAACACAAAAAACAAAAACGTTCCTGCTGAACCTGAAAAAGGAAACAACCTCCCCCAACAATGCCATTAGTCTTTAGTGGCTTCAGCTACCTGTAGAGTAAAGGGGACAATATTCCTATTCAGACTCTTAAAGTATTCATTGAGGCATTGTTTAAACAGGTCCACAGTAACTTGGTCAGATCCAGGGGTAGATCCACTTTTCATTTTACCAACAATCATTTGTAATTGTGCGGCACTAGGTCCAGGGATTGACTCGTTGTCGATGTTTGTGGTACCTATCCATTGAATGTGCATCAGCCCCGCTTGTGGGTGTGGTGTCCTTTTGCCCTAATGTTTTCCTCAGGTACACCTCCGAGTCTCTCAATAAAAAATTTTTTTTGGTTCTGCCCGGCGTTGGTTTAGTTTTCTCCGATGGGCATGTGTATGTTTGTACATGATACGCAGTCTCTTTGATGGTTTGTATTTATGAATTTTGGCCAGAAACTCTGCACAGCTTTTTTCCTTATGTTGGTTTTGGCTGTTCTTAAAGCGGTCGTGAACCGCCTTAGCTGGGCCTTTGCTTCTCTACAACCTGGTCTTCTTTTCTGTACACATTGCGCTTTTAGATAGATATATAGAATCCGTCTGATGCCCCAGCTGTAGTCTTAGCTCTTGTGCGGGTCTTTCACGGCGAACGACACACTTCTGCGAGGCTCCTTCTTGCCCATTCAAACCATTTGGTCAAGCGAGGATGTCAGTGGAACTGATCATCATCCAATATCATGTTAGTTGATGGGCATTCAACTCCCATGTAAAGACTCACTTGACACACTGTTCACACAGAGTCAAAGCATTCAACAAGTTTGGGGGAAAGACAGGGTGCAAGGATGGGAAAGAGCACGGTGGACTCCTCTACATGCCATAGATCCTGCGCAGGAAGAACTTCCCACAACCGACAAGAGGGCATCGGCTGCAGTGCTTTAGTGTTTTGTATTTTACTCTCTTAATATTCCTCCTTTGTCTCATTTCTCTTTGTTCTCTTCTCCCTTTTGGATCCTCTTTGCTCTCATTTCTCTTTTAGTTCCTCTTTGTCTCTTTTCTCTTTCTACTCTCACTTCGGGATCTGTCTTCCCTTTCTCTTCTTCCTTCCAGAAAAATTAGCTGGTTAACTGGTTCACTTTTGCTCTCTTGTTGGCAGATGGGGAGCTGTCTTCTAAGCCCACCTTGGATGTATGGAAGGTAGGCCGACCGTGTCTGACCTGAGTTTGAGCTCACTCTGGATGTATGGAAGGTAGGCCGACCGTGTCTGACCTAAAATGATGAGTTGGATTGTGTGGTTGGCAGGACCAACGTGTCTTCAGTCCGTTGGCAGCAGATTCAGACAAGAGAATTGTCTGATTGTCTTCTTTCAGCTTTACCAATCTTGGTTGGAGTTTATCTGGAAGTCCACACGTGGATAGTCCTGCTTCTTTAACACCTAATATTCTTCCTGCTGTATAGGATGGCGAGACTGCATTTGGTTCACTGTAAACTTAACACAAATCAACTGGATCTAATTGACACTCTCAGTTGAACTTTCTCTCGTGTTTGTCATTTCACATTCAACTGCCTTTTCAATGAATAAAATTTAGTACGAGTTTCACTAGGTTCTGATGTTAATTCACGTTTAACTGAACATTACTTCTCACAAAATCATAATTTCACTTTCACAGAGGGATTTGTTCTATTTCTAGCACTGAGCACTTCAGCTTTATAAGCTACACTTCACAATTAAGGCATTAAACTGGATCACCGACTCTTTCCTTGATACTTTTTCTTTCTTGATTATCCCAAGTCTTGGGATGGGTCTGTCCTTGGCTTCTTTGTCCTCTTTTTTATAATTAGTCATCGATTTTCCTGTTCCGTTGTAATAGGTGAGGAAGGTATGTTTAATATTTTATCAGCCGCGGAGCATACAATGTTTGCCAGTTCATTCCAGCTTGATGTGATCTGGTTTGCTTCCATGATGTTGACCTGCTCTTTACTCTCTTGTTGGGAGTTATCGCCTATCTTCTTGTCTCTCAGCACCGTAATATTCCAATTCCTATAATTTTAGTTGTTACTAGTTGGGGTCGTTTCTCTGACCCTAATGTTGGTTCCAAGAGGCAGCTTCTATCTCCTGGTATTACAGCTACTTCATCCGCTCCTGCCTGAACGATGACAATTTCCTTTTCCATTCTACAATGAGCTTAAATTCTAGACAACTCAATATGGTTTCTTGATCAAGAATCTGGACACTATCACATTAACTTCTATAACAGAGGAGACAAGTATTAGTTTGATAATTTACACACATATTGGACATGAAACAATAAAATACGCCGATCTCGTGGTGGGGTGCAACCCTCAGTGATGAGAGCCACCACGATGAAAGGCAACAGATTCGCACTATAGCAGTTCAGTTGAGGGACTGTCCGAAATCACGCTACAATGACAAATCACGGAGTGTGGGAGTAGAGGTGGATGAATCTTGTAGGTAGTGCTGACAAGGTTGTGGGAAACCTTGTTTGGCTGAGGCAGATGAGGAGAGTCAGGAACCACGTGCCATCTTACTATTATAGCAGTTCAGTTGAGGGACTGTCCGAAATCACGTTACAATGACGAACCACTGGAGTGTGGGAGTGGAGGCGGATGAATCTTGTAGGTCTTGTTGGCAAGGTGGTGGGGAACCTTGTTCGGCTTAGGCAGGAGAGGAGAGTCAGGAACCACGTGCCATCTTACTATTATAGCAGTTCAGTTGAGGGACTGTCCGAAATCACCTTACAATGACGAACCACAGGAGTGTGGGAGTGGAGGCGGATGAATCTTGTAGGTCTTGTTGGCAAGGTGGTGGGGAACCTTGTTCGGCTGAGGCAGGAGAGGAGAGTCAGGACCCACGTGCCATATTGCTGCAACTTTTCGAAAAATCCCCGTAACGGCGGTCACCAGTGTCAGGACCCACGAAGCTTCAACAATTCACTATTATTCAGAAGGGATATTATTATACTATAAACGACATAAAAAGGGTGGATGGTTACGCTTATGCAGCCAAGGAAGGGTCTTCGGGAGGTGTACAAGGGTTTTTCAATTTCAAGGCAAGGGGCAAGGGGAGAGGGAACAATATTCTCATTTGTTTCAGCTTCCTGTGTCACAAACACTCTCAGAGCCTGGCCAGGTAATTCACTGTAGAGGGGGTAAGGCTGAGGTAGCCGGTGGTCAACTACGGAGGGCTGTTCTATTTAAAGGATGAACAGTGGCTGTACAGGGGGGGTGTGTTTTGAACACGAAACATTGAACAAGGTGTGATCCTGGCCAGGCACTTTTTTCGTGAAGGTACTACTATAGACTTGGGAAGGCAGAGGCTCAAGTGCACCTTTCGTAAGGGCCTATTTTCCGCATGCACTTCCCCAATTGACCACCTTAGCGGGACCGTTTATTTGAGGCGAAGAAAAACCACTACTACAGGAAGGGCTGATAAAAAACGGAGCAGCAATTAAAAAAAATCTAATTCTTTTAAGCTCCCCCCCCCCCTTCACTTTTAAACCCACATACCGTCAACGAGCACAAGTAAACATTTAACTTAGGGCTTTAGGTAAGATTAATCCGGCTCTGCAAATCTGCCCGCAATGATTTGTGAGAAAAAACAAAATATTGCTTTCATTGTAAAGTAGGTTTAAATATTTTTCTCAATCTCGAACAATGAAAATATTTTTACAATAAGAATCTCAGAGGTTCATTTAAATGCAATGCTAAAAGAGTAGGCCTAAAAGTAGGCCTGTGCGATGTCTAGTTTTGTGCATCAACGTTTGATGTCTAAAACATCAACATTTTATCGATGCTTCAAAACAAATTTGAACACATCGAAAATGAGAAATCACTGAAAACCATGATACTTTTTTATGCTTTCGAGATGGTAAAAGAGAAAAAAATGACTTTGAGGTCTGTTTTAAGCCGGAATATAGAGAAATAACAAGTTTCGATGCATTGATTGACATCAACATTAGTATCAAACTAAACACTTTCACACCGTCAAAGTAATTGATACATAATATTTCTGTACCATGGAATCTTCATGTTGGCAGTAAAAATTTCAACAGCAATTAAAATAAAGAAAACGATTAAATAATACCTGCGAGTTGATCATTCAAGAAAGAGAAGAAGAAACCTCTTTGTTTTTCCCTCTCATAACCTCGTTGCCTCGTCTTCTCTGATTTTGCAGCTTGCCTCCTTCGCCTTTTCTCTGCTTTCAGGAGATCCTTATCTTTACCTGCGTTTTCCTTTAATTTCATACAATAATCTGGGAAAAGAGAAATGATGTGATGAATTAAAGGGGGGTAAATACAAGGACATTATTTAAAATAGTAGAATGATTGAAAAGTTGGCAATCATTTTGGATAACTTTGAATCTGACAATGCTTTTTTTTACAAATGCCAGCTGCCAAAAAAGGCATGCCCTTGGTAATTTGGGTTATTTCATACAAACTATAATGCAGATAAAGGATCCACGTATGAATCCATACTCTGGATAAAATCTCAAATCAGCGAAAAATATGCAAACAGGAGTTCGCAGACAAAGCCTAGGTTAAAATCAAGATTTGAGTTTCATCGCAGCTGAAAACCATGACAAATAGTTCAAAACCAGTAGTAGATTGCTCACAAATTGATTTCAGGTGCACTTGTATATTCAAAAATTGATATCAAAGATTGCAATTTGAATTAGCGTAATCAGAGCTCTAAGCTGGGTTTAGCCCCCAAAAAAACAGTTCCCTAAAAAACTTTACTACAATTCAAACTAAAATCTATTAAATAAAGTTCTGGCTGTACCAGAACACCTGAAATCAGTTTTTGAGCAATGAATTACTAGTCTTGAAGTTTTTTGCATGGTTTCCTTCCTCAAGAGATGGAAATTTCAATTTTAACAACGGCTCCAGTTCCGAACTTTTCTGTGTAAACAGTATTTCTTGTATAAAATAAAGAAAGGAAGAAGCTAATATTTGAGAAAAAAAAATTAATAAAAGAAGATTTCCTGACTAAAAAAAAAAAAAACCACACATTTATTTCAGTTAGTGATAAAAAAGATGTTAGAAAAAAAATGAATTCAGCTAGAAAAAAACAAGAACATTCTTCTGACTAAAATTTTAGAGGATTCAACTGAAAAAAAGAGAGGTTTATAAAGACAAACTGACCTAACGATTTTCCTTGAGGAAAAACGACAGCTTCTACAGGATCAACAAGTCCATCAGAGTTCTTTCCAAGACCAGTTCCGATGACATACCCCATATTTGCCATCAGTTTGGATCCAATTCCCTGAAGAAGAAACATTAAAATTCTTTAAAAAAAAAAAAAAAATACACACAAGTATGCACTTAGCAAGATGGTATCACATGAAAGAAATTTATTGCTTAACCCTCCAGAATAAATTAAATTAAAAACTCACTTGCGCGAATAAAATTTTATGGTCGGACGCGTTGCACGCAGGTACGGCCGGGTATCATCAACGACTAGTTGTTGCGAGGTGCGTTCAGTGTTTCAGCCCGTCGGCGGTTGTTATTCCACCCTCCCCTCCACCCTTCATCTAAAGAGTTAACAACTTTGAAGAGTGGGTTTTGGGCACCTCCTATGTCTAAATTGAAGTTACAGTGTTTGTACTTACAAATAAAACCCTCCTTTAACCCTTACTCAAATGTGCAAATTGTACCCAATCTGACGACCACGCGATCGCGTGAAAAATATGGAACGCTCCGAAAAATGTGGAAATATGATGAGCTAGATGGGTACGTTACGGGATTTTGATGACATATTCTTGGCTTAATTGAAATTTTGCACTATATGAAACTGGATACTATGCGAGCACCACAGAACGTTATAAAAAAAGAACAAGCCCCTTAGAAAAAAAAAAAAAGTGTCACCACTTTCGTGGAATTTTTGTGGAATGGATTTTTTTTTTTTTTTGGAAGACCAGTATCCAGTCATAAGGAAATGTGGAAAGCAGGGCACATTTTGCACTCCTGTTCTTGTCAAGACTACCCAAGCTCTTAACCTCTAGTGACTAACATGTGAATTTTTGTCTTACTTTGGTATATTGTTCCCATGCACCAAGAGCGGAGAGAGTCTGCGGATTCATCAAACTTTCATTGATTAAATTCATCTTTCTCTCCTCAAGTTCAGTCTCATCATTGGATTCATTGTCAGAAGAAGAGTCTGAAATGGGAGGGGAACCACAGCCACCTAAAACACAAACAAAAAGAAGGAAAGTCACAGATTGAACATGTAATGAATGAGTAGTTTTTTTTTTTTTGGAGGTTGAGAAAGGGGTACCAGTACCCGACGGTACCGCCCCCCAGGGCAGAGTTGGGCTAACAGGAGTGTAATCGATTACAAGATTACTACTTAATCGTTACTTGTTTAACCTTTGGATGGTAATAAAATATATTTTTCCCAGATAAATAGTAAACTTGTGGGTCTTTTTGATTAGATTTAATTCTTCTGCAACTAATATGATGGGTAATGGGTGGCTTGTAAAAAATCAGTCCTAAGCTCGATCTTTAACCTTTTCACTGCCTTCGACGAGTATACTCGTCCAACGCAATGGTGCACCGCAGTGCCTTCGATGAGTATACTCGTCCGGTTGCCCCCCGCACTTTCCCCGCCTGTACAGCTGCCGCATCTGCGCGAAACATAGCAAACCATTTACTCTATCTGACGGGAAAAGTACGAACTACGCGATAGAGGCGCTGGCTAAAATTTCTGTGTCCCGGATTTCGGGATTCAAAAGAACTCGGCAATGAAAAGGTTATGCAGCTCCAGCTGCAACCTCTCTGCTTCGCTGTCCCTCTTCCGTGCTGTAGAGCAGCATTCCGTTTTTCAGATAACACTGGAGGATTTGGAGTAGGTACCCCGGTATGTTGAACTTCCTCCACAGTGCCTCCAGGGGCTTCTCCCACTGCAAATTGTTGAACGCAATCTTAATGTTCAGGGTAACCAGCAGGTACATTTTTTGCAATCGATGGTTTCCCTTTTTCACCTGCTCGGCTGTTTTCACCATTCAGAGTACTGCGTCAACTGTCAATCTGCCTGGCCGAAAAACAAACTGCCGTCTGCAATGAATAAGTAGTAGTAGTAGAGGTAATAAAGTCCAGCTGTCTAAACATGGTGGTTCAAATGCTGGTGTTTTAACGCAAACGACTGGGCTGAGTGAAAATGTAAGAAAAAGAATAGGATACACTTACAGTCTGTGAATTAAATAATGTCAGCTGACTCCTTAGATTTTGACTAAGGTAGACCACCCGCAATGCTTAAATTCGTCTTGATAAGTATTGCAGGTAGCCTACCTGAATGAAAATCTAAGGAGTCGACTGACAGTATTTTGATTTACCATCGCGATGACGATTCTGATTGTTTTTTGATGTAAATATGTTTTGTTGTGTTTTAATGTTGTTTGCACTTTCAAAAATTGCTCACTTTGATTCTGTTTTTGGACCACAATGAGCATCAAATTGGTTTAAACGGCAATTTCTGAATTTCTTCGATGGCAAGTTGCAGCGTTTGATGGTCATTGCCGTTGAATGACTCCTGAGGTCCCCAACAGCGATGATCATCAAACATTGAAACCTGTCATCGGAGAAATTTGAAAATTGCCGTTTACACCACTGTAGAGCTCATGGTGGTACTGAAATAGTATCAAAGTAAGCACATTTTGAACATTCATTGCGATGACAATGCAAAATACGACTATTATTTCATTCGCTGACTGTAACAAAGTACTCTTACATAAAGATAGGTTGAAGGCGGATACGGTAACCTGCCAGACACCCTCAGGGATGGGAAGTATCTAGAAAGAAGCACACAAGGAGGAAGAATGCACAATTTAGGCAATTAATTCCCAGTTGTGGGGGAGGGGGGAGGCCGGAGGGGGTCAGGTATCAGGTGAATTTTAATTAAAGTGCAAAGGGGAGATGTTCGCGTCTTGTTATTAGGTCTAAAACCAAATAGAGAGGAATCCGCCCATCAAAATGTGAACTTACCTTCCGAATTTTCCAGAGGGAGAACATCCTGGAGCTCAATTTCCATTTCTGCAGCGCCCGAAGATTCCAGCTTAATAGAGCATGTGATGTCGTCCAGTCTACTTTTAAGAATAGCTCTTTTCCAAAGACCATCCTTCATTTTGGCTAGTACTGAGCAACCAGGAACAATTTTGGCAAAATCGGGCTCTCTGGATAAAATAAAATTAACTTTTACTAGTGAGAATATTTTAATCAAACAACCGGACTTTTTGATTCCATGAAACTGCTCAGGCTCATGTCAGTCATGTCCTCAATCATTCAACATTTCTGATTATTAGGATTTTTAAATCTAACAGATGAGATTATAGTTTTGATGTACCTCATGATTATTACATCAGGTTCGTTGCAAAATTTTGCAATAAACAAGTGAAGTAGCAGTTGTCTTTTCAAAAAATATTCAAACTTTTTGTCTTTTCAAACAATGGTCAGGGAGCTACATTAAAATTTCAATTTCAATGTTTTTGCTAACTTTGTGCTTGAACAGTGCAAAACTGGGTTGATAAATTATTTTGCACCATGAAAGTGTTATTCAGGATGAGCTACAGAATCGATCTATGTAAAGTATCAATCGATTCCTGCAGGAGGCCAAATACCTTACAGAATGTGTGGAGTCCTTTTCACCTCAACTTGAGGGGTATCAAAGTAAACTCTGTAGGAAATGATGCGGGTTTTAGGAAAACTTAAAGTAGCCCACAAGCCCTGATTTAGTTATTAGTAAAAGATGGAACGCTTGGTTGGTTTAAAGTAACCGCAATCGGTGGACTGACTGTTGATAGTGGTTGGCTAGTTCCTTTACAATTTGATGGAACGCTCAAACCACACTGTGACTAGCCGCAATGAAGAAATGTAGTTTTCTATTGTGTTCCATCTGAGGGTTGATTCTGCTCATTTTATGGGACAAGACGAGATGACTCCGAGTCGTCTCCTCCTATCTCTTTGTAATGGATAGAGTCTTTTATCTTGTCTATATTGTGTCGTTTCGTACGAGATAAATAAGGAGAATCTGCCTATGTATTTCTAGTAGTAGTAGCAGGCCCGGACTGGCTCACCTGAGAGGGCGCGGGACGGTGGACTAGGGGACGCCACCCACCGGGGGGTCTGGGGGGGTATGGAATACCCCCAGGGAGGAAGGGGGGTCCGGGGGTCCTCCCCCGAAAAATTTTTGGGATTCAGAATCCGCCAGAACGCAATTTCAAGCCATTTCTAAGCGATCAGATCGGTCATTAAGTCAGCTCGATTCTTCGCAAATTTTCATGAATATATTCGACCTTTTAAGTCGTCAATACGGAATCCCGCGGGAAAAAACGAACAGAAAAGTATAATTATGAGCTTAGAAAGACTATGAAAAATGAGGAGAGAATATGAATGCGTAGTTTCTGGATCTTCGAATTCTCGTTTATAGTTTCCGCCGAACGACTCTATATTAACAGAAGGATCATGTTGATCGAGGAAAAAATAAACTCACATTTTATGTCAGAGTCGGATGAAAATACTAGATTTTATTCATCTATTTATTTTAAAATTTAAGGAGCTGCCATCAAAATGATAAATTCTTTCTCAGTATACACAAAGCTTCTTAGTCAGTATGTGTATACTGTATAGGCAGTGGCGCCACAAGACATTTGTCTTGCGGGGGGGGTTTGGTACGACTCTAATTCCGGGGGGTGTGGGGGGTATGGAATACCCCTCAGTACAAGCGGGGGGTCCGGGGGTCCTCCCCCGGAAAATTTTTCAATTTTCCTGACCTTCAGATTGAATTTAACGGTACTTTCATGTATAGTAAAATTGAACTGTTCAAATATATTTTCGATTTTTCCTGCATGAAATCGTTGCGATGCTCTCGACTCATAATTGGAGGGAGAAGAGTCAAGTGGAATGTGGATGAAGGAGCCATGGAATATTTTGGGGAAAGAGGTTGTTTCATCGCCCATTAGGAATGGGCTGTGTATGGATTGCCTTCATTTTTTCAGGGCTGATAGAGCTATTCACGGGGAGTCTAAATATGGTCTATTTTTTATTTCAGCCTTCTTAGATCCGAGGGGGCGGGGGGGGGGGGGGGGGGTCGAAGGTAAAACGGTTTTTCGGCCATAACTTTTGAACGGTTAAAATTATCAAAACCAATTTTTTTTAAACAAAAGACCTTTAAAAGATCCATCTTTTGTTGTGTATGATGTTTCAAAAATATTGAATTTTAGTTGAGTTATAGCATTTTCAAAATTTTGGAAATTCCAAAAAATAAGATTTTTGATTTTTTTTCATTTGCGGATCGCACTGAGGAAAACAAAAAAAAAACTGTCTGAAAGAAATTCCTTTCTTTTCCGGTTCAAATGAGCTAAAGTTTGTTTTTGAGAAATGATTTGTCTTTGAGCTATGAATTTTTGAAGTGTCAAAAATAGCTATTTTTGCGTTCTTAGCGGTTCTTAGTGGGGGGAGGGGGCGTTCCTGCTCGTCTCTTACACGTTAATTAGGGCGCAAACCATGCCGCCCTTGACTCATCTTATGTGACATATGGCGGAGGGCGCCAAGAGGAGGGGGAAAGCGCCCCCTCGTGTCTTACTTTAACTAATGTGCAAAGCATTCAGCCCTAGAATCATGTTATGTGACTTTGGGCGAAGCGTTGGGCGGTAAGTATGGGGTGTAATGCGTTCCCATACACTTGTGCCTTCTACGTTAGTTACGGCGCAAACCATGCCGCCCTTGGTTCATATGAGTTATAGGACAAAGGGCGCCCTATGACACATGATATTTGTAGCACTCAAGTCACCGAAAATTAGACTCCCAGAATCGCGGCTTTCAGCTGCTTAAGGTTTTTTTTTTTTTTATGGAGGGCGCTGGGGCGCCACGGACAGAGGGCGCACCGGGCATCTGCCCGGTTGCCCGGTGGGCCAGTCCGGGCCTGAGTAGTAGTAAAGTCCAGCCGCCTTGCGTTCGTTATGCTTGTATTTCAAAGCGAATGACATAAAAAAAGAGCCTTATAACTCACCCAAATAGGTATCTGGTACCCTGTAAAAACAATACTCACAAATTACACTGGACGCGGACACCCATACAAGAATTTAATTTTCCTTCAAGTTATCAGACGACAATCAATACCGCCATAACTATTTAATCCAACAGTTTTCTTTAAAGCTGCTTTTTAATTATTGGCAGCCAACATATACTTACCATAGCTCTGGGCTGTTGAAACTTGAAAAATATCCGAAAGAAACTTACTTGTACTCTTTTAAATCGATAAACGGTACTAGATGTCCGTGTGAAAAATGACACTGATCAGCTGAGAACTTGCATTCACCTTCGAGGAAATAAGGGCATGGAAGCATACTTTTGTAGATTGGATTGACAAAGAGAATATTGACCTGGAAGGAGCAGTAATGAGGAAAAACTCAATTAAATGATCACTTCAATATTTTTTACTTTGCTTTTCCAAAATAGATTAATTACAACAGGGAAATATTTCTAATTGTTATCAAAGTGTGCTTTGCATTGAATGTTGAAAAAATGATCCGGCCTTGGACACTGAAAATTACGGACTATATTCGTTAACTGAGGCACTCAGGTTGTGACAAATGTAATTTTTGGCGGTGCAACCCGTAATTATAGATTCCATCACAGAAAGTAGCGGGTTTCAAGAACGAGAGTGCCTCGGTAAACCTATATGGACCGTAGTGTTTTTCCAGGGAAGCACTCCAGAAGTTATAAAAGTTCAGGGGCAACACACACGTAGGTGTTCCTAAGGAAAGTTCTAAAATGAGGGCCTTGTTCCAGGTTAGGGCAGGGGTACTTAGTCTTTTAGAAGAAACATTTGAGATCCTGGGAAGTTCTTCTACATTCTTGTTAGTTCACACAAAAGTTATGACTTTTTTTTTTTTTTTTTTCTAAGCAGATGTGGAAATTTGTTAAGGGCCAATAACAAGAAGTTCCAAATTTCTGAGGCACAAACGCTTTTTCCTTCTGTTCGTGCTTTGTTTACTTAGTTATTTTCATCATTAAGGTGTTGATCAAAAAAATTTGCATTTTTCTCTTTCCTTCTTAGTTATTCTAATTAAGGTTTTAAGGACTGCAACTTTACCATAATGTGTTCCACAGATGTCACTTCATCTGGAGTTTCAACATTGATCACAAGGGCATTATGATAACTCGTTTCCCCAAAGTGTTCAAAAGGGGCTTGACACTTAGATCCAAGAATTTTTTCCAACTCATCCTGAAAAAAAAAATGAAAATATTTGTGTCCCTGGATTTAGAGAAATATGTCAAGAAAGCATTCCAAAATTAAAGTAATCCCAACAGTTGAATTATCCATTGGAACAAATAATTTATGGATTTACTTTGTAGTGACAATGGGTCTGTTGCACACTTCGGCTGGAGCGTTTTAAAGTATCATTTCTTATGTAAAAAGCCGTGAAAATGACAATAGTAGCATCAGTAAACACCAAAATTCATTAATAAACTCACAAATTGCGAAAAACACTAGACACTATCCACCCCTGTATCTTTCCACCACGTGCACGATATTTCACAAAATTAGCGCAGCACATTCAAATAAACACGGACAACTGTCATCACAGCTGACTTCATAAACAAATAAACAGTAAACACTGATGGTGTCTGTTCGAATTTCTTACGTCTCAATATTCTCAATTCCTCTCAATAAATTGTGAAAGGTACGGAAACCGATATTTGGGTCGAAAACTTATCAAAATGAAACAATAACACACAAGAGTTCCAAGGATGATGATTGAAGTTGGAATTGTACTTGGAGCTCCTGTGTGTTATTGTTTCATTTTGATAAGTTTTCGACACAAATATCGGTTTCCTTACCTTTCACAATCTTTTGTGAGGAATCGAGGACGTTGAGACGTAAGAATGCAAACAGACGCCGTCAGTGTTTACTGTTTATTTGTTTATGAAGTCAGCTGTGACTACAGTCGTCTGTGTTTATTTGAATGTGCCGCGCTAATTTCGCGAAATATCGTGCACGTGTTGGAAAGATACAGGGGTGGATAGTGTCCAGTGTTTGTCGTAATTTGTGAGTTTATTAATGAATTTTGGTGTTTTCTGATGCTACCATTGTCATTTTTACCGCTTTTTACGTAAGAAATGTTACTTTAAAACGCTCTAGCCGAAGTGTGCAACAGACCCATTAGTGTTTTGCCTTTTGGTTCCAAAATAGTTTTTTTATGGAGTAAATTCATGCTTGATAAGGAGTCTCCTATCTCCTTTATTTTACTTGATTCCTCTCACCATTCTTCATTTAAATTGGTAAATTGTATTGAATCCCAAAATCAAGGAAAATTACTCTAAAGTAAACTGGAGACAAAATAAATGGAGCTGTTGCAAACTTTTGCTACAGGCTTACTAATAGTTGATGATGGGGTAATACCCTGTAAAAATAACGATTAGCGCACTAAAAAATCACGAAATCCACTTCTAAACTCACAAAATGCTTTTAAACGCGAGACCTTAATGGCGGCCGAGGCCGCGGTTTTCTTATGGCAATTGTATGCTTCTTCTTCTTCTTGTGTGGTGTTGCGAGAATATCTCGTGTAGATGGCGCTGATTGAAGATAGGGAACCCCAATGAAAACCGCGGCCCCGGCCGCCATCACGGTCTCGCGTTTAAAAGCATTTTGTGAGTTTAGGAGTGGATTTCGTGATTTTTCAGTGCGCTAATCGTTATTTTTACAGGGTTTTACCCTATAATCAACTATTAATAAGCCCGTAGCAAAAGTTTGCAACAGCTCCATTTATAGGAGAAAAAAGGAAACGTACTTGAATATCTGGTGGTGCAGGAGCCTCGCCTTCATCTTGAGAGGTACCTTCAAGATTTCCAATCTCTGCCTATTAAAATAAAGATAATATGCAAATAATAGAATAGTTGTTACAATAAGGGAAATCTTTGGTTTCTGGTTTCTCTTTCACCAGGGTGGATTTAAAATGTTCAGAATAGAAGAGCAATATACTGTAAATAGAAGAGGGACCTTCTGGAATGTAATTTTGATGCCACCATAGAGGCAGTCATGCTAGGCATATCTTAAGTCTTGTTTCCAATGAGACACACGACATAACGTTTGGTAGCATTGCAATGCTTGCGTTTCAACTTCCAAAATCCAAGATGCCGATTGGCCAATCCTTGCTCTCACTGGGATCAGTTTTTGTTCTTCCTTCTTTAAGAGGCTCGTGTTGAGTCATATGCACATGTATCGGTGAAGACAACTTGATCTGACTCCAGCTCTCTGCTGCACAGCAACGCATGAAGTTGAACACATCTCAACTTTGATGCGTCGTTGCATTCTGACGAGAAGCCTTACATGGCATTGGAGACAATCCCATCCTGCACGTGTAGTTCAACTACAGAGTTTTTGCATAGATGCTCAGCCTTTCGTCTCATTGAGAGCTAGGTTTTATGGACATTTTACACAGACTCGCTTTGTTTGCCTCTTGTTTTTTAACATTAAATCAACAGTTGAGACTAAGAAATCAACTTGAAATTGGTTCAACATGAAGAAGAAAGTGTTTCAGAGTGGTTATGTGGACATAGAATTCATTTCTTTTGGAATGATTTACACAGTAAAGAAACAGATAGATAACAGATGCAAGCAACATTTACTCACCTGAATAGTTGTATTAAATTTCTGTGTCCAGGAAGCCACTTTAAAACACTTACACTTTCTTTCAAAACCAATTTCGACTGAATTTATTACAATTTTTGATTTGAGGTAAAAAAATGAGAGGCAAACAAATTTTCAATGCCTCTCAATTTGCCTCATTGTATGATAGGATTTATAACATCGCATCTCTTCTCTGAGGCATACAGAGACAGTATATAATAGAGACCACGCACTATCTATTTTGCCCATGTTTGCGCGCAGTGGCAACTTTTTTTTTTGTGGTCTCAACAGCACACAGCAAACATGGTCCAAACGTTGACTGATGAGAAAAGTCGTTGAGATTTTTGCATTATGAAACCGAAGCACCGAAATTGCATCAGTCAACATATGGATCATGTTGGATGGTGCTCCTTCAAGCTCCTTGCGTTAATTCCTGTTGAGTTCCGAAAAATAAGTCAGCGACCGCACCCACGGCTAGTGCGTGGTCTCTATTATATATTGTCTCTGACGGCATACAGCTTACGGGCTCATCTTGCAGGAGAACGGCAGTTGAAAAAAAAATTAAAAAAACCATAACTGATTGTTTAGAAAAAGAGAAAAAGAAACAGGGGAGAAAAACCGACCTCAAATAAGGCAAGCTCATCTTCAAAGACATCTTCTTTCTTATTGGCAGCCTCTAACTGTATTAAATTTTCCCGGGTCAAGTTGATCAATTCCTGGATATCACCTTCCAGTTGAGTTAAACTTTCTTTTGTGCTTTCATCAGAGCTAGACTTAATTGCACTTTTAATCTCTGACAGCTAAAACGGCAAACAAAAGAATTTAAAATAAAGGACACAAAATTTTCAATCAGAAAAACAAGAAAATTAGCCATATTTGTTCACCAAAGAAGGGTGAGAAATGTTCTTCAAGACGAAAAAGATGAAAAGTGATCAATCAAAGGTCTTCCTAAAATTTCCCAAAATCCACCTCAAACTGAATGAGGGGTGGTTTTAGGAAGAAAATGATCATCGACTAAACAGTCTTGAATTTATACAAATACTTTTTGGTTTTAAAGAAAAAACTTGGTGCACTTGATTTTCAATTGTTCCAAGAAACAGGTGCGCCCACACCTGTAGTATCTCTTGAGCGATTGGTTTGGAATGCTTGAGTAAGTATATGTTGTAAATTTACTGAGGTTGACTCTAGGGATGGAAGGTATGACAAAATTGTCCAACCTCAAGCCGATCCCAAGAAAATTACAGCAGCAAGGTTGCTTGGGTTACATGATAATATGTATCACTTATCAGTGGCGTAGCGTGCAATCTGGCAACCTTGTATCGTTTCCAGTTAAATCTACCGGAAAATGTCAAACTATTGGGTGTTCGGTGAACACCTTCGCATTCGACCTTTTACAAGGCTTCAAATGGACAATATACAACGTTGCCAAATTGCACGCTAAGACACTGTCACTAATTGTTAGAGTAGTTTGGATTTCTTATATCAGAAGTAACTTTGAATCTACCATTCAGATCATCTAGAAGAGGAGTTCTCAGAGGTCTTTTCAGATGAGAGAGCCGATGACAGTTGTCGTGTGATTAACACTAAAATATTTTCAATTTGAATGGACTGTAATTTTGACTCGCAGAAGTGAGAGACCCATTAAACATGCATAAAAATACTTGACGCTTATCGGACACCCATCCGAAACAACCTCTAAGTAGCTCTGTACAGACTTGCTGTCAATCACCAAATGAGTAATTGTCTACCCTGTATTTGCCCCCATTTTGTATTTAACACGTTAAACGCCACGCCGGTCACCGGCGGCGATATTTCGTGCCGCGCCGGCCACGGGTGGCCGCAGTACCGCGAATAAAAGCATTCTCACGGTGCTGCCGAGCCATCATCTGGTGAACGCTTTTTTCGCGGTACCCGTGGCCCCGCGGTACCTCCGGTCGACGCGGCACGATATCGCCGCAAGCAAACGGTGACCGGCGTGGCGTTGAACGTGTTAAGAAACTAGTCTCGGCTAACCTTTATTTTCCTTTACAATTTTTACCTTCCATTTCATGCGCTTTATTACATCTTGTATTACAGCATTTTTAAATATTTTGTACTGCTGCTGTAGACAGAAACAAAGAGAGGGATTGTGTGGTAGAGCTCACAAATTTTGAGTATACAATTTTAACAAGTAGCTGCTTCCAAAATGCATCAAATTACAACAAATAGTGGTTGGTCAGCACAGAGTTATGACTCGCTGCTAACCAACCAATGGGGCTATTGCACACTTTTGCTATAAGCGATTTAATAGTCGATTGTGGCATAAAATCCTCAAGAAATAGCGATGGCGGCACTAAAAACTCCCAAAATCCACTCCTAAACTCAATAAACGCAGTTATGTACGCGAGCGTAATGGTGGCCGAAGGTACTAACAATGGGAGATTCCTATCTTAATTTCGTCACTCTTTCTATGTTGACAAGGATGATTCACAGAGTAAATAGTCATCAGAGTGATGATCCACATCCAATGAATGGTGCCGCAACACCTAGTGACACCGGTGTCAAATGAAAGTAGTCGCTTATTGGTCACTTCTTGATGGAGTTTCAGAATTGTTAGATGGGAATCTCCCATTGTTAGTGCCTTCGGCCACCATTACGCTCGCGCAAGTAACTGCGTTTATTGAGTTGAGGAGTGGATTTTGGAAGTTTTTAGTGCCGCCATCGTTATTTTTTTAGGTTTTTACGCCATTATCGACTAATAAATAGCTTATAGGAAAAGTGTGCAATAGCCCCATTACCAGTGCGTTTTGATGCCTTTCGAAGGCAGTGAAGCAGACGCCACTACTTGTCAGACCGTCATAGGTACTCAAAATACATGAGCTCTCCCACATAACTGTGCAAGCTCTAATACATGATGAGATTGGATAAATAGAATACCTGTGTTTCGTATTGAGCCAAAGAGGCTTTTAATGTATCTAGGTTTTCTTTATCACTAGACGTCATCATGAAGACTTCAACTGGTAGCAGTGAAAGTTATATCACCAAGAGCAACATGCAGAGGTGGAAAAAAACGGCTCGCTTTTCAAATCCAAAACTGATGCAAAATTCATTTCATAGTTTGATAACAACAGCGACTCAGATGAATCCAGATGAATCCTTCTTATCAGCTTTTTCAGTATGCACAAACCTACCTTGTAAAGGCATAGTCAGTTTATTTCGTCATAGTCAAAACCTACTGTCCCTCGACAAAAATACACACATCACAAAAATAATTAAACAGAAACATTGCAGAAACGGAACATTAATTTTTTTTCAAAATTTCTACGGCAGCCAAATTATATAATTTTTTTAGGTTAAATTAAATAAACAAACCGCAAGTTAAAGGACCGACTCAAAAAAGACCCCTATGTACATTCTTGGGACAGCATGTATGGTCAACGTGGTCAACTCTGCTACGAGCCAAAGTAAATGTTGACATCTCTGATAGGCTGGACCCATCTCGGCCAATCAAAAGCCGTCCTTAAATTAAGCTCTTGTGAGCGCTGACCACACACACTGTTTGCAGAGATTAACTCTAACGTTGTTGACATAACGTAACCAAACAATAACAAAGAAACATAACCTCCAAAATTGGGCAGTTTCCGTTTTTACTCTTTGCAGTTCCCTTGGTTTTTCCGGTTTTTCCAATCCAAATTTTTCCTAGAAACTTGTGCATTCTAAATCTGTAAATCTCAATAATTTCGCGTCTACCGCTCCTAAATCATCCAAAATTTGTTGATAATTTCTTCATCAACTTTTCCATTCTCCACTATTCTTTTTTCTAAGCAAAGGTGAGTTTCGTATCATTCCAGTTCTTAGACTCTATTTTACTCTATTCCTGTGCCTCGACTGTTCCATTCATAGACTTATAGAAAAGGTGAAAGATATTGATTAGTCCTGAAGGTAGATGATGAATATAGGACATTTTTTCCAACGGGAATGTGGTGGAACATGATGGAGTGCTACATGTTCTTACTGCTGTCAGCCAACGGTGTTCAAAAGTTCCGTTGATATGGAACAGTACGAAATAAGCCAACAACTTTGAATAGTTGGTCCTTCAATAGTTTTTTACTTTAGACCACATTAGAGAAGTCATGTCCATGAGTAACCTGTTACATCATTTTTCGTGAACAAAAAAATTTGGCTAAAGTTGAGCTCATTTAGGCACTGTTCACTAGCGTGCGGCTTTTCTGAAACCTGCTTACATCGTTACTCATGATCAAGGGAATCTAATCTTTCACCCTTTGGGATCTCATTTTATTCCCTTGCACTCTCCTCAGGTCGTCAAACAAAACAAAAAAAAGGGAGGTTATTGCTTACTGTCACGCCGCTAGCGCTGTGGGCAATCTACACACTGTAAGAGAATGAAACTGCTAGATGTTCCCAAGAACACCCATAGAACGCAGCACGCGCTGAAGTAGTTGGGGCTGGCCCGACACGAGACTAAGCAGAGCGAAACTTTTATGTTGGGTCAGCCCTGACATGCGACCGCAATGGGTTTTTTACGATGTCAGGCCTGACCCAACACACGATCGGAAAGGGTTAGTCAGAATTCTATTTAATTATAAGTCAGAGCAAACCTTATCATAAAAAAAAGTAAGTTATACGTGTATCAATATTAAAGGCTAATTTTTTTATGCAATGGGACAAGATGAAATGGGTTTACTCTTGGTTCAGTGCGGTTTGTGTAGCGTTCCGATTTCAAGAGATGGGTTTGATGGAAATTCTTGCGTTCCGATTTATTTACTTCGTTGAAATGCCCTATTTATGGTTTTTTTTTAGCGTTTTGTGAAGAGGCTCTTCTAATTTGCAGTCTTAATTGGAACATTCCGTGAAGCAGTCAACTTGTCAAGAAACTCCAGTTTCGAGCGAAATTGATAAGTTTGAGGAATATTTCAGTAAACCCTGAGTAACTGCAATGGGTGAAGCGATGTGTCAGAGTGGTTTGTGTGCTTCGTTTTGATGGAGCACTTGAACCGCTCTTGCTAACTACAATAAAAAAATATTGTGTTCCATCTTGTCCTGATTAAAAGCATTAGTCTTTAAATTGATGATTTTTTTGTAAATTGCACAAGAGCTTCTCCTCAACTCAGTGATTTGTTTACTTTTCAGATTCAATGGCTACTAATATTACAGACCTCAACTCTCAAAATCCTGTAGACTTAGCCAACAAATTAATAACTCAGACCATCAAAGAAAACCAGGAAAAGCTGAAAAAACTTCAAAAAAAGCCGATTTGCAACTTTGATGCGGATAAACATGTAAGATTATTGTTTTATTTTGATTTCTTGCAAAAGGCGGCTGAGGAGGGGGCCCCAACAACATTGAGTCTGTTGTTCAATTTGCTAGCATTGGCTCTATTCCTGTGAATCCTCTTATCATTTATTTGAACCCCTTTCCAGTCTTATCTGTTTACTTATTCAAAGATATTGATGTCATTTAGCATGAAAGCCTTGAAGGCCACTTTGGGCAAATTTGAATCAGCTGACTCTTTGAATTCTTTTATGCATTCTATGCTAAATTCTGAAATATTTTGAGGAAATATGCAAAATGAAAGAAAGAAATTCAGTAGAAGGTATGCAGTTATATTGGGGGAGTCAAATGAAGTGGCTTTAAAGTTTTTTGCTTACCTTTTTGAAATGCAAGAAAGCAAAATGCCTCTTGCTCTGTAAGATAAAAAATGCCTCCCGGCAGGCCGGTAAGACGAAGTAGATTCCATGCTTGGTTACATCATTTTTTCAAAAATTTAAATATAGGTTATAATTTTCGTTACATTTTTTTTTTTTATTTCATCAGCTGCTCAAAATCCAAATATTATTGTGAAAAAGATTATATTACCAATAGAGAAATGTGTAATCTTTACAATGCAAGTGAGAAAGAAAAGCTAGGTTATATAAGTTTTTCACAAATTTCAATAAATAGGTTATGTTATGATTTTCTTTGAATTATTCATTTTTTTTTTTTTTTGGTATCAGCTGTTCAACATTTAAATAAAAATACCCATGAGAAAAAGATTATAGTACCAAGATAGAAAAATGTGTAATCTTTGTAACGCTAATGAGGAATAAATCTGAATAAGAGCAGCTGATCAAACAAGAAAATAAATAAATAACGTACCTAAGCAACAGTGCACGTGTAAAACAAAGAACGAGCAATTATACCAATACACTATCCTTGTCTTTCACATGTAAAATCCCATAAGAAACTAAAAGACTATCTTTTAATGTTGCTGCTAGAGTGCTGTGGAAAGCTATATTGCATCTAGTCGCCTCAAAAAAGTTTGCTGTGGCGAAATGACCATGGGATAATCTTGGAAGACCTTGTTTTCATCTCGAAAAATGTAATTGTGGTGTTTTAGTGATAACTCCACAGCCCTTGTTTGAAATTTTCAACCCTAACGCTGGGATTCAAATTTCAAAATAATGTAACTGGCTTGACATACGTGTTTCAACGCAAAATATCTAGACTGATCCATGCTCTCTCGAAGTATTTAGCAATTTCAGCCAAACAATGTTGTCAAAGGGTGCTGGGAAAATTTGAGCAATTCTGCCTTTCCAATACGCGGTCTCAAACCATTTTATTCAGAAGATTCCATCGAATTCGCTTTTGCAATGGACGTATATTTAAAAAATATAGTGTCCCTAACATTTTCTAATGAGCTATTTTGCTGCCAGAAAATTCAGCTGAATTTGCTTTTGCAAGTGACAGGAAAATTATGAAAACCCTTCCTTTCTCAAAGTAGTTTTAAGCCCTTACCTAGTATCAGTTAGTAAATAATTTTACAATTGATTTTTTTTATTATTGAGGTAAACACCCCAGTAGCCGGCACCCCTAAAATTTGCACCAGTACCCGGCACCCATTTTTTACAATGTGAAAAGTATTAGTTTTATGGTAATACTGGTGTTGTGTGTGGTTTTTTTCTGAGACCTGAAGAGGGAAAAATCGAAAAAAGTACACTAAACACCAAAATTGCCCTCTAATCTAACATTTTTCACTTTGTGAAAAATAGGTGCCGGGTACAGGTGCAAATTTTAGGGGTGTCGGCTACTGGGGTGTTTACCTTAATAAGGGTGTTTTTTTTAGTGGCGGAAAAAAGTAGAGACTGTTGCAGCTATGCAATGCAATTTACAGCTTCTTTTGTGATAGAATGGTGTCAAACCTTCTCTCTCCCATAAGAATCAGATCTTGGATTGATCTAATAATTCATCCATATTCCTTTACCTAGTTCAGATTTCCTCATTGTTTCTATGCAAAACAATGTGCCTTTTATACTATCTTTATTTTTCCCGGTTCCTTTTTGGTTCCATCTCTGAAGCTTATTTATCGGGTAGTGAGCCTCATTTTATAATGGTAATTTCTGAATGCTGGAGGTGGATGAAAAATTTTTCACTGTAACTTACGTAGGTACTGATGTTACCTTTGGACAGATTTTAATTCCAGAAAACATCAAATTTATGAGGTTATAGCTTTTTTATCCTTGTTTTTGATTTTTTCTACCATTATAAGGAGCTGATATAAAAACAGGGAAACTTAAATTTCAAATAACCCCTGCAGAGTGCTTGCTCTTTTTTGTATTTTTCTTTTACCTCAACTTTCATCTCCTTTGTCTAATTTTGATTGGAGTCGGCTCTGGAGACTCATCCTGGGTTGGTCCGGTTTACTGAGTCTTGGCACCAAACTGAGAGAATTCCTAGGTAGCAGGATAGTCGGAGATTCTGAGCAAAGGCTCTGCACGTTTCAAGTTACTTTCATACTTTTAACTAGCTTTTCTAAGTTTTTTTTTTTTTTCAGGTTTTACGGAAACTTAATTTTCCTTTTGCTGAAAAATTATATCAGGATCTCATTGGACTTGATGTGAAAGATGACGATGTCCTTAAAGAATGTTCCTCTCAACGTTTAAAACCAGTGACTACCAAGAAAGATCCAGAGCCCATCCATGAAGACTACTATCAACCTAACTTTAGTGAAGAGTTTTGTTATAAATTGCCTTCATACACTCCTAGCCTTAAGAAAATTAGAGAATATGACGGGTATAGTATTTCTAGTAAGTTTAATTGTAATCTAAATCAGTAAGAGATACTTAAATGGTCACTTGTATTTCCGCCATTTTAATGGTTATTTCATAAGTGCAAAATATGCCCCGGCACATAACCGTTCGGTTCTTTTAAAACTGATGAAGTTGAAGGGGAATTGCGGTGTAATTGGCAAGTGGGTGATCACTGGTCACTGGACACTATTGCACCGCTAAAGGTATGGCTCAGGTTTTAACAGTTGCACTACGTGTGTCAAAAGTATTTGGTGCGGTGATACTAGAATATGCGGCTATGCGTTTCCATGGTTTTTACAATGACTTCAGCTGTGATTTATCTTAAAACTTATCATTGGTCGTTATCTTAGAGCTTTTGTTTGGAACTTGAAAATGCTTTCACCATTAGTCTTTTTCTCACCCCAATCAAAAAATTATCTTTCAATATGCTCAAATGTGATCTTCGCATTAAAATTTTCTAGCTGCAGCTCTATAGTGCGAGTGTTCTGTACTATCACAATTTTCAATTTTGGATTTAACTATCTGTCGCAAAAGTTTCATTCCCTTAGTGACGGTCCACGGTCCTTAATTGAAAGATTCTTGCACTTTAGAAACCTTTCTAAATTCCACCCTTAGTATTTCTTTTTGGTAAAAGCGAATTTACGAAGAAAAATCTTATTAATCTTGCATAGAAAAATACTGACTTTTATTGAAGGAACTCAATGAATTGTTTTAAATTGGAGAAAATTGTGACCCGATCTGTGAAAAGGGACCTTATCTTCCGGATTCTGAAAACTGAGCTATTAGTACCACTGCATAGAGGACATTCAGACGAGCATTTTGACATAAAGTTGACCCCAAAAGCTCAAAAATTGACCGAGTTATGGCAGCTGACAGAAAAGGGACCTTAACTTCCCCGTGTTAAATTCCATAAGGAAGTTAAGGCCCCTTTTCTGAATTTTGACATGCTCTCAAACAAGTACCCGTAGCGCGTTCTGTGGTCACTAAAATGAACTAATTCTCATTGCTAGTTACTTTTAGTCCGTCAAAACAGCGTTTTCGAATATTTGACTTTTTTCACTTAAAATCGCTCTCCTGAAAAATTTTGTTCCGGAAGATAAGGTCCCTTTTCACAGATCGGGTCACAATTAATACATTTTGCAGCAATGAAAATTCTAAGACATTTTTGTAAAACAATTTTTATTGCCTATCAACAATTTATATTTACATCTAATTATGTACATAGAAGATCAAATATATCATTAACATCCGATCATCAAAGATGTCTGAGATTTATTCTCTCCTTCCAACTTTTTTCTCAGACTTTAAGTTTAGGTTGTTTAGAAGAAGAACAGGGGTACTCTGAGCTGACCATTATGAGAACAGTTAAGGTGGTGGGATGTTTAACACACTACACACTACACTAGTTAGATGATAAACCACAAATGAACAACAATGGTACAAATGAAAAATACCTTTTTTTCTTCTCCTTCTTTTGCAGAATAATCCACACATTCAGACTGTTAGAGAGAAATGAAAATGATCCAGTTTCTTTGGCAGTTTAATTAACAATTAATAAAATTTGTAAAAAAAAAAAAAAAAAGTAACTGTACATTATTATGACTATTTACATACATATCAACAATAATTTAGTATCACAGATAAATTTATAATTTAATTTAAAAACTCCTTCTTTGAATGTGGTTCAAATTTGTTGGCACATGCTGCTAAAAAGCCTGCAATGGCTCCTCTGACTTTCAAGCACAATAAACAGCAAATTGAGGTAGGAGCATGGATTGTAAAATAATGTAAATCTAAATGAAGACATGATAAAATGTTAAATTGTTTCAGGTTTTCTCTTTTGGCGGTTAAAGTGATCAGGTTTTTAAAAATCCCTTTAACCCTTTCCCCTTGTATGTCGGATATATTCGACCAGGGAAAAGTTGAGTTCCACTCACAGGTCGGATATATCCGACAAATATAAGATACCCTCTAAGGACTCGATTGCCGGATATATTCGGCGCGTTTGACGCGCTTGACCAAAGATGAGCTCTAGCGGATTTTATGGGAACTAGAACGAACATCACGCACTACACCAGCGCGCTCTGAGCACCGTGATGTGAGTTTTTTACAGATCATATGGTTTGTTTTCATATCGTGTTGTTGAAGCTCCACGAGCTGGTGGGGCGGTCGGGTAAAAATGCTCACGAGTGGAAAGGGTTAAACTTCAGCACACATTGGCTGCTTACCTCTAAAGATCACTCAGCTATTATTGAAATGGATTAATGGACCCCTCGCAGGATTTAGTGGCCCGTTAACACTGATATTTAATTCCTCCAAAAAAAGAAAGGAGGAAGCTGAGCTTTGAAAAATGTTCAAAATCTATGTCCATATAATGGAACAAATGGTTGAAAATTGATTCAAAAACTCGTTGATTGCTCCTGCAATACACATGACAGCAGCGATCACATGACAGCACTACGTACTTTATTTTTTTTTCGGTGAATAATATATTGTTCAGGGGAAAGTTTGGAAAGAGATGGGGAATCTTGTACCATTACTCCAAAGAAGGAAGTTTTAGTCATTTAAGTTTTGGTAACTGATAAATCAGTTTAGAAGGTTCGTAAAATAAAATGAAAAAATTGTAAAAATTGGAACTATTAAAACGTTGGAACTAGAGTAAAATAATGAACTTGCTAAGCTGGTAACTTCAGAGTGGACTACTGTTGCCTCAATGAGGGCACTTAAACTCAACTCGCTTAAAACTCGCGGGCTGCCTCGATGAATTAAACTTGCTAATTTTTCTGCTTCTCTTACGCACGCTTCCAGCTGGAGGGTAGAAGGACGGGAACTGACAGGGACTACCAACACCATTAAGTCTAGTTCAATAGTTAAGTGTCCTCTGGCTGTACACTCAGCAACCTGTAAGCAAAATGGAAAAAGCTTGTCTTACTTTTCTTTCAAGTTTTCCACTCACAAAAAATTTAGCAGCGTGAAATGGAATATTGGTGTCAAGCTTCATTGAAAACAGAAAATTTTAAGGAAAGTAGATGAAAAAATGGAACATTTTAGCCGCAAATTGACTTCATTAGAACAATTTTATAAATTTGTTGTGTCTTGAATGGTATTGTATCTATCAGATATGGAGGCTGTTTTTTCCAAATCAAAGAGGAAAATTAAGAATGCTGGGTCACTATCTTCAATGAGCAGAAAAAATTAGGGAAAAATCAGACTTTTTGAAAATTAGAAACTGCTAAAACTGCCAAAACTAAGGTGGCATTAGTTGTCACTGATCAAGAACATAGAATGCATTAGTTTAGGAACGGCATCTCAAAAAACACTTATCAGCTTAGTTTGAAAAAATTCAAGACCTCTCCTTAAAAAAATGAAATAAAAAGCAGTGGTAGAGTAGTAGCAGTCTCAGTGAAGTATAGCTACCCAAACACTTTGGTTCATTCTGCTGCCACTGTTTGTAACGGTGTTGGAAATGCTTACAACTGTCTGTTGAAATAGTTCCCAGTAGACTCAATATGAAAAGTGAAAAATGATGGGGGGGGGGGGGTCTGAGGTATTGCTTATTTTTTGAAACGGCATAATTTGAGGAGTTTCATCACTTGAAATGTTTTTTGCTGGTAGGAGAAACATTTACCTCAAGGATTTCGAAGAAAAATTATTTTAACCCATGCCTCAAAGACCGTAAGCAATGTTATGATCAAAAATGTGTTCTTTTTTTTTTTTTTTTTTTTTTTTTTTTTTAGAATTTTCACAGTAATCTTTTAAGAATATACTAACTGAAAATTGTTTGGGCAAAAATTTTGTCCTTTTGACTCAATTTTGTTTTGTTTTCTCCACTGGCCATTCTTGAACGCTGCAGAGCAGTTTTTATGCCTACTTGTTTTTTGGTGCTCTAAATTGGGTTCATTACAAGTGAAGAACCAAGACCTAGGCAAAACAGATAAAATTGTTTACTTCTGAAGCTGCAGCTCACCGAATTCTCACAGGATTGATGCATTACCCTCTCAAACTGCACATTTTGCTATTAAGGCAATGGCGCTAGGCTCTTCAATGCTAGGGCTGTAATCATTGTTTTTTTCAAAAACCTTGAAATGGGTGTTTTTCCTACCCACAATGAACATTTGTAGTTTGAAAAAATAAGCAATCCTCTCCTGGACCGGGGGGGGGGGGGGGGTGGTGTTGCCCTGGTTTCATGATTGATTACCTGAATAAGTCTATCCAGAGCTCGAATGACTGCTGCAACGGTCAGAGATCCCATCGCTGCTCCTCTGAGTGCATACAAAGCTCTATCTACTTGCTTTTGACTGAAAAAAAAGTAAAAAAAATTGATTTTTTATTTATATATTCAGACAAGAAAGACATTTTCAAGGCGCATCCCTGCGCAAAGCCCCTTGCATACCTATAAAAAAAGTATGGAAAAAATTGAAGAGCAAGTAGCAAAAATGCTAAGCTATCATGATTTTAAAAAAAATCAAATCAAAGCCTGAACAAAAACTTTTACGTATAGTACCTCAACTGGCCGCTTTGTAATGTAATTTTGGGGAAAGTCCCCTTGCTGACCGACATTTGTCAAAGTATAAATTGAGCAAAACATATGATTAAAAAATAGATTTTGACGAATTGAGATTTTAGTTAAAAGTATAATGCTGGAGACCCTTGCGCATTGTCTCTGGGCCATTTCAGCTTGAAATCTGGTCTGTGAATTTTTGGAACAATCTCTATGTAGATCTGAAAGACCTGTGTGAACCGAAAACTTGCCTCTATCCCAAAGTTGGAATTTCATCATGAATCTCTTAAACCTACCACTTTATCACCTATGAGAAAAATTTTGCTTGTTTTCCTTTCATCAAACTCCTTCTTAAATACATGACGCAAACTCAAAATGAACTCCAAGTTAGATAAAGGCCATTGAGGACTGATCTGCAAATGGATGTCCTGATTGTTTGTATCCTCAATACACTAGGTATCAAATTTTGTAACAAGATCTGCAAATTTGAGCTCACAATGGATAAAATCAAGGTTCATAAAAACAGGGTAGTCTGACAGCCCTGTAGTCTTTGTGACAAACTCGGAAAACCATGTTATTCATACAGGGGTTGATTTTCTGAGTCGGTCAAGGCCCATGTAAACTATAGTCCCTTGATGGAAATATTGTATAGGGAGTACCGACACAAGCTCAACGAGTTGTGATTGGTTGTTGGTTTTAGGCTCTCACGGAGTTGAGCAGGAGTCGACGACATCGAAGGCTTCACACGAAAGGAGTCGATTCGTAGAGGAACGTATGGGAACGGACCGAAATGCCGGCAAATCCGCCAGTCCACCACTGGTCCACTGTCGAACTTAACCTTCGAATGCGTTCACGCGGTCGAAAAAATCGACTCCTGTCAAAATGCATAAAGCGTCGTGTCGGTACCTACTCCCTATACAATATTTCCATCAAGGGACTCTAATGTAAACAAGCCAGTCTGATTGCGCTATAATCTTTTGCTCCCTCCAGAAAATGCCGGCGGTGGGACCTGACCAAATTGGGAAAACAACACCCATTTGAATTACACGATTTCCGGATGTGGTCACAAAGACTACGATGTTATCGGATTGACCCGTTTTCAATGGACCTTGGGATGGAATCGAACAATCAAGTGAGGGGAAAAGGATGCGTATTTAAAACTTTAAATGTGATTATCTTAAAACTGATTTTCATCTCATCCGCCCTTCTGACAGATCAGTCTTCAATTAAGGAAGCGAAGCTATGAGGCTCTTGCTCTAACCTATACAGTATTCGAAGACCACCCGCGCAAACAGGACAGCATGCTCCAGGTGGTGTTACACCAATGCAATCTGGAATGGCGAGTGGAGGACAGGTTACTAGAGAGCATCGGTGGGCTGATGTGAGTCCGACTGATGTGCACGGTCCTTTGTAATCAATTGATATGAGCTGGGCCTGAGCAGCGCACTCAGACACGTAAGTGTTGGCATCTACTCCACAAACAAAGCCTGTGTTACTACATCCATGCTGCGAAACAAGAGACAAAGTCAACAAAAACTTACTTTTGAGTTAATTTTGATACTTCTAAATGGATGATTTGTAAGGGTTAGGAAGAAGAAATAATTGCGAAAAGGGAATCATAAGAGAGCAACTTACGGCAGCTGAATATAATGTAATTTAAAAAATGGAAAGCTTCTTTACAACAATATAACTGTATAGATTGGTATGAGTGTTCAATCATGATTGAATAGGTACTGACATATGTACAATTGCGGTCAAAAAGAATGTCAAACGACTCCTGGAGGTAGGCTACCTGCAATACTTATCTCAATGAATGTAAGTATTGCAGGTGGCCTACCTATGTCAAAAATCTATGGAGTTTGACTTTATTTTTTCCCTGACTTTACTTTAGGCGTCTTTTTATCCGTCTGCCGTCCACAGTATTTTACATGGAGTCTTATTGAAGACTATGGACGAAAAACAATTTTTTTTTTTCGTGGCTTTTCGGGGTTTTTCGGGCACAAATTGTTGAGAAAATTGATTTCAAACAGAATTTGTCAAAAAAAGTTGGTACAAATCAACCACAAAGGGCCACAAGCCTCATCGCACGTGAATGATAATCACAATTAATTGCTCACAGTGGTTTGCACCATCTGCAAAACTCCATAAGACTCTGTGGGGATGACTGAGGACATAAAAAAAGACGGTTATTGTGTTTTGAGATGTCATATTTTTAGTGCTCAAGATAATCAGAGAATCAAAATTTATGAGACCAAATGATCCTAACTCTACGTATTGGTTCTTGGAGTCTGATTTTTTACAAATAAAATAATCAATTTGCTCAAATACTTCGGCTCCTTAGATTCTTGACAAAATGGAATCGGAATCAGAAAGCTAGTATCGTTTAGGATAGGGGCAGTTTTACTGAATCTGCAGAACGAGTACCAACCCTATCATCTAGAACTTCACCAAACCCGGATGTTTATGAAAAGCTTGTCAAAGTTGCAACTTGTATATCAAGCTATACCTGTATCCTTTTTTTTCTAATTTGGGGAGTTCTCTTTTTTTTTAAATTTTCACCAAGTGAAGGGCTCCACCGAAAAATGTTACAAGCGACAAAATCGAAAATGGTTTTTCAGCTGAAAAACGTTACATATCCAGAGCTGAATAAGGTGACTCACTCTGGTGGAGAAATTCCAAACCCATAGTAGGGAAATACAAGACGAAAGTAAGCGAGGGACATAAGCGCGTAAGTCATTCATTTTTTTCATTTCCCCGAAAGTTGTGCAAAGTGGATATGTAACGTTCTTCAGTGGATCCCTTCAAGTAGTATATGAAACAATAATATCTGTTTACAAAATGAAGATAAACAATGAAGTAAATATATAACTGTAAATAAAAAATTAACTCACCAGACATGGGCCATGATACGCAAGAGTTTTAGCATAACGAGCCAAAAAGCAAGCGTTAGGATGTTCTCGCCCATCTGTATCACAAACTGGATCTTTTGGTAAACTGCTGCAGGCCTCTCTAATGTTGACTGAAAATTAAATTGAGGCAATTTTTAACTAAGAAGGTACAGTAAACTTGTGGCAACGAAATAAAAAAATAACCACCCTGAATTTTTGTGCTAAGCAGTTAAAACAAAATGGACAAACCACAATAATGCCGATTGGAATTTTATAGGAAGTCTGCTGATCGCGTCTTTAAGAGAAGACATTTAAACTTCATTAGTGCAGTATTCGAATAATCAGAAATATGAAGAAATAGCCTCTTTTTCTGTGAAACACACTAGAATGTTCTGGTTTAGAGCAACGGATACGCTTTAAAGTGTGGATGAACCCTACGAAAGTGTACCTTCAATGAAAATGCAATCAAGATTGTGCTTATTGCTAATCCTGAAGTATTTTCAATTATGCTGAGCGTTATTGGGGACAAAATCTGCAGTCTTATTGACATTCCTCTGTGATAGATAATACAAACAGTGATGTGATGCTTTCATAATAATAAAAATGCACCAGACTTTAATAGACAATTTGTACCACTATCAGAAACTCTTTAAAAAAAAAAAAAAAAAAAAAAAAAAAAAAAAAAAAAAAAAAACATCGTAAAGGATAAGGTAGCAATTTACCAGACTTTGACGAAAGTTGAATTAAGTAATCACTTTACTAAGGTAGGATGACAGATGAAATTAGAGGAAAAAAGTTTGCCTTCAAAATTCTGCAATTTTACATCCTTGAGGGAGAGTGGGAGAAATTACCTATGATGTATAAATAATCATGAATTTGTCTTCCTTTTTGTTCTCTTTTTACTTGTAATTTTATATTGGGCTCTGCCCGCTTCTTTCAAAATAAATATATTTTTTGCCGACATGGCAAAGACTGCTATGGGTTATCATGTCACCTTAGAAATTCTTACCACATTGATATTGCTGACAGGGCTTATGTAGTAGTGAAAGGCACACTTGACGTGCTGGAATGCAAGTTTCTACCTCACTGCATGGGTTCGGTTCACACGGTGCTTTACTTTCACACTGTCCGAATACAAAGTCAGCATCAGTCAGCCCAGCACACCTAATCAAAAACAGAGAAAGTCCAGTCAAAAATTAACTTCTCTCCGACTTGAATTAAAAATGTTTGATATCACCACTCTTAAAAGATAAGTTGTCATGGTCACATTTCAAACTCTTTGGTAATGAACACTTGATAATTGGTCACAAAATGTAATTTTGTCCTCAATCTCATGTTTTTATTTATGTGATTGAGAGTACATAAATTTATTACAATTATCATAATTAATTTAGAGAAATTATGCTTTTGCTGTTAAGTAGTCAGAAAATTGTCGAGACAAATCAAAATTTTATACGGAAATTCATGCATTAACTGGAAAAAAGCTGGAATTTGCTTAAGACAGAAATAGGAATTTTCTCATAAAATTTGGGAATATTTCTGTCCTAAATTTGGGATTTTTTATTTTAAATTAATCCCAACCCTCATCAAGACATCAGTCTGAATTTGCTAAGAAGCATTAAAGTATATAATGGCTTGCTATTCTTACTTTGCCAGACAGGAATTTGGGTAGGTGTTGCCGTTTCGGCCGCAGACAGGAGCATAATGACGAGCACAGGCGCACGGAAGGTTGGTGTAAAAATCATGACCTAGTCTTGGATGTGAATCACACAGTTTTTTGGTGCAAGTTATTTCACCCGCATAACAACTGCAAACGTTACATTCCATGTAGAACCATGCACCGTGATCTAAAAAAAAGGAGCATAAAAAAGAAGCATAACTAGAGTGACAGTGAGCCATTCCAACAAAAGGGAATTTGATCCTAAAAAAATAAAAGCGGTCAAAAAGACAATATTCTTTGACAATTATTAGCCCAGAGATCTTCATAATATGCCGTTGTAGTCATCAAAATGAGCTTCAATTGTCCTCCTAATATGCCTCAAAATTTCTCACGATATGCCTAGAATTCATTCAAATGCACTCAAAGTCCTTAAAATAAATCCAAGTCTCCAAAGAAATGCCAAAACAGTTTTTACAGTCCATAGAACAAGTAGTAGTAGACTGCTGCAATTTCGTAGTATTTCATTGTAACGTTCGCCACCCCCATTCTTCAGAAAAAAGCAGTTCTTATTGGATCTTAACCGATAGTTTTATGATACTTTTCATAGTAAAATATTTGATCAATAAAATTACCAATTTGTTTTCCTCCGAGCCAACAAGGATCTAGAGGAAAGCATGGCATAGGTTGACATTTCTCTATAGATCCTTGCATGCAACGGCAAATTTTTAGGCAGCCCTTCTGGCCATCAGCTAAAGGAATCCGCACATAAGAGCCCTCCGGAACGATGAATTGAGAAACCTCTCCGAGCTTACATCCTGGAAGCAATTTGAGGAGCATAATTAAAGGTTGTTGTAAATATTTATTTGACAAAAAACATCGCACCTACAGTTACAGAGGTAAAACTAACTTCTGTCAAATTTTTTTAGGGATAGCTGACCTCTTTCCTCCTATTAAATACTTGTTGTAGGTAAGTACAGCCAAGGACAAAAAGAATGCCAGGCAACTCCTAGATTTTGGCCTTGGTAGGCCACACGTAATGCTCATCAATTCATTAAAAATCAGTCTTGCGAGTAACCTACCCTCAGGAGCGTCTGACATTCTTTTTGTCCCAAACTGTGCAAAAATCTAGCTTATCAATGACTGGCTTTTCCTGAAAACTATATACTGGTGAATTTCTGTAATCTCTACATTGTAGCTTAAGCTCATGCATTCAAACGAAATTTTGGTCCTTTTGATCATATGAGTGAAACAAAATATTCTAAATTTTAAAGTTTCCAGCAATCAGTCACTACCTGAAACAAACTTTGAAAAAAATTTGATCCAACGGAAAATGTTGAATTTTCAGCAGAATTTGTGATCATAGAATCAAAATTGTAGAAAGTTAACAAAGTTTCAATTGATCAAAGTTTCAACATTTTTGAAAAATTTTGTATCAATCCATAGCTGTTTTGGTTGATTGCACAGGCCTACTTTCGCTCAAAAAACTCCTCTGTGTTTCTTCATATTATAATATCACTATATCATTATGGTATGGAGTGCTGCCAATAGTGCAACCTGTTAATCCCATCTTGTCTTTTAGTCTGGTCATTAATTTCAGGAAAACTTCCCAACAAATAATCAACATTGTAGTTTTTGCATTAGTAGCGTAGTCAGTATGCGTTGGTAAGAAGTGTCTTCAACAAACCTGGTGAGCAAGTATACTGCTGCGAAGCACAATGTAGTCCATTTCGACAGTTCCTATTGACAGAGCATACCTGCCCAAAAGGACAGGGATCCCCCCGACAGGGAGTCGTAAGCTGGTCCAATGGATATGAGTAAGGGGTATCACTCGGTTCCAGAAATGGCTGCAATGACACACATGGAACAGCAGGATTACTCGATGAGAGTCTATTGCAGACGGATGTTGCGGAGTGACCCTCTGGCATACGGTTCCAGTCTAAACACCGAGTCAAGAGCTCATAACAATCTTCCCTAGAAAGAAAAGAAATGGGAATAGAGAGTCCGATGTATATAAGCAAATCATAAGGTACCACTCTGATGTTCAGAGGAAAATACAGAAAAAACAAAAACCTAAAAATCTGTAAAGATGAGAAAGAAACGAAAAAAATATATCTTGAAATGTGAATATGTAAGTACAATCCGGAAGAAAAAGAATATTAGACAACTCCTGAAGGTAGGCTACCCACAACACTCAAATCTCAATGATTTTAAGCATTGCTGGTGGCCTACCTAAGCCAAAATCTAAGGAGTAATCTAACATTCTATTTGTCCCCAACTGTGCTAGCAATTTGTTTTGGATCCGCGAAAACATAACAATTGCAAGATTATTATGGTTGATCCCTGAAAAATCTTGCATGCTGAGCCATTTGAGTTGAAATTGTGTAGTAGGATCTTTAGGTTTAGTTTAATTCTAATTTTATTTTCATTCAAAGTAAGTAAATTCATAATTTTTTGTCTCAACAAAATTTATTTCACAATCGGAAAAGAATCCGGGTTAAATTGGAAACAAACAAAACAATATTGCCAAAACTAAGTACGTAAATCACAGAAAGATGTGTACCTGATTGTAGGTAATTAGTTTGAGTAGTAATAATTGAAGGGTCCTGCAGATAAGGGTGTTGGAGAAATTGAATTGAAATCATGGACTGGGATGCTTTGAGTCATTTATAAAAACACAAACCTGCATATCGTGTTGATGTGTGAGTGACGTTGGCACGGTTTTATTTGCAGCGTGCAAGCAACTGCTTTCCATTCTTGAGGAGAGCAGGTCGAAATGTTTTTGACAGGTAACTGAAGACCAGGTAAGACTAGCATTTCTTGCTGTTGCCACAGAGCGACATCATAGCGAGCAGCATCATCAGCTACAACTGAGCAACTCCTGAACAACTGTGTTGGTCTGTTGTTAAAATTGGTGCAGTAACTGAGTCCATCGCAACCTAATTCACATGGTTCTTCAACTGTAAACAAAAAAAGAAAAAAGGGTTCTCAAAAATTAAAATTCTCATCAGGGACATGTGGGGGGGGGGGCATGTGGATACCCTTGGCCTGGGTGACACTCTCCGAGGGCGGGAAAATCAGGGTGAACAACTAAAAAAAAAAAAAAGGGATCAAATTTCAAAATGAATCATTGAGGGCGGGAAAATAAAAAAAAAAAAGGTCATCAAATTTATAGGGGCGGCAAGATTGCATTCTTGCCCCCCCCCCCCCCCCTCTGGGAACCACAGTGCTGTGGTGACCTGACATGAGAATCAGGGGCGTGCGCCCCTGATTCTCATGTCAGGTCAATTTATTCATTGGTCATTAGACAAATTTGGTAACACTAAAAAAAGAGTTAAGGGGGAAATTGAGTAAAAAATGGGTAAACCCACAAGGAGGGCACTACCACAATCTGGTGGAAGAGTGCTTTCTCTTATATAGTAGTAGCAGTAGTAAAATCTAGCTGCAGAGGATCAATAGCTAGGATCAATACCTAGGATCAATACCGAGGATCGATACCTAGGATCGATACTTAGGATTGATACCTAGGACCGATACTTAGGGTTGATACCTAGGATTGATACTGAGGATCGATACCGAGGATCGATACCTAGGATCAATACCTAGGATCAATACCGAGGATCGATACCTAGGATCGATACTTAGGATTGATACCTAGGACCGATACTTAAGATTGATACTGAGGATCGATACCGAGGATCGATACCTAGGATCAATACCTAGGATCGATACTGAGGGCCGATCTCGATACCTAGGATTATTATCGAGGATGGATACCAAGGATCGATACCTAAGATCAATAACTAGAAAACAAAATTTATTTATTCATATATAGTAAAACTATTCATACTACTATTTCATACTACTATTTTTACTATTCATATTGAATAGTAAAAATAAGTCCACTTACCCTCATCCAAGCAATAAAAAAGATTTTCCTCTGAAACGTGCGACAAACATTCTTTATCAAAATATTCCCACGATCTAGTCCATTCATTTGAGAAAGTTTGCTGACACAATCTCCGGCAAGCAGGTGAAACAGCTCTGTAGCAACAATATAACTTGGCAGCATCTAAACCTGTCTTAACGACAGCACTTCCTTTATCTTCTGTGCCTTGCAGAAAACACTGCCACAGTTTATCCTTTAAATAAATTAATAAAATAAAAAATAAATAAAAACAAATGAATAAATAAATGAATACATTTGAGAGAGCAGCTCAATGATTATAGTTGTAAGTACTTAAAAATAATAAAGAGAGTGAAGTTTTGTCAAAAGAAAATATGTTCTTCGAGAGTTTGTCCAATACTTGTGTTTAAATGCTCTTTCTTAAATAAGACGTACTTCAAATTATGCTGGTGAGGTTCTTATCCAATGAAATCTCTTTGACCTACCTAAATAGAAGGAGGAACAGGAGGAACTTGAACTGAAAAATTTGATTTTAAAAACTGGCTTAACAATGGAAGGAATCACTCCTGAATGTTTCCTGATAGTCTAAGCCTTTCTTTCTGCTTTTAGGAGGAGAGATGTTGGGATATCATAACAGCATCGCTGATGTTATAGATGCTTGATTCTTTCCTGCAAAACGCTGTCCACTCAATATACATTTCTTTGGTTAAGTTTAAAAACAGAAAATAGGAAAATGAGTCTCACATGAAGTAAAGGGGGTCCGCATCCTCCTTCTTGTAAGCTGTCAATAATTTCTTGGTCAGTGTTTTTCATCCTGAGACTTTTTCGGCAAGTCGCCCGACATTGGTCATCCGTTGATTTTTCACAGCAATGCAAATCTGCAGGAGAAAAAAGTTGGGAAAAACAATGTAAGAAAAATTAAAACTGATTGAGTAAAATTTTGGTCAAATATACTTGATGGAGACACTAATAACTATATCTGATTCAAATTTCAAACAAAGGGAATAAAGATTTATTAAATCGAATCCTAAAAATTAATTTTCCACTTGGTGTCACTTTAGAGTTTTGGCTAAGTAGTCGGGGGGGGGGGGGGGGGGTCCGCAATTTTCGTAGGTTTTTTTGTTTTGTTTTTAGCTTGTTATCGGAGAAATTATTATTCGTCATTGGCCTTGAGAATCAGTATTTTCCAAATCTAGGGGGGGGGGGGGGGGGGCGCTTCCCCATACCCCCCGCTGCCATTGCCTATGTGCACACGTAAAGCCCCCTTGGCAGCTACAGCTTGCCAGTGTGAAAGGTCGAGAATTTCATAATAATTTTTGTTCTTCATACTTCTGTTTCACGATATTTTACGGAGTTGTTTTTACAGAGTTTCTTCCTATCCGCGCGTCGAAGTTCTTTTTGTATGAAGTGTGTATATATGCTTTTAAAAGTGTTGGGTCCGCGTCATGATCCGTTTATTTATAGTAAGTGCGTACAATGTGAGGTACCTAACCACTCACCAGTGACGTACGCGGGGGAAGGGGGGGGGACAGCCCCCGACCTCCGACTTTTAGGGACGGAGGGGACGAGGGGAACAATTTTCAGTCAAACGTTCATCAGTCAGTACTAGCCTCTACCAACAAAAATCCTCCGTACCTACGCCACTGCTACTCACCGATTCCCCCTGATCCCTGACTGACCATACTCCGCGTCAGACGCATAAATTGATTGGTCTGTTGGGAGCACGTGCTCAGTGGATTTTACGCATCACGTGACCCGTTTTGCGACAAAGCTTGTCGGGTCGTCAAACGTTTAATATTTTGTAACCTTGCCCTCCAAAACCATCAGCACGCCACGAAGGCTGCTAGAGCGATTTGGTAATTCTGCCCCCCCCCTCCAATTTAAAAGAAAATCGATTATTTTACCTAATTTGAAATGGAAGAAATGCATGGTTGCCAAATCGCACCAGCCAAGGCGCGGCGGGCGGCGCTGCATGGCACTGCCCTCGAGTTTCTACACGGTTATTATTATTACACATCTATAAAACCACGTGTCTGCGTCTCGTCTGGCGCAATTTGTCTTTGGATGTTAGTTTCTTTCGTGTTTTCTGACCTTTGGTTTTACGCATTTTTATTTAACATTTTTAAGTACGTATGATCAAACAATACCTAACTAATAACTAAAACTTGAGGGGTGATTCTCACTATTTTTCTCGTATTAATGGGTCTGTGGTCTGTTGTACAAACTTTTGCCGCAGCTTCGTAGGGAGTTGAAATCTATGTAAGATCGTCACATTGAAAGCGTCTAAAAGGTCTCCAAATCCACTAACAAACTAGATAAGTGCGTTTATAGCGCAGTTCTACGATGGCAGTCGATTGAGCGGGCCGCAATAGTGGGAATTTTTCTATGCGAAAAGTGATTCACTATAGAAAAATCTTAAAATAGATGGGACTCCTCCATTGTGGCCCGATCATTCGACCGCCATCTTTGAATTTTGTTAAAACGCTTCATTGATGAGTTTGTGAGTGGATTTTTGAGACTTTTCGATGCTTTCGATTTGATTTTCACGTGATTTTACGTGGGATTCAACCGTGGCCATTAGGTACCCAGTAGCAAACGTTTGCAACATGCCCGTACCCATTGACCTATCCGCACCTCTAACCAATTTTATATTTATTTTTATGGAACAAATAAAACAAGAGTGTACTAACATTTGTGAGAATTGGTGACGGGCGCCACTTTGGTGAAGTTCTTGACGCAGTGTGTTACTTTGGGGCTGTTTTCGCCGCAAGCGTCGGCGACCGCCATTCGAATTTCACGGCTGGGTGTCAATTGACTTCGGAAAACGGCTCTACAGGCTCCTTCACACTCGAGACTCCGAGCGTTGCTGCAGCACTCTGATCCCAACTGAGAAAAAAATTAAGTTTCAAAATTATGTACGAAGCTTAGTCAATGAAAATACTCCGTCATTCAGAGCGCTTCAACGAAACACAGGTGCTTTTAATCGCTTCAACACCCCCCCCCCCCCCCCCGGCCAAATCATCGTAGCCTGCCATAATTTTGCAACTTGATCACTCCACCTCTCACCATGCACTACCGTTTTTCGAATATTCATTAACATTCTAATCCGTCAGTTGGAGCAAAGATAAAATTTACCAATTTAGAAGTAATTAAGCGCAATACAATGACTTGAAGAAATACGCAAATCCGTAATCTTTGTTTTAACCGGCTGAATCGTCGTTGTGGTGTGGTGATTCATTGTAATTCATAAATACTCGCGAAACGGCGCGGCGTGGCGGTAAGGCAGTACTAGTATACAATATTCACAAAATAGCCGGAAGATGGCCCCACGAAAAAATACGTAGATGATAATCGAGAGTAAATTGAATCGATAATATGAATTATGATCAATAATAAGGTGACGCCATGTCATCAAGGAGCCAGGACCTAGGGAGAAACTATCTTTATTCTGATAAAAAAATATCCCGTGGCAATCTCTCTTTCTCTCTTGCTCTCCTCATCCTCCTCTCTTTTTTCCCCTTTCCTAGTTCCTACTTAGGGTAGCCCCCCCCCTTCCTAGGGATCTGCGCTTTCACTTAGTTGGTATGGGGGCTGCGGGGTAATAATTTACGCCGCTGACGCGCGATACTCATGACTGGGGCTAGTAATTGAATACAAGTTTGATGTTAGGTGACTTAAATCTAAAGTTTTGACATACCTGCTGCCGATCGATACAGGTGAAAAATGAAAGTTCATCACTCTGCCTGCAATTCGAGATCAAGTCAGATCGAGAAGTGGCCGAGATGCAGGCTTCCTTGCACTTTTCCGACTGAGCCAACATGCAACATGGTCGACCGTGCCAGTTTGAGCCCTTGGTGATTTCTGAAAGCCAAAGGTTCTAAAATTAGTTGAGTATTTTTATACGCCACCGCAGTTTCCCGAAAAAAAAAACAAAAAACAAAAAACAGGAGAGAGAGAGAGAGAGAGAGAGAGAGAGAGAGAGAGAGAGAGAGAGAGAGAGAGAGAGAGAGAGAGAGAAAAGAAGCTTAAGACAGAAACCAGAAACTTGAAATGTACAGTACACTAAGAAATCAGTGAGATAAAAACGACGAATAATGACCGAACATTTTTTTTTATTCGTTTGATAAATGAAGAGAACAAAATGAAAAAAAAAAACAAAAACAAAAACAAAAACAAAACAAAACAAACAAGAAAAAAAAAACAGTAAAATAAAGTGAAACAACTGAATCTTGTATCACACCATCGGCCGTCACTGCTTTATTGATTAATGGTCCAACTTTTTAAGGCATACCGCACAAGACAGAATAAACGTGATTCCTAAAAGAAGAAAGGTAGTTAACTATTCGTGCATGGCGGTAGCAGTTTGGTCTATAATAAAAATTGAAGGCGTATCGTGCGACTTGTTACTTTTTATCATTATTATTATTACATGTTTGTAATAATAATAATTATTATTAAATTGTTATATGGGACCAAAAAATGTTCGGTCCCGAAACTCACTTGCACAAGGCCATGTGACGTGCCTAAGCTCTCTGATTGGCGGAGACTGCCGCACGCCGGGACCATACATTATCATTATAGCCGTCTTTTTTTATATGTTCACAGTCGTTCGCGGTTCACAAAACGCGGTCATGAAATTATCTGTTCATATGAAAGAATCTTATTGCATTTAGTCTAATTTGAATCTTGAAACCTTCCCGCATCATTTCCTTTGCGGTCCCCGAACGTTCACAAGCTTGGAACTATTTCATCCGCCCGTTCACAGTGGACGATTGTGAACATCCCGCAAATTGAAGGCGCATTACGCAACTTGTCAGTTTTTTTATTGAATGTTTCACAAGCTTTGAGTTCAATCTTCAATAGAAGACGAAGCGATGCGACAACGTAGTAGAAGTGGTGGTTTCAAGAAAGTTAACTATTCGTACATGGCGGTATTGGTTTGGTCTATCGCAAAAATTGAAGGCGCGTCATGAAATTTGTTACTTTATACAGGGTGTTGAAAAGGTCAAAATAAGATTTTTGTTCTCTATCAACATGTGTCCGGAAATGCCCCCCTTTTGAGCTACAGCCCACCAAAGTTTTAAACAATTTAGGGTTTTTTTTGGAATAGCGACCTGTATTATGAACCAAATGTCCAAAAAATTTGGTGTCTCAGGGTAATTTTATGTGTAAAATTCATTATAATGACCTCGAGAAATTCAGAAATTGAGTCTGACTGTACTTTTCACGCAATTCTGTTCCTTTAACGGCACAAATTTTTGTGTTACGGATTAACAGTTTGAAGAATAATTACCGAAATCAGATGCAAAAAAACCCTCAGAAAGATTTTCGGGTTTTAAGTGAGATAATCGCTGCACAGTGTGGAAAAGTAAGCGCTTTTACGATGAAAAGCGGCAGTGAGTATGCAACTTGGCTCTCAGCTGCTTCTTTGGGCCGGCCGCTACGGTAAAAGCGCTGACTTTTCCACACTAACAGTGATTATCTTGCTCAAAACGCGTCGTATCCAAGGAAACAAAGAGGACTAAAAATCTTTCTGAGGGTTTTTCTCATCTGATTTTGGTAATTATTCTTCAAATTTTTAATCCGTAACATAAAATTCATGCCGTTAAGGGTACAGAATTGCGTGAAAAGTACAGTCAGACTCAATTTCTGAATTTCTCGAGGTCATTAATGGATTTTACACATAAAATTACCTTGAGACACCAAATTTTTAGGACATTTGGTTCATATTAGTGGTCGCTATTCCAAAAAAACCGTTAATTTTTTAAAACTTTGGAGGGCTGTACCTCAAAAGGGGGGCATTTCCGGACACATGATGATGGAAAATAAAGTCTTATTTTGACCTGAAAAATCCGCCCCGGAAATATTCGGGAACAGTTTTTCAACACCCTGTATTATTAAATGCTTTGTAAGTATCGAGTTAAATAGCTGACGATGCAGTATAAGCATGTTGGTTTTAGGAAGTTAACTATTTGCATATGTATGTGAATATGTGACTGTACTGTTTTGATCTATTCCAAAAATTTTAAATGAAAAACGTATCACGAAATGGGGATCTTGCACGTTTTTTTTTTTTTTTTTTTTTTTTAATTCAAAAAATGAAAGTAGAGGAAAAATAAAGAGACACATATTTTTCGTTTTCTCTTTAGGACGCGGGATCACCGAGAAAAATTGATTTAAAAATCGAAAATTTCGACCAGATTTGAAACGCAACTTTTCGGTGGGAAAGTAAATTTAGCCACCCGTGACGTCAGCTCACAACGCTGAGCTAATGTTTACATTCTGCTAGCCTTGCTCCCATACAGAACTATTATTTATCATGAGAATCAGGGGCGTGCCGTGGTTTCCAGAGAGGGGGGGCAAGAATGCAATCTTGCCGCCCTCCGCGAACAAAATTATAAATTTGATGACTTTTTTTTTTTTTTTTTTTTTTTTTTTTTGCTTGTTACGCACTGATTTTGCCGCCCTCTAGAATTCATTTTGAAATTTGATAACCTTTTTTTTTGGTTGTTCACCCTGATTTTGCCCCCCCCCCCCCCCCCCCCCCCCCCCCCCCCCCCCCCCCCCCCCCCCCCCCCCCCCCTAGAGTGCCGCCGGGGCAAGGGTACCCACATGCTCCACCCACGGCACGCCCCTGATGAGAATTTTGGATAGATTTCAAGCAATTTACCTGCTTATTTCTTGATCAGATCATTGATTTCAAAGCTATTGAGTAATAATTAGTTCATAGCACCCAGATTGATTACCAAACTTATGATTTCTTTCAAAGAATACTTATAAAGTTCAGATGGAATTGGAGCAAATCAACACCTCCAGATCACTAAATCTTTTAGCTGTTGCTTTGTAAGTTAAATTTTTCCAAAAAAACTTTACACCAAAAGTCAAGTAAAACCCGGCCAAGATTAAAAAAATGTTTCCCAACTATATTAACGATGGCTCTCTTTTCCACCGCCCAAAGGGCATTGATATTAAAGATAGCCAAGTTTAATTTCCACCGTACTCTCTTCTCTATTCTCTTCAACAGAAAAATTTAATCCTACTTATCTTTAGCAATAATAATGGCTCTCTTTTCAACCGCCCAAAGGGCATGATATTAAAGATAGCCAAGTTTAATTTCCACCATACTCTCTTCTCTATTCTCTTCAACAGAAAAATTTAACCCTGTCTACCTTTTGATATTTCGCCTGGTACTCATTCTTAGCGTGCATCGACATTGCATACGTTTGAAAATGAAGGAGTGACAGCACGGAAAGCCGACACCGCTTCGCAGCGCGGCTATGGAGGTTCTTGCCTTATTGTTTGATTAGTCCCTCAGATATTGCTGTTATAACACAGGGGTCTAAGCATCTGCTTAGAACAAATTATTTTTAATTCTGTTCAACGACCCGAGACCAATCAATGCCACGTCCAAATTAAGAGAGAGAAAAAATTACCGAAGAAACAATTGAAACGAAGTTTACTTCAAGAAATTGGAAGAAGATTTTGAGGAAGGAAGAAGCCAGAAACTTGGGCCGCGACTCTTTTTCCCCCATTCAACTCAACTACTTTTCTCACAATGTGACTTTAAGTTCCCTGTGAAATACCCTCATGTCGCGGCCCAAGTTTCTGGCTTCTTCCTTCCTCAAAATCTTCTTCCAATTTCTTGAAGTAAACTTCGTTTCAATTGTTTCTTCGGTAATTTTTTCTCTCTCTTAATTTGGACGTGGCATTGATTGGTCTCGGGTCGTTGAACAGAATTAAAAATAATTTGTTCTAAGCAGATGCTTAGACCCCTGTGTTATAACAGCAATATCTGAGGGACTAATCAAACAATAAGGCAAGAACCTCCATAGCCGCGCTGCGAAGCGGTGTCGGCTTTCCGTGCTGTCACTCCTTCATTTTCAAACGTATGCAATGTCGATGCACGCTAAGAATGAGTACCAGGCGAAATATCAAAAGGTAGACAGGGTTAAATTTTTCTGTTGAAGAGAATAGAGAAGAGAGTATGGTGGAAATTAAACTTGGCTATCTTTAATATCATGCCCTTTGGGCGGTTGAAAAGAGAGCCATTATTATTGCTAAAGATAAGTAGGATTAAATTTTTCTGTTGAAGAGAATAGAGAAGAGAGTACGGTGGAAATTAAACTTGGCTATCTTTAATATCAATGCCCTTTGGGCGGTGGAAAAGAGAGCCATCGTTAATATAGTTGGGAAACATTTTTTTAATCTTGGCCGGGTTTTACTTGACTTTTGGTGTAAAGTTTTTTTGGAAAAAGATATCACGGTCCGTTTTGGGATACACTACTTGGATCATTCTGCGGCTTGACCATAGAAGCTGTGTTCAGATGCTAATCATGGAGGTTGATTGTAGGTAAAACAGACTGAAATTGAATATTAAGTAAATACCAGTCTCTGATCGCAACTATGCGTAAGAGTTTTTGTTTTTTGTTTTGTTTTTTTGGCGGGGAAAGTTTTTAAAACCTGACCTTTTGAAGGTTCTGTGTGGGATTCTCTCTTACATCACCTAATTTATAGTGGCAAACCCACTTAAACCTCTGTCGTATCGTTTCTATGCCAAAATTGCTAGCCTGGTTGAGTTATCCTTCAGGTTTCAGGTCATTGTTTTGCGTAGATACCTACTTTGATTCACTTCCATTTCTTGTTACACTCCAATTAGAGCAGAGGAAACTATGTGCACAATCACAGTGGACTCAGTGATGGCGTAGCTATGGGCTCCGCCGACCCCGCCGGTGGGGGGGGGGGGGGCGCAATGCATCGGGGAGCGCAAAAATTTTGAGAAGCGAAAGAGGAAGAGCGAAAAGGAGAAAAGGAAAGGTAAAGGGGAAAAAAAGGAAAATAAACTGTAGGGAATACCTTACGAACACTTCCTCAAATCATTTTTTCTGGGGGAGACCCCCCAGACCCACTAAGGATTTCTGGAGGTGGCCCCCTAACCCCCTAAAGGATTCTGGGGAGCCCCCAAACCCCCCCTAAAGAATTCTGGGGGTGGCCCCCAGCCCCCCTTTAAAATTCTGGGGGAGACCCCCAGCCCCCCCTTTAGAATTCTGGAGGAGACCCCCAGACCCCCTCAGATTTCAAATATTTTCACCTCTGGACATAATTCTGCATTCAATCCGAAGAGTTTGCAATTTTGTAGAGAAGCTGTAGGAATAGTTGCCTACTTTGTAATTTGAAGGCTAATTGAGACCCCTCATTTCTATTTTTATGTTGCTTATGACAGGGTTTAGAGTAATTCCCCAGTATGTTTTTATTCTTTGAGCTGTATTCATTCTATTTGTTCTTTGCTCTATTTGTGCATGGGAGTTCGTTTTTTTCCTTAGTTTTTATAGGTGGTCGAAATGTACTGATTCTTGCATTTCCTCCAATCAGTGCAATATTTTGTTCTTTCTTTCAAACTGTGGATCTTCAAAATAATTTTTAGTTTAGTAGATTAACCCCCCTCCAAAGATGTACTTAGGTTGTAGATTGTGTAAAAAAATTTCAACAAAATTCACTCAGCCAGTTTTGATCAACTTTTCTTTATAAGTTTAATTTTCCTTGAATATTCTATTTTTTGGTGTGATGAAACATATATTGCCTTTAAACAGCCTCAGACTTAAGAGTTGTACCTATATTGTAGTTAAACATTGAAAAGAAATATCTGGCTAGGCTGGTTGCAAGCTTTTTGTTGCAATTTTCATCAAACTTAATTGAGCCCTACTTGAATTTCTCTTTCCAATGATTATTATGTTTGTTTTTATAATTGCTTAGTTTCAAAAAATGTTGCTCGATTGCACCTATATTAGCCCTTGAAATGGTCTTAAAGGTTGATTATGGTGACTATGTATCAGAAAAATATTTTAGTATGTTGACAGTATGTTGTGTGCACAAAGTATTATCAAAATCCATCCCATTAATGATTGACTTCAAGTTTTCAAATTAATTCCTCACTTTAATTTTTTTTCCAGGTCCCATCCCCTGTTTTGCTTTTTTAATGCACTTGAGGGCTGTATACTGTAACTATAAGGGGTATTTTCTTTAGGATACTAGTTACAGATTGCATGTGCTAGTTTTTATCAAAATTAATTGAACCAAACCTGAACTATCCCAAATAATAGGATCATATTTATATTTGCTAATTTTCCCAAATATTTCGCTCGATCGCACCTATATTACCTCTTGAAATGGTTTTATCCGTTGTTTTTGGTGACATAGAGAGGAAAATATTTAAGTTTGTCGATAGTAGATTGTGTGTACAAAGTTTTATCAAAATTCATCGAGCCATTATTGATTTACTCCAAGTTTTAAGATTAATTTCTCACGATAATTCCATTTGTGACTTGAGCGCACCTATTTTGATTTTTTGAACAGTTTTGAGAAATGAATATTGTATTTCTTAATCTCTTTTGAAACCTGATTAGCAGTAAAAGGTGGTTTTGATTCCAAGACTATCATTTCGAAACTCAGTTTTACAGTTAATGCATCGATGAGACTTAGAACAGCGGAAACTACTCTTTATAATTGTAAACTTTTACTGTTGGTAGGTATGTACATACCTTGTAGTAAATTTTAATTTTCTTATCGTTGTACTTGGACTTCCTGATTACCTGTAGGTACGCACTACTATTCTAAAGAGTGCAGATAGGTACAGTGCGACAAGCACTGACACAGTATGGAAAGTCTTTGTGTTTGTAGCAACTTATTTGACTAAGCCGTGTCAGGTAGAAAAACATTTCAGCATTGTTACTGGCGAGGTTAGTAGAAGGGTCCACTGGCTTGAAAGCCATTTAGCTAAACTTAAAAACAGTGAGAATGAGTCTATAGCCACTGACATTAATTCAACTACGCCTGACAAAAAAATCTGTGCATGAAATTCATGAGTAATATCTGCACAATTTAATTTCCAGGCAGCTTGAGTTTGATTTTTAGTGGAATGCAAGCCTTGACCCACATTTAAGGCTGCGACAACCTTTTCCAGTCAAGCATAAAATAAGTTTATCACCAATGAAGAACCTGGCATGAGAAATAGGTATTGCTAGTTGCTGAGAACAATGTGTGTGTATACTGCAAACAATACCTGTAGTTTTTTGGATTGATTACACGCCCATGGGCATATCATTGAACATATTGATTAATTTAAAATACAGTGAAACATTACTTCATTTATTTCATTCGTATGTATTTAATATTGACAAATGTTGCACCAGAGTAACGCGTCTAGCAAATCCCTTGTAGCTCATGCCCACGAAATTTCAACATTTAAATAAGATTGATAAACTTACAGCGGTAATTGACACTGCGTAAGCTATGTAGTATCTATAAATTGAAGAAGTCTGCTGCTTCATGTAAATAAGAAGTTCTTACTTGCAAAGGAATAACTAAATGTAAATTTAAAGTACCGCAAGGTTCTTACCTGCAGTGAAAGCTTGCGATTCTAAAAAAATAGTTACCGCTGTTCTAAGTTTCATTCATAAATTAACTTTAAAAACTCATTTTTATGAATGATAGTCTTGGAATCAACACCATCATTTATTTCAAATCTTGTTTCAAAAGTGAGCAAATTTTAATTGGTACTTATTTACCACAGGGCATATACCTACCAACAGTTAAAGTTTGCAATTCCAAAAAAAAGTTTCCGCTGTTCTGAGTTCCATCGATGAATTAACGTTAAAACTGAGTTTCGCGAACGGTAGTCTAAGACTCAAAACCACCATTTACTGCAAATCAAGTTTCAAAGTAGAACATAAGTTGGCTGTTTCACTAGAACACCAAGTAGTAAGTACCTACATTCTTGCTCTCCAACTGTGATTGATACTAGGTGTATACTGAAGTTACTGCAGGCCCAGAAATGTCAACATTTAGATCAGAGTGATAAACTTACCCCAGTAATTGATGCTGTAAGCTAGATACAGCTTGGACAAGTCTACTGCTTAATGAAGATAGGGAGTTGCAAAGGAATAACTTTAAAAGTAAATTTTAAGTCAACACAAGATTCTTACCGTAGGGTAGCCGTACTGGAAGCTTGCAAAATATAAAAAATAGTTTCCGCAGCTGTAAGTTCCATCGATGAATTAACCTTGAAACTGATATTTGCAAATGATAGTCTATGAATCAAAACCAACATTTACTGCAAATCAGGTTTCAAAGTAGGACACTAGCTGGCTCTTACACCAGCAAACCAAGAGTTATGTACTTACATGTTTTCCCTCCAACTGGAATGTGTACACTACAGATGGAGAGACAGAGTACACTGTGATTGTACACAGTTTTCCTCTGCAATAATTGGAGCGTAACAAGAAATTGAAGTAAATCAAAGTAGTACCTACACAATTAACAGGGACCTAATAGATAACTCAATCGTGCTAGAATTTCTGGCGCAGAAATGATGGGACTGCACTGAACTATCTTAATTTCAGATAAACCTATGATTCAGGTGGGAGTCGGATGCACCGAAGAAATAAAATACTATCGCACTTTCAAACACCATCAAAATAAGCAAAAACAAATGACAAAAGCAAGAGTACAGAGAGGTTCTCTCCTACCAAGGAGGTTAACAGAGATTGGATTGGATATCTAACTAATTAAACCAAGATTGAAACACTGTTTAGCAGCAGAGGGGAGAGAGTGAAAACAATGCCACTTGTACGTAAACTCCATCCGATCATAAGATGTGATGACCGACCTCTGGCAATTTTATCATTCTCTACAGAGACTTACTTATAAAATGAATCCTTCTCTAAAATTAAAACGAAATGGACTCGTGACTTTTATTATGATTCGTCCGATTTAGCCGTAACAAAAGGTAAAACTTGTTGGCATTCCTACCAGAGAATAGAAAAGTGTGTAGGACCGAAATAATTAACACTGTACTTAATACTAAATTGATCAGCCACCGGGCACCGACGAATAGAGGAAAATAAAAAAATAATAATAAATAACAAACAAATCACTCAATCTTCATTCTTCTCCTTCCTTCCTTCGCAACGCGACAGACTCTGGCGACAGAACGCTGAACTCGCTGAACGAATCAGAGAGCAGCATGGCGGCTGAGCCGCACCGAATTCAAACATGAACTGTCGTTTTTTCGATGATTTTTGATTAAAGATTTCTCTCTTAATATGAAACTGATCAGATCAAACTTAAGCCAGGATTTTAAGTTAGCTCTCTGAGAATCAATTCGTATAAAGTTTTTAAAGATTGGATGTATCGTTTAAGCTCTAGATGCGAGCAAAATTTCCTATTTCGATGCAAAAATGAAACACTAAAATAGATGTTTTTTGGAGTTTTCTCCTTTATTATAATTCCGATCTTTCTGAAATTTCGAAGCGATCGATTCTGATGCAAGACGAATCGATTGATACCGGGTGGTATAGGGTTTTAATCAGTGGAAGTAGGTCGTTTCACTGATTAAAGTTCCAAAATCACCCATATCGACGCATTTTGCTCTCATCCGTGTATAGTTACTGTCGCAGACGCCATCGTCCTCATCGGTTAGGTTAGGTTAGCTTCTTTGTCTCTTTTGTTTTCTCTCGGTCTTTTTTTTTTTTAAATTGGCCGATGGCTAGCGCCATTAACGACTTGGGAAACGACTTTCCTGTAGATGATCTTAGCATCAAATGTATCAACATTTACATAGATCAATTCAAAGTTCACTCACTGTTAGGATTTCAAACAGTAATTCTTGACAAATCTTCCACCGCAAGGTGCATGGACAGTTTTCCCTTCAGTGTTTAATCGTACCATCATGAATGCAGTCAGTAATACCTACTAATATTTGCAGTCAATGAGGCCTTTAAAGGTTTTAAAGTGCGCTCTTACTTTTTTACGTAATTCCATCAGGCAAAACTAAATGTCCGTACAAACCATGTTCTTAAATTTAAGACGAATCTCCAGCGATTATCGTGCTAATCTTCAAAGTGCTAGAGCTAGCGTAGTATAGAAATGTGAAGTGCTATAATAGCTAATTTTTGTAAATTATTTTGAGAAAAACAAAATATTAGGTATACCTACGAGAAAACTCAATTTCCTTCACAATACTTTCGAGAAGAATTTCATCGTGACATTGAAAGATAGTAAAAATATCGAATATCGCAAATCGATTCAAGTATTGAAATTTGATATTTCCGTCTTTTAACATCATAAGCGTTATATTTCAGAATTTCGACGAACTGCTTGGCTGAGTCCTCACAAGATAGTAACTTGTGACAGATCAAAATTACGCTTTCCTAAAATTATTTCACTATTATCTTCCGAAAGGTCGCATTCTCGAGGCCAAAATCAACCAAAAACGCTGAAGATTCATTTTAATTCACAAACAATTTCGGTCCCTCAGAGAGTCAGAGAGCTGAAAAACCTGCACAAAATGCAAGCTTCTTATATTAAGCATTTCGTTATTCCATTCAAATAAACCAAAGAATATAGGTACACAATTTAGGAGAGCGACTAATGACAAGATCTATCGGGTTGAGATTCTGAAATTTTTGCCTGGACTTACGCGTTAATAATGTTAATATTTAGATGGGCTTGAGAGGAACAGCAGACGATAGAGACAACGCGATGCTTTTATAGAAGTAAAGTTCTCGTATACTTGTGTAATGGCAGCATTCTTTTTATCTATTTCACGAATTGAAGGCGCATCATGCATGCAATTATAATCCCCGCTGACCAGCGTGGAACGAGTGAAATGAATGCGCACATTGCGTGCGATATGGGAAAGTTCAAAAGTTGCAAACTGCGGTTATTTAGACCCATGAAATATATCAATAAACTACGTATTTGGGTGTAAGTACCTGTGCAGCGAACACACTCGAATTAATGATTTTTGATATTTTTAAACCAACGAAATACTTTAACCATTGAATATGAAGTTAGCTTTTCCTCACAATCAAAATCATAGGTTCATGGATAGCATATACACCATGCTCTCAGATTAGGGCCCAAATAGTTACCGGTATAAAAACTTTTATACACATGGTCTCCATTTTTGTTTAGTATTCCTCATGCATTCTCTCCAACTGCTACTAAGATTTCTGGATCGAAAAAGAGTTGTTTGGCCAGGCGCATGCCAAGGTTTCCGGGAAGGGGAGGGGGCAAGATTGCAATTTTGCTGCTCCTCAAAATTATAAATTTTATGACCTTTCTTTTTTTTTTTTTTTTTTTTGCTTATACACACTGATTTTGTCGCTTTCGGTGATACATTTTAAAATTGTATAACTTTCTTCTGCTTGATCACCCTGATTTTGCCCCCCCCCCCCCCTCCCGACATGCTCCTGTGTTTGGCATAAGGGCGTAAAGAATCGAGGGTATGCTACACTGATTAAAAATCCTTCCTTAAAGTGTTACTGAATGATTTTCTCTGATGAGTTAAACTTCATTTTCTTTTATTGATTTGTCAATCAAAGCATAGCCTATTCTTCAGTTGAATGAAGAATCATTTCATGCATCCTCATCTCATATTACAACACTTTTAAAAAGTTTTTTTTTTTTTTTTTAATATTTTTTAAAAAAAATTTAATCAGTGGCAAACCTTCTGTTCTATGTGCCCTGATGCCAGGAACTGCAATAATTCCGCTCGTCCATTTTCAAACTATCGAGAAACGCAATTGTCCAAATTTTAGACAAGAGCAATATAACGTCAACATGCAACGGCCCGCTGGCGCCAATCGTCCCCAGGAACTCCTCCTGTGCTTCCTTCAGGTCAATCCGACTCTGTTTATTCAATCCAAGTCCATACGCGAAGTGTCAGCGTCAGCGTAGAGCTGTGTGCTTACTTGAACGAACGATGATCAGCGAAAGAGGTGGGAGGATCAGGAATCAGGATTCAGAATTCAGGAGAGATGCATATTTTACAAACGGAACGAAACAGCGGAACAGCGCGCGCTGCACGACGGGTTTGTTGAAGAGGGAGGAGGGAGGAATAGCATGGGCAAAAAGCCCTAAGCACGGTAGCAGGGTGACTAGGGCCAAGCCCCCTGCAGGACCCCTGGGTGCCTAGGAGCACGAGTATCAGAGTATGGAGAGGTACGCGAATTGATTATTATCAGTATCCAACAGAAGCACGAGTGAACCACCCGAGGTTGTGCTTCGATCAGTGGCGTAACTAGAAATTATACGTTTCTCTCACTTTGTCCATTAAAATTTGTATAAGTTAGAAAAGGATAGGAAACGGGGATCAATCCCCTCTTCCTATCCTTTTTCTACCTGTACGTTCGGATGAGTAAAAAGAGAGATAGAATGATTTCTAGTTACGCTACTGGACGCGATCCTTCCCCTCCTTGCCTTTCCTTTATCGAGTTCTTTCGATCGCAACGATGTTTCTAGTTCTTGTGTTTGTTGAACAAGCTTGATTAAGGGGGTACCGATGATTTTAATGAGGGAGAAAAATGAAGCGATCGATAACATTTAATTTGATGATGAGAGACGGGCGGACGAAGAATCATGCCATTTAGCTAAGTTGCTAGTTGCCGTTGGATAAATCCTAGATTAAATCGATGTTAAGCGAGTCAATGATGCGATGATGAGCCGAGACATAGTTATAATGAAAATTGAGGAGAAAAAAGAATAAGGAGGATATGGGTTTGTATGGGAGGATGTGGGTTGTAGTTGTCCTGTAGAATTCTGGTCGAAAATGTTGAGGGCATTCAAAAGTTCCGAAATCCACTCCATAACATGTATAGTAGAACATTTACAGATGGTTGCGGTAACAGGTCTTATTAATGCTGACGCCGGATTAATTTTTTTAAGTATAGAACCTGATGGAACTCAAGATAGAACGGATTGCTCTTTGTTAAATGTGGTTCGTTCAGCCGTTTTAGCGCTCCAATTTAAACAAAATAATCCAAATCTCCCATTCCGAATAGCTGTATACTTCTTGATCTGCGCTATACTAGTGTTTTCTGAGTCATTTTTTGCAGAGAGGCCAATTTTAACTAATTTCTGAAATGAAATTTGTACAGTTAAAAAAGTCAACGAGTCAAGGAGCTTAAACTTTGAGCGGAACTAAAAGATTTGAGGTTAATATGGTACATCTCACTGAACCACTAAAGTAATTGCCATCGGTGGACCGACTAGTCAGATATAGATTAGTATACATATATATGCCGTTTTAAGAATCAATGGAGCGCTCAAAAGGCACTGGCTGGTTGAAATAAAAAAATGTATTGATTAAAAAAATCAGCGTATACACAGATGAAACGTATACATACATTGAAACAGTCAAATTAGCTTCAAAATAAATACAAATTTCAAACGAACGAAACTTTAAATTAATTATTACATTAATTTATTTTGAATAATTTACATTGTTTACAGAATTTTAAGAGTCTCATGGATATTTTGCCACGAGTTATTTTGTCTCGGTAGAACGGATTTCCGACTGCGCATAAAACCCAGGAAAAAATCGATTCTTAGGAGCCTCAATCGAACCTCTGCACTATCGATACTTTTGCAAAGGTTCAAATGGGTGAAAAAGATACTCGATTCCTCGATTATTTACGAGCCGCCGACGAAGTGAGCAGTAGAACCAGCATTACCGTGTAATATCGCCCGCGCGCGCGCGGTGTCATGCGTCATCAGTATGCTACGACTGGGCAAGCTGAGCAGAAGATTGCCGATACACAGTTTGAAGGCGAATTTACGCGCGCGCGTCTTCATTTCACACTCTCGGTAGTCGGCACTCCGGAAATGGAACCCGCGGGAGGGAGATTAATTCATCGTTTCCGGTTTTAACGCCGTGCCACCACCATGCCGTGTATCGCAGCGCACCGATTCGCCGAAACTGATGTTGCTTCGGCCGAATCCTAACTAGATGCATCTGTCATCTGTTATGCATCTCGTGTCTTCTTCGGCTCTCGCCGAGGTACCAATGTTAAATACAATGCCCCCTCTGTTACACACAGTCCTCGTTGAGTTTTGATTTATCCCTTTTTAACGCGGGCTCAGCCTCTAGCAGCAGAGTCATCCAGGCATTCCAGGCGGCCCGTGCAATCAGCGCGTTTCTTTCCCGAATCCCAATGTGACTCCAATCGATTAGAAAATTTCTTAGATTGTGGACGAGACAGTGGCGGCTCGTGCAATTTGGCAACAGTGTTTTCCCTCCATTTGCCTCTAAGAACAATAATCGATTGCAGGTGAAGCGCCGCTTCACTATCGAATCGATTGTTTTATATAGAATCAAATGGAGAGAAAACATTGTTGCCAAATTGCACGAGCCGCCGCTGATGGGACGAGATTGTTCACCGATCTATCGAAGTGCATGTTGTTGTCACGATGGAAATTCGCCGTTTGTAAACACAGATTCTTACATCAAATATAAACAAGGAAGCCTATCCTGCCTATCCTGCATATCTAATCGGCCCAATCAGTCTTCCTGCCGCTTAGTCAATGGGCATCTGATGGAATCCATCTCTGAGCCATCAAAATTGAGATAAATGGTTGGATTGGAATCTATAGCAATCTATGGTCGATCGATCGAGTATCACACGGGAAAATAAATGGGTCTGATCTACATCGAAACGCCCGCTACTCGATATCGATGGGAAATTGGGAACCCCCGCTCTAGTAGCTGCGCAGCACGAGGAATTCAAAACTATGCGAGGGTATTTTTTTTTTTAAATAATTTCTTACCTTCCAAAGTTCCATTGATACACCTCCAAAATGAGAACTGAAACAAAACAAAGTAAGCATATTTTTAGGCAATGTCAGAAGTGAGATTGTGGGAAGGATGGAGGGGGGCACATAATCAAATTGACCAGGTTCCCCTTATATTTTTTTATATTTTTGGGGTAATTCCAGGTTATCTACCGAAACGTTAAATTTTGAAACTTAATTTCTTGTGCTGATACATTACAACTTAAAATTTTTAAATTTTTCGGCGCAGAGAGGAAAGTATAAAAAGTGGCATCCTACGCTTTTACCACAAGATAATATAGTCAAAATTTTCTTTAAAATTGAGATTAAGGGGGAGGAGGGTGATTTCATACTTTCCATTAGACTAAAAATAATTATATCTGCAAAAGACTCAAATTTACCACAGTGAAATGAAAACTAGGATAGAAATCGTAAGTGCTCAATGATGACACATAAAAAGCTGAAAAAAATCATAGAAAAAAAGAAAAAAAGCAGAATAATGAAGGGGGAGGGTGAATAGTAATAATAATAATAATAATAATAATAAAAAAAAAAAAAAAAAAAAAAACTGTGATGACAATAAAATCGCCTTTGTTCGAATGTTTACAACAAGAAGCAAGCGCCGCTGCGCGTTTGTCACGCAATAAGCATCGAACCCCTCCTCCCGCATCTCCTGAAAAAACATATAGTTCTATTTGTCAACCCAAAATAATTATGGAGGAAACAGAACAAGGAGAAAAGGGACAAGGAAATGGAGCCTACGGATGCAGGCCAACGTTTCGTTTTGATGAATTAATATAAGGGACGTACCTGAAAGCAATAGACGGGGGCGGAGGGGGGGGGGGGCTTGAAATGATGAAAGAATCAAAGAGAGGTGGCGAATTCTGGGGACGAACGACGCACTGTGGACAGCAATAACTGATTCACAGGCAGAAAAAAAACACAAAAAAGTATCTTCGAATTATCTTATTTAAACGCTTTCAAAAGACTAATTTAGCAATGGGGCTCTTGCAAACTATTGTTGTGAGCGAATGAATTGTCCCTTTTGATGTGTAAACCAGCAAAAATCACAAAAATCAAATTGAGAAAGTCTAAAATTCAGTGATAAACTCATATAACTGCTATGAAGGCATGTTCGTAATGGCGGCTCAACGCAGGTTTATTATGGGAGATTCCTGTCTATTATGTCACTTTCTCTCCAAAAACAAAGAGATATGTCTCAATTTAGATAGGAATCTTCCATGGTACCTGCGTCTCTCCGCCGTTAAGTCCAATTCTGAGAGTGAATTTCGTGAGTTTTTCGGGTAATCTTCGTTATTATTATAGGTTAAGATGCAATATAATCAACTCTTCAATCCCCTATACAGCAAAAGTTTGCAAGAGCTCCATTAGAAGTGAATTTTTCAGCTAAACCGTTTCCCCTTTGCTTAAACGTCGCATAGCTATAGGTTTGAGTTAATTTTGTAAAACTATTTTTGGAACCTTCTGGAACGATAGTTTTAAGTGTTGATGATATACATGCTGAATTTTAGTCATCAATTAATATAGGGAAGTTTGCAAGCTAGGGTCTGAATTTTGGGGTATTTTAGAAAGCAACGAGTACTCGGCGATGAGCTGAAAATAAGTATGCCTTTCGTCTCTAACTGGGCATCCACCGCATCCACAGAGAAAATATAGACGTTTAAGTTGTTGTGTCCAAATAATTTTAGATTTGAGAATAGGTGGGTCAGCATCCATAATATGCGGTCCCTTACATGTATTTGCTGCATTTGCACTTTGAAAGTCCATGCCGATAAAACTGATCGATCACAAATACATATAGCCGGGTAGAGACTTAGAATCACGTGACGCTATGGACCTTGCAGGAAATTGGCGTGCCTTGAGTCTGAAGGTCCAAGGCACACCAGGCCAGGCCCGCACCCGATCACTTTCTTAATGTTCCACAGCTCGGCTTTTTTATGTTCAAACGAATCTCGTATGTAGGTTGGTATAAAGATCGCTTTCTTTCCTCCCTATTCTGTTCCATTCAATTTCCTTCTTCATTCAAGCATCAGGTCTCATAATAATTCTCTTATTACTCAACCTATTCATCTTCTACCTCCCCCTCGCCCCACCCTACGGCTCGCCCTCAAATCCTTCTTAATCCCTTCACACCCCCGAAGACTCTCTTTTCATCAAATGTTGGAAGCCAAAAGATACTGAAAAGAGGTTAGTTTTTACCTCTTAGGTACCATGCCTCCATCTCTATAGCGCTTGTCAGCCGAACAATCTAGATTGACGAAAGCAACTCATTCCTGCGGATTTTCAGATTTGCAAGCGACGAACATTTGACCATGAGTATACAGTGGCAAAAGCAAAAAGGGGCTCAGGGGACTTTGATCACCCTCTAGGCCAGGCCTCCAATTTTGAGGGGCGGAGGTGGAACGTAAGAATTGATTCCATTTAGCAGAATCGGCTAATATCGTTAACTACGCACAAATAGAGCAAACTGTCATCCTCAAAGCCACGTGAGACGGCGCTTTCTTGCCAAGGTAGATTCATACAGGTACGGTACAGGCATCAGCTTATAGACGGTTTTAATGGACGAAAAATCATAGAGCAAATCAGTTTTATTAGAAATCGGACCGTGTCTGAAAGGGAAAAAAGAAAGAGAGGGGTCATACATGGACGTAATGTCGACGCACAGCTCCACGCATCCGATTCAAACACTCTCACCGGAAAATCCCGATCGGGAGATCATGTCTTACTTTTATGGGTGCGCCTTCATTTATGAAGATAGACTAAAACGGCACAGGCGCGTACGAATAGTTAACTATTACACAACTCACAACTAACGCTATCTGATTCACAAACTCCACCCGAAACTTCATGAAATCCGACCGATTAGTCGTACTTTTATGGTGCGCCTTCATTTTTGAAGATAGACTAAAACGGTACAGATGCGTGCGAATAGTTAACTATAATATATACTTTCCATGTGATTTTAAGAATAGCTTACGTTTCTTTCCACTCCCTTTCCTGAATCAGGTGATTCAGTGCCTCACTTGCCTCACTCGGCGAGCCACCACTGGATTCTGTACGCGGTCATTGTGGCCGTGATTGTTTTTTATGGCCTCTTTATGAGTGGTATATGTATGATGTATCCTCGAATACGAGATACCGCAAATCTTTGCATGGCTGTAACTCTCGTTGAAATTATTAAATTGACTTCCAATTTGGCCTATTTTCTTTGTCTTTTTAAGAGCTTTTGAATGATGAAACACACCTTATACCTTGCCATTTGACAATTTTTTCGTGTGGGTCCCAACGCCCCAAAATTTGGGTGCCCCCAATTTCATTTATCAGCAAATAGATATGTAATACATAACAAAAAAGTCCTTGGTGTTCTGCTGTTTCAGTATATCTTTAGGTTTTTTTTTTTTTTTTTTTTTTTTTTTTTTTTTTTTTTTTTTCCCCCTTTTTTATAATACGACTATTTTGGGGGTCACAGCGAGCGATTCAAAGTGACCTCTAACTTGACAAAGGGTCATTTTTGGAAAATATTGCACTAGATAAAAAATTATTTTTAAGGTGCATAGTCTACTTTTCAAATAAAAAAACACCCATGCCATTTGAAAATATCGAGAAACAGAAATTTGACCCCTAGGGCCGGTTTTTAAGGTTTGCAATTTTTACCCTGAATTCATTGAGGTCGACGTGCATTTTAAAGTTTTGTCAAAATTTCCGTACCTCGCGCCTTTTGCGATAAAAAGATGGTGGACGGGTGGTCTGAAAACCCCCGTATAAATCGGAACGTTAAAGGAATAACCACACTCAACCAGTCAACCAAGAGTAACCCGTTCCATCTTTTTGCATCGTGTTCCATGCGTGAAAAATTATCCTTAAGATTTGTTGTACATTACCACCATTGAGCAAAGGTTAATGGGTTACGCAGTACGCCCCCATAAATTTATCTTCATAGCTCTTATTTGAACTTTTTTGGCTTGGACCATATCTAAAGTTATAAGAACTTAATCTGTGATCTCATCTTTGTCTCTTTAGTTTACAAAGATTCAAATTTTCTAGACCTTTTTGCGGCGGGTATCAAATTGCGAATGAGCAAAGGACACTTTATGCTTCAAATAAACGGCTTTATGCAGAAAGAAACCAACTACGATTGATTTCTTGTACAGGGTTGGTTTCTTTCGCAAAAAGCCATCCAAATGTTCGGGACGAATGAGTGAAGGAAAGTAGGATTCGGCAACATTTTAGAAGGCTAAGGAAAGTATCGGATGACTGTGCTGGGTCGTTTGGAAACCGTCCAATTCCGACCTCCTCTAGTCCTCTCGCATATCCGCTGCAGTGTATTACGTATTTATTTATGTACCCGCACACATCATTCACTTACGCGCCTCCATCGCCTCGTATTTATGCATTTTTGTAATCTTCAGCTATTTGTTTTTTTTTCTCGCTCCTCTGTTTATTGTCATTAGAGACGTATTTACTTTAGGTGACACTATGAGTGTCACAGTCACAAGCCAGTAAAAAATTATAAAAATTATTGTCACTTTAAGGGACCTGCCCGCGGACCCGCCTCGATAGTATTATTTTCTAAGTTATGAAGATTTTATTTCCCTTCACACAATTGGTCTGATGCAAACTTTTGCTACAACGATTAGAAGAGACTAATCTAATGTAAAATCGCCTGAAAAGTCCATTGGTGGCATCAGAAAGTCATAAAATGCAATAATAAACTCACAAGAGGCGTTTAATGATCCAAGATGGCGGAGAAATATCGAACAATTTGTATGCATGCACCACGAACATCCAAGGATAGCCAACCTCACAATATCGATCACAACCAATCACAACGTAAACAAACACATAACCTCTACCTCCAGCGAGGTTGTCAAAGTTGGCCATCCTTGGATGTTCGTGGTGCATGATGCATACAAATTGCACGATATTTCTCAGCCATCTTGGATTTCATTAAACGCCTCTTGCGAGTTTATTATTACATTTTATGACTTTCTGATGCCACCAATGGACTTTTCAGGCGATTTTACATTAGATTAAACACTCTTAATCGCTGTAGCAAAAGTTTGCAACAGACCCATTGCTGCTCGCACAGCGAGGGGATATAAAAGAAAAAGAAGTATGCGGGGGGATGAGTGGACCATTTTTACATTGATTCTAATGGACACACAGAGTTGTACTTTAAAGTTAAGATATTGCCCACTCCTATTGGAGGGATGATTGAGCACTCAGCAAGATATTTATTTGAAATGAGCTTACCAATTGAGGGGTGCAAACATTTTCCAAGTCCTCGACCCTTTGAAGTCTCGCTTGATTGTCAGCGGCAAAGTTTGTCAGCGACAACTGTTTGGAACAGAAAACAGAATGAAAAGTAGATTAAATGTCTAATTTTACATCAACTACCTATTGTAGGTTTCGAATGAATGTCATTCTAATTAAACTCTTCAATGAGAGGAAACAAACAAAAAATTAAATTGACACGAATACGAAAACTCGAAGATCCGTTGGATACAGTAAGGGGAAAAAAGGGGGGGGGGGGTCTCGGGCCTCGGGTACCACCAATGAACCATGCACCGTTAACGGATTCTATGTATAATTTTGACAGTCGATTCTTACGTAATCTGCACTCTGCAGCGAAAATCAGAATGCTTCATATCAGTGGCGTAGCCAGGAATTTTTCGAAGGCGGGGGGGGGGGGGGGTCCAGGGTCCGATAATTTTCAAAGGGGACCAAAAATAACAATAGGGTAAAATTTCTCTGAAATTGCAAAAAAATTACCTTTTTTCAAGGCAAAGAGCTTGATTCAAAATGGGGGTTTTTCTCCCCCCCACCGATTTTCCTGAAACTTTGTATTTTGATAGTACTTGATATAAGTAGTCTTTTCTTTCAAATAAAGTTTTTCCAAAAATAATTAGGGGGGAGTTACAGTGTTGCAAAGTTGCACCTTTCAAAAATTCATAACTTTCGCGTAAATCATCCGATTGAAACGCGGTTTTCACTAAAATATGCGGATTGTAAAGCACTTTCATGTAATTTAAACGGATTTCAATTTCAATAATTTTTGACTTAGTTATTGTCATTTTTGTGATTTTTAGGCCACTCAAAATCTACTTAAAGTGAAATAAAAAAAAATGGTATTTTTGATTTTGACCGGGTTGAAATATGTTATTCCTCTTTAAATTCTGCGTAAAATGAGCCCAAGCAGAATGCAGGGCGATTTTTTGTTCCGGAGTTATGCATTTTTTAGTAAGCGAAAAACGAGTTTTTTAGGGTACCCATGAGCGTTCGATAGAGAGGCTCAAGTCAAATAAATGGAAACTGCATTTTTTTATTTTGATCAAATTGAAATATGTTATTCCTACTTAAATTCTGCGTAAAATGAGCCCAAACAGAATGTGGGGCGATTTTTTGTTGCGGAGCTATGCGCGTTTTAGTAAGCGAAAGTCGAGCGTTCCATGGAGAGGCTCAAAGACGTGGGTAGCCCGGGTAGCCTCAACCACTCGACTTTCGCTTACTAAAACGCGCATAGCTCCGCAACAAAAAATCGCCCCACATTCTGTTTGGGCTCATTTTACGCAGAATTTAAGTAGAAATAACATATTTCAATTTGATCAAAATCAAAAAATACCATTTCCGTTTATTTGACTTGAGCCTCTCTATCGAACGCTCATGGGTACCCTAAAAAACTCGTTTTTCGCTTACTAAAAAATGCATAACTCCGGAACAAAAAATCGCCCTGCATTCTGCTTGAGCTCTTTTTACGCAGAATTTAAAGAGGAATAACATATTTCAACCCGGTCAAAATCAAAAAATACCATTTTTTTTATTTCACTTTAAGTAGATTTTGAGTGGCCTAAAAATCACAAAAATGACAATAACTAAGTCAAAAATTATTGAAATTGAAATCCGTTTAAATTACATGAAAGTGCTTTACAATCCGCATATTTTAGTGAAAACCGCGTTTCAATCGGATGATTTACGCAAAAGTTGTGAATTTTTGAAAGGTGCAACTTTGCAACACTGTAACTCCCCCCCTAATTATTTTTGGAAAAACTTTATTTGAAAGAAAAGACTACTTATATCAAGTACTATCAAAATACAAAGTTTCAGGAAAACCGGTGGGGGGGGGGGAGAAAAACCCCCATTTTGAATCAAGCTCTTTGTGAGGCAAGGGGGAGAGGGATCTAGACCCCCAGGACCCTTCTCCCCTTTTTCAACGCCACTGCTTCTGATTCATTTGCATGCGCGCGATGTCTGTTCACTGTCGATCGAGATACAGCCGCAGCCGTCTAGAAAAAGCGATTTAGGTAAGTTAGGCACCCCCTAAACCAAATTTTTGTCTATCACGACGAAGAAATCTATTGGTCGAACCATTTTTCTCTCTCTGTCTTGTCTTCATAGAAACAAAGTTCTACTTTTTCCAGAGCCATCGCATGACCCGCATGGCTCGCTAAGTACACTTGGGGGGTCGCGGTCGGTGTATATTTTCGAGATAATTAAATTGCGGATCCCAGTTTATAAGTTCGGTTCAATTCCCGGTTCTTCGTCCTGAGCAGCGGCAATCCTTCGATTTAATTATGCATGCAAGTTGCAAAGAGCTAGTGAGGGGTGGGGGTGGAGCGGGGGAGTGGGAGGGAGCAAAGAATCATGGTGATTGGGTGGGGGGGGGGATCACCGATCCAGTGAGTTAAGTTGTGAGCATTCTTGATTGTAAGGAAGCAGCTCTTGCTATGTTAGTGCTCAAATGATCACGACGTAAGAACACAAAGCTGATAAGCTTTGTAAAACATTCAGAAGAAGACGATACCTCATTTTTATCTCTTATCACAATCAGAGCTAGACGTGACTCAGTAGAAGCTCGAATCATGATGACTAAAGGCAGCCATTTTTTTGGGAAATGATTTTCTCGGGGGAAAAATAACAAGTAGATTAAATTAATGTGAAATACCTTAGTGAAGAATTGCATTTCGCGGGGTTTTCAAAATCAATGTTATGATACATTGTTTTATCGTCACCATCCGTAGTTCATACTAACAGATGAAAGTAAGGAAATGTAAATTAAATAATGATATGCTTGAAACATACCTACGTAATGAAAAATATTTATATTTTGTTACACTTTTACAGCTGATCGGAAGTCACCCTATTCCCACTTGATCCGATTCTCGTGGAATGAAAATGTACTCTGAGCTCCTCTCCATCTCCATCTCAACTGTCGAAGCACGGTGTAAGTTCACTAATTTTAACTCTAGCCAGGCTCGTTTGAAGCCCCTATCAGTAGCGTATAGCGTGCAATTTATAGCAAACGATGCTTTTTGTCCATTTGAAGCCACAAAAAAGATCGAAGTATTGGGTGTTCGGTGAACACCTTCTCATTCGACTTTTAACATGGGTTTAAATGGACAAAATACAACGTTGCCTAATTGCGCGCTACGCCACTGGCCCATATACATTAAAGAGTCTCGCCATACGAGAACGAGGTATAACTTCTGATTGGCTGCTGAAGTTCAGGCCGTCACGGAGCTCAAGGAAGCGTTAAGTGCTACTTCTCTTTAAGATGGCTGTTAAAACGCCTCCCTTCGAGGCGGCGTACTTCGAGATTAAAATTTGCGGACTTTTAAGACTGTAATCTGGTTTAAAACATACAACGTATAGTTGTAAATGTCATCACTTAAATTATTTGCAGCAAAATTTGATTTTTCTAGAAAAATAACGCACGCCTAGTTACTTCTCATTAGCACCGCATATGTGTAAGGACGCCTCCAAGGGTCACTTATTCTTCTTCGACCACTCTTCCATGAACAGGGATTCTGTCTCGAAAACTTTGAGTTTTGACAAATAATAACATTTTTCCTGATGATCATTGTGCATCTTATATTTGTCGGCATGCAAATGATCGCTTGAATCAAACCGCGCTGTTTTCGTTTCCACCCTTTGGACTTGGCGCGACAAAGCGACTAGCGACCAACAAAAGCAATGCTGAGGCAGAGGTGCATAGGAGGAGGCAGTAGCGTACACAGAAATTTGTCTTTCTCTCTCTTTCTCAATTTGAACGCGTGAGTAGGGAAAGGACAGAAACAGGGGCTCGAACGTGTCTTCAGCCCCTATTTCTTACCTTTTCTATCACATACACTCAAACGGGAAAAGAGCGAGGGAGACTAATCCTTGCGTACGCCATTGGGAGGAGGGTAGGAGTGACGGTGAGTAACGAGGGGAAGGGAGGGGGGATAAGGTGGGGCCATAAGATGAAATCGCGATCCTCTCTTTGAAACTTGGAAGCGGAAAAGAGAAGGAACATGCGGCACGCTATACACCGCTGCACACACACGGACACGCTCAGTTCTGGAGCGCGAGCGTCAACATCAAAAACGCCGCGCCATTTGGCTCAACAGTTTGTTATTAATAGAGTCGATCAGAGAGGAAGAAGAAAAAGTAAAAAAATAAATAATAAAAAAAAAAAAAATAAATAAATAAATAAATAAAAACAAAATAACAGTTGGCCGCTATAAGAGAAAGTACAAAGGACATTTCTCATTGAGGCATTTATTGTGTCGTCACAGCTCACAAGCAAAGTGTGGCTCAATACTCAGTACCCAATAGATCGCCTCGATGCCTTGATTGCATGGGATCAAACCAGGGCTTTGAACTGGCAACAACCTCGGTTCGGTTTGGTTCGGTGCACGGTTCGGAATTCGCAAATACAGTCTACAGTCAGTTCGCGGTTCGGAATTCGCGAATACAATCGGTTCGCGGTCCGGTTCAGGTTCACGGAGACGATCTAGAGGCGTCTTTTTTTTATCCGTCCGCGGTCCTTAGTATTTTACATGGGGTCCTATGGAAGACAGCGAACGGCTGTGGACGATTGTGGACGAATAAAAATGTATTTTTTTTCTTTCGTGGCTTTCCGGAGTTTTTCGCGTCAAAGAAATTGATTTCGAGCAGAATTTGGCCAAAAACAATTTTCGGTAAAAATCGTCCCCAAAGGACCGCAAGCCTCCACGTACGTGAGTGAATGATAATTGCGATATATCGCTCACAGTAGTTTGCACTGTCTCCATAAGACTCTGTGTGGACGACTGTGGACATAAAAAATACGGCTTAGGTACTACGTGGTTCGAACCGATTCAACTTGAAAAGCAATTTTAAGAGAAAAATACCTACCCACAGCAAAAAAGCTACTACGTTTTTGGTTTATTACTTTTATACAGGAGCGCACCGAGAACTTTAGTTTGGTGGGGGTTTCACCGCAAATTTTCCATTTTTTGAGGTCTTAGAGGGGGTTTTGAAAGCAATTTTGGCCGAAGATGACCTTTTTTAGGGTAAAATCTTGATGCTTAGGGGGGGTTTTGACCCTAAAACCACCCCCTTCGGTGCGCCACTGCTTTTTTACCATTTTGCTTTTCTTCAAACTAAAAATTATTTTCGCTTTCAGGAGCAGGACATCATCAACTTCGTATTATTTTTTCTTGCAGATTTTTTTTTTTTTTTTTTTTTTTTTTTTTTTTTTTTTTAGATTCTTGAAGTCTCAATTTATGAAAATGGTCTTATGTAGAGTCTTTGGTCATTATAAGTTGAGCCGCTTGGCGAATTTCTTAAAACCTTACATTATTTTAATAAAAAAAATAAGATACATGAAAAAATAAAAAAAATAAACTTTTTACTTATAAAGGTGTGTATGTTGCAAACTTTGGTACAGCTATTCAGTGGACCTTCCTATATTCGGATAGAAAAATATAAATCATTTGAAAATAACTCGATGTGATTTTCACGCAATTTAGTAAACGTGTGGACCTTCCATCTTATGCCGCAGCAAATGTTTGCAACAGACCTAGTGTCGGACTGTTTCCCCCCCTACCTAATAGAATTGATCAATTGATCTCACATCGGTCTGAAAATCAGCACCGCCCAGCCTTAAATCTTTTGCCGGATTACGTCACATGCCATGCGCACTGCGCAGTCACAGCTCACTGCCGTAATTTGGTCATGATTAGGGTGTCACGATTCAAGATGCTGCGTGAGTGCGTGAGACAAATCGAGCATGCGATAAAAAGAGAGTCGGGGGGGGGATTTTCCGCCCCGGAAGTCGCAGTTGGGTCATGTCAGTCCCTGGATCAGAGCATTTAAAAATCATGAAGGAGTATATTTCCTCCGCATTTACATGTTTTATAGAAAAGGCGAACTGCCAATGCACGGGTTCATTTTGACACAGAAGTCGGGGAATCCGACTAATCTGACGGATGATGGTACATATGGTCATGGTTGCCACATCGCACAACAGCGCAAAGAGGAATTCTCATGTGCCTCTCTTTTTTCTACACTGATTGTGAAACGCGTGTGATAGACGAGAAGAGACAAGGGAGTGGAGCCGTGGTGGAGCACCATCTTCCTGTCCTTTTTCTACTAGTACATTAAAAGAGAAAATTAAAGGGATATGGAAGGAATCCTGATTTTTGTGCACAATCAAGCAACCATGGGTTCGCCCGGTGAGGCCGAGCCATACGGTCCGTAAAATGGTTTCACTCTGTTTTTTGGTGTCAAATTTTCGAGAGTTAATTCGTATCCCCGCCCCCAGTCTCCACCCCTCGAACACACCACTTTGTTCCGTCTCATTTCCGAGATCTGAGTTGCGGCATTTCCAGATCTGTGGTGAAAAATGAAGGAATATCGGAGCATTTGCTACGGTCATACCCGTAGCCAAGATTTTTTTCGGGGGCAGTTATACAGACCCTGTATCCCCCCCCCCCCCGTTGCGTTGGAGGCTTCAGGTTTTTCCCACTTTGTTCCCTCTTTCCCCCCCTCTTTCTCCTTATTCCTTTTCCTATCATTCTCCCTTACTACCTTTTTTCTATAATTTAAGGGGGAGGGGCAGGGTTGCAGCCTTATCATCTACCCCCCCCCCCCCTCACCGCCAAATGGGTAAAAACACGTTAACCACTCGTCACAAGCAATAAACATGAGAACGGAAAGAAAGCGTTTCAAAGAAAATTCCGAAAATGGGTCTCATTCTGCACGAAAGTCTACGAAATCATCAGTTAACATCCAATGCTGACGAGAGATTTATTTTTCTCTTTTCTTATTTTACCTAAAATTTTACTTTTCAACTTTATTCTAGTTCGAGATAAATGTCATTTGTTTTGAAAAACTATGATGAAAACCTTTTGGTCCAACCCTGCGGAGCTTTTCAACACTTTGTAAGTAGGCACCTTAATTTTTCAAGGACACGCTTTGGTACGAAAGAAATATCATTCCAATCATTTTTACTTAGAGCCAAAGGTATAGTGCCCGTAGCCAAGAGAGTTCATCTCTCTCTCTCTCTCTCTCTCTCTCTCTCTCTCTCTCTCTCTCTCTCTCTCTCTCTCTCTCTCTTTCTCTCTCTCTCTCTCTCTCTCTCTCTCTCTCTCTCTCTCTCTCTCTCTCTCTCTCTCTCTCTCTCTCTCTCTCTTTAATCATTATATAGGTAACATGCATTAGAAGAAGATGGCGATAGGGGTTGTCAAGTGACTTCAGCCCCTATACTTATCTATCCTTTTCTAACGCATGGGATCAATCCCTGGTAAAAATGTTCCATGAACTCTGTTCCAATTTTCCATGTGGACATGGAAATCGCCTTGATTTCCATGTAAATTAGGTTGATTTCCGTGTGAATTTACACGGAAATCACAATGATTTCCATGTCCACATGGAAAATTGGAACAAAGTACATGGAACATTTTTACTGGGGAAATGGGCAAAGAGAGAGAACGACGAACTTTTAACTCCACCTACGGCATTGACTTCTGAAAAAAAGCATTCATTCAAGCCCCGCATTTTATGTTATTTCATTCAATTTAATCGCGAATAAGAGCAAAGAACGAATAGTGACGCTATCAATTTGACTTTGGATTGAGAACTATGGGAGGTTTTTGTTTGGAATCACACGAATTCAGATTCTTAAGGGATGAGACGTTCGAACCAAGCACCAACCGATGACTACCTCTATATTCGGTAAAGGGGAAGACCGGAGAAAGGGGGGCCCGAGACCAAAATAGACTGAGCGAGGCGAGGAGAAGATTGATGACACTTTCTCGGTCGAAGTTGGATGAGCCCTAATCACCTATTCCAGTTATTCCAGGTCCCATTTCACGTCATTCGACAAGCAGTTTCTCATTAAAACACGTTTCAGTGGCTTTAGAATCACTTAGTCTCACCGCAGCTCGCAAAGTCGGAGGATATACCACAAAGTGCATTGCAAAGCGCAGCGTTGCCGAGGGTAAGTATATTGATGACTAATTTAAGACAGAGGAGTGAAACTCTTGAAAGTTTTTCCTACAAGCGAATGAACTATGGAATCTGAGGTGAAATCCCGCGAGAAAAAAAAACCCGACGGTGGCATTGAAAAACTCTGCAATCCAATTATATTGATCTTTTCTCTTGAACTTGCGGTCGTAATGCCACTTAATAGCAGTGGTGGATCCAGCCCTCGCGAACGGAGGGGGGGGGGCGAATTTTGGATTTTTGCCCCAAATGACCCTCTTTTCTTGTTTTCGCTCTAGCTTTTCCCCTTCCTCCCCCTCTTTTCCCACTCTTTTGGGTCGAACGGGGTGGCGATCGCCCCCTCGCCCCCCCCCCCCCCCCCCTGTATCCGCCAATGCTTAATAGCGAAGAAAGATACTGGACTTTCACCCAGTGACGAAGTTTTTGGCTTTGGATATTTAAAATGGAATAGCAAGATTATTAAGCAACGGCAACCTGTTCCTAGGTATTTTTTTTTTCTTTTACTGAGAGCATTATTTTTTTAATCCAAGGTTTACTTCGTTTGTGTTAAATAGGTATTGACTGAGGGGGAATTCCTTTAACCCAAGGAAAATGTCTGCTGTTACAAGTAAGAGAGTCCTTGATGTGACAATGATTCTCCTTCATATGATCAGAACTTCACTTCGCGCAAGGAAAACTGTCACAAGTAACCCTGGTAAAAATATTAGATCCCACACAGATAAACTTGTCGAAATCCCCCTCCTTTAATGGATTTTCTTGTATGCACCCTTGGCCTCGAGGCAATACGATGCACTATGGTCTGAGAGAAAAAAAAAAAAAAACAAGCAGGGAAAATTCCAACACGCAGGTGTTGGAAAAGCGTGCCACTAAAGTCTGAACAGTTTTAATGTTTTTGCTAGCAATGATATTTAGACACCATTCATCAGAAAAGAACCAAGTGACATGGAGCTGATCTCGAGAAAATTGAGTCCAAAGTTGAAGAGCTAGCTTTTAGACAAAAAGATTTGAATTACTAACGTTATGATTTCATTCAGTTACGGTGTTTTGTTTTTGCATTTTAACACCGGCAAAGTGGAATTTCCCATGCACGAGAGGTATTTAATTTTTAGCGTTTAAAGTGACTTGGTTTTTTTTTTTTTTTTTTTTTTTTTTTTTTTTTTTTTTTTTTTTTTTTTAGCATAATCACGAAAAAGGAATCTCTAAAAGAAACCAAGAGCCAGTTGGTTCACACTGTTGATTATTAAGTCAGTTCCAAATTATATAAAAGGAACCAAGTTGGAGTTGGTTTTTTACGTGACTCAGATTAAGGTTACACCTAATCGGAAAAAAGGACCAAGTTTTCATTTGATTGCATCATACGGACAATGGCATCAACGAAGCTCATCAGCTCCACTTTTACCGAGAATTTCGACGGGAAATAATTGTTATTAGAAGAAGCACTTGTTGCTTCGAGATTCAGTATTGCTAGCTCTAACAACCAATAACTCAGTTTTACAAAAAAATGTCACTTGGTTCTCTTGTGACAAATGCTGTCCAATGGAGCTTGTTTCGTGACAAATGATGAAAAAAAAAAAAAATAGATCAGATGTATCTATGAGAAAATGTGTCAAAGGAGTTGTTTTTTTTCAAAACTTTGGAGGGGTCTAGCTCAGAAGAGAAACATTTGCAAACTTTGGAGGGGTCTAGCTCAGAAGAGAAACATTTGCAGCACATTTTTATACAGGAAAATAAAATCTTATATGTTGACTCCAAAGATACACTCCATTAGACCCCCAGAATTTTCCATCATCTCCAAAAAAAAATGTGTCCAGCAAAAATCCGAACCTGGGTGCGGCGAGTGGGTAGGGGTTAGGACCACTGTACGTACGATCTAAAGACAAACCCTCCGAATATTCCACCATCTCTAAAAAAAATTGTCCAGCAAAAGTTCGGGTCCTAACCTATGCGCGGCGAGGGGGGAGGAGAGAACCACTACGGACAATCTTATAGAACAAACCCTTTGAATTTTCCACCATTCCAAGAAAAAATTGTCCAACAAAAGTTCGGGTGCGAACCTGTGTGCGGTGAGGGGGGAGAACCACTTCGAGCAATCATAGAACAAACCACTCGAATTTTCCACCATCTCAAAAAATTGTCCGGCAAAAGTTCAAGTTCGAACCTGTGTGCGGCGATTGGGTGGGGAGGGTGGCATGACCACTACGGAAAATCTTATAACAATAATCCCTTCAAATTTTCCACAATCTCAAATAACATTTGTCCAGCAAATGTTTGGGTCCGAACCTGTGTGCGGCAATTGGGAGGGGGTGGGGGTTGACCACTACGAACAATCTTAAAACCAACCCTTCGAATTTTCAACCATCTCAAAAAAATTGTCCGGCAAAAGTTCAAGTTCGAACCTGTGTGCGGCGGGTAGGTGGGGGAGTAGGACCACTACGGACAATCTTAAAACAAACCCTTCGAATTTCCCGCTAGCTCAAAAAAATTTGTCCAGAAAAAGTTCAATTTTGAACCTGTGTGCGGCGAGTGGGGGGGGGGTAGGACCACTACAGACAATCTTAGAACAGTCCCTTCGAATTTTCCACCATCTCAAAAAAAATTGTCCAGCAAATTTTCAGGTCCGAACCTGTGTGCGGCGATTGTGGGGGGGCGGGGTGGTAAGACCACTCGGACAATCTTATAACAATAATCCCTTCGAATTTTCCACCATCTTAAAAAATGTGTCCAGCAAAAGTTCGGGTTTGAACCTGTGTGCGGCGAGTGGGGGGGGGGGGTTAGAACCACTAAGGACAATCTTAAAACAAACCCTTCCAATTTCCCACCTACTCAAAAAAAATTGTCCCGCAAAAATTTGGGTCCGAGCCTGGGTGCGACGAAAAAAATCAATACTAGTGGAATATAGGTTGGCACGAATGACTTAGGTTGCTAGACCTGTATAGAATTCCCGTTCAAAGGAATTCGAGTTTGACGCTTAATATTTAAATGAAATTAACAGGAATACCAAAACTTTTACAATTTTAAGAAAATAGACGCCGAGACCTCCTGGATCGCAGCAATAACTTAACAATTAATGAAACCAGTTTTAAGAAAATAGGTTTTTAATTTTTCAAACCTTTCCCGCCAAGGTGTGGCCATAAGCAAGACATGCAACACATATATTAGATATGAAAACGAAAACAAAAAGCGTACCGTATATAAAATATACGGCACGCTTAAAAAAAAATCAGTGAAAAAAAGTCATAAAAAAACAGACCTTTTTAGTTCAATTTGATAAAATACAGTGCTGCCAAATTTGGCATAAAAGACATATACACATTTACTATAAAATGTAATGTAAAAGTACATGTATATATGGCTGCACTGATTAAATCGATCAGACATTTACTTTCCGATTTTTCGTCACTTTTTGACGATCTCACACCATATAGTGTGATTGTTCACGGTCGCCTCTCCGAACAGAACACGATGGAATTGTGCTCATTGAAATTTTCCCAACATATTTTAAACAGGAATCAAGCATCAAAAGTCGAATCTATGTTGGCAGTGCAATTGGCTTTTTGTAAACTTATGTTCGATAAATAAATAGAAAAAAAGATGTCGAATACAGATCGATGTCTATGAGTGCGCGAGAATAATCATTGGAGGGGGGTCGGGAGGCAAGGTTGCTTCTCCGGAGAGCAAGGACCGAAGAGACGATGTTAAGTCCCTAGCTGGGTCCACAGTCGGGGAGGGGGGTCGCGGGGACCTAGGACAGGGGCCGGGGGTCAAACAGGAACAATGCGCGAATCGTGCCAAGCAGTAGCTCCAGAAAAACACTTCGCCTCGGGTTGGGTCACGAGGAAGGAATTTAGCGATGCTATCGTCCGAGTCCTCGCGGTTGTGTGCTTGAGTTTTGCTTGTTGTGTGCGGAGCCCCGGAGCCCCGGAGCCCCCCAATACCCCCTTCACCCTTTCGACTCCGCTACGGGCCAACTCCTTCATCAGTGGAACTTCCAATGTTCCAATACAGTTCCTACGTCCAGCCCAGCGGCCGCCTATAGTCGCGTCGCGTCGCGTCGTTTTGGCGCAAGATCCATCGGCCACGGCCACCAACGCGCGCGAGCGACTACAAGCCACGAACCCGCGAGCATACCGCTTAAACAGCATTGCCGAGTTTCCTCTGTAGCCCCTATACAAAAAAGTAGAATCTCTCCATTCTATAATAAGAGTTGCGCTATTTCGGAATCCATTTATGAATGGTATTCAGCGATATTAGGTTATAGGCTTGGTTAGGTTAGAGTACCTTGATGGGAATATTCTATATAGAGTGCCGACACGACGTTTTACGCATTTTGACAGGAGTCGATTTTGTCGACCGCGAGAACGCATTCGAAGGTTAAGTTCGACAGTGGACCAGTGGTGGACTGGCGGATTTGCCGGCATTCCGGTCCGTTCCCATACGTTCCTCTGAGAATCGACTCCTATCGTGTGGAGCCTTCGATGTCGTCGACTCCTGCTCGACTCCGTGAGAGCCTAAAACGAACGACCAATCACAACTCGTTGAGCTCGTGTCGGCACAGAATACTATAACCAGAACGGAAACTCCCATAAGAGCCAATGGAAACAAGATTTGGAATTTACTGGCACAAACTGGCAACTGTGCCTACTCACTTCTCAAGATGGCGGACATGCTTTTTCAAGCTATACAACCAATCACAACTCGGCCAGTTGCCGAAGATCTGCCGAAGATTGCCGAAGATGCTCACTTTCGAACATGGCGGCCCGAAGTAAAGAATATGTTTCAAAATGAATAAGAGTTTCCGTTCTGATTAGAGTATTCTGTGGTGTCGGTACTCCCTATACAATGGGACTCTAGGTTAGGTTTGGAGCTATGAAAGCCCCAGGCGGCAAAATTAAAATGGCGGACGTTACTTGTCAACGCAAACAATTTTGCGTTTTAACGACTTCATGAGGCTTCGACTGAATGTAATTTTCATGTTGAGACCATAATTGAGGACTTTGTCGGAAGAATGGCACAGAAAACGTCAGGTGCGTTTTTTCCTTAAAAGCCGCATATAAATGGACTGGAGATTTTTGGTAAAGAACACGTATGATGCGTCATATGTTATCTTATTCGATCCTGTTGACTCAAATATTGGTCTATAAACCATCAGGTGTGTTCTTAATTAAAAATCTCCGTTCCGCATTTTTATGCTGATTTTAAGGGAAGAACACACCTGCTGTTTTATTAGCCCTTAGCTATTGACAAAGTCTTCAATGGAGCTCTTGCAAACTTTTTGCTGTGAGCAAATGAAAAGTCCAATCTGATGTGGATCTAATGTAAAAACCAGCGGAAATCACGAAAATTGCACTAAGAAAGTCTAAAATTCAGTAATAAGCTCACATACTGTAAAACGAAGTAACTTGGGACAGGGGCCAAACTTGGGACAGCCTGCTGGAAGCATATGCTGTGATAACCTGAAACTACCACTACTCTGTCCCAAGTTACCCCGTTTGACCATAACTGCTATAACGGCGAGTTTGTAATGGCGATTCAACATAGGTACGTATATCATGGGAGATTCTTTTCTATTATGTCAATTTCTCGATTTATAGAAACACAGAGATATGACTCAATCAATTTAGATAGGAATCTTCCATGATACCTACGTCTCTCCACCATTAAGCCTGATTCTGAGAGCGAATCTCGTAATTTTTTGGTGTACTCATCCTCAATTTTACAGGTTTTAATGCAAGAATCAACTCTTCAATCCCATAAAGCAAAATTCTGCAAGAACTCCATTATGAATTAAGGAGCTCTGGATATTAGTTTTTATCATTATTTGCCCTGTGGACTATCACCGTAAAAAATGAAGCATGAAATTTATGATTTTCGCCCCACCCACAATGACGGTAAACTCTACAAGAGTACACGACGCGCGACGTCTGAACAAACTTCTCGAAGGTTAGGTTGAATTTACTCGATCGTTTGATGATGTCAATCAGATGTCTAGTTTAGTGGCTTAGAAAAGTTTAGTCTCTGGTTAGGGCCTACCTTAAAATTTGACTGGCGATATCTCGACCGCGAAAAAAGTTATTGACTTCCGGTTTGCACTAAAATTCTTGATTTTTTGTGTGCTTTTGAATGCTGTATCACACGATAGAATCCGTTTTTTACAGGGTCGGAAAATGGTTTAAATCTAACTTCGATTTTCGATACATCGAATACGAAAAACGATATCGAACTTTTGATTGCACCAAAATGGACAACTTTTTACGCCTCTTCGAATGAGGTATTAAAAGGTAGGGGTTACCATTTGAAAATTTTGAGAAATGGGGGTTTTACCGCCAAAAATGTTAAGGTGCCTAAAAGTCGACTTCCGGTTTATTTGATTGTAAATTCGTATTTTTTTCTTGAAAGTACTCATCAAGTAGAGCATTTTACATGTGCAGTTTTTTGTTTTACGACTATTTTTGTAGGAGTTCAGAATTTTCGAGAATTGGTCCTATATCGAACTTCGACCTTCGATATCTCGAAAACGAAAAAAGATATCGACTTCCGGTTTAAGCCAAAATACTTAGAATTTTATGCCCTTTCAAATGAAATATCACAAGATAGAGCTTGCCATTTGAAAATCTCGAGATTAGGGGGGTGCCCCCTGAAAACCCCCCAAAAACCAAATTTTGGGTCGTGGCAGTATTTTTAAATGAAACTTCAGGTCCGAGTTACTGTAAAACCGATTTTTCCAGATTTTTTTATCGTCACCCGTTCATGAAAACCATAGTGAGCAGGTTACGTGAAACACCCTGTACATTTATAGAGGGACCAATTAATAGTAACCCTTTATTTAGCCAGCCCAGTGGCGGCTCGTGCAATTTGGCAACCATGCTAATTTTTCATTTAAACCTATGCAAAAGTATCGATATCTTGGGGGTGCAATTGCACCACCTGGAGATCGATTGTTTTACATTGGTTTAAATGGAGAGAACACGTTGTTGCCAGATTGCACGCGCCGCCACTGAGCCAGCCTATCTGTATTATCCAATGATTTCAATGGTCAGCCTCCAGGTAAGTTAGACAATATCGCGCATCCGATTCTAGCAATATACACGTAGAATCACGGTCACACAGATGAGGATGAACAGTGACGGCAGGGGGAGAAAATAGGGGGGGGGGGCTACTACTACTTCGACAGATTTCCGTGCCAGATCCGATTGGCGCTGGAAGCTGCGGATACTCATTGCTGCTCCCATCTCGAGGGTCTTCCGTTCACATTCTTGCCAAGTTGAGAGGAATAATATTCAGATTTAATGCTCCTTCATATTAAGTTGGAAACATATGATATTTCGGCGCAATTTGGCAACCATGGATACCTCTTTTCTTCTAGCTCTGGCTGACGGCTCACGCTCACGCTATATACTCGAACCCCTTTACCCCTCCCCATTGTGACCCTTGCGCAGTGGACACTGATACTGATGGACCCACTATGGCAATGGTTGAGTGAGGAGTGACTCCAGATAAAAATAAATTGTTGATTTAGAAGAGAACGGCTCATTTCAGAAAGTACGTTTGTAAGCAAAATCAAGTGAAGAGAAAAACGAGAAAAACTGCAACAGTACCTACTATTATTCTAAATTTTAACACACGAAAAATTTAGGTTTTGAATAAGAATCTCTAGAGTTTAGTGCAGATTTCAGTCACCAGAACGCTGCCAATTTGATTAATTTCTTTACATATTTAGTGAATTCAACCTTATTTTTAAAGTTATGCAATGACGAACTATCCTGATGAAGAAACATTAATTAGATGATTATTTAGTAGGTACCTGACTTACCATTTTTTTTTAAATCAGAAATTAATTTTAGTGTTTTAATTTGACATTGTTTGATATCGGTGTTTATCGCTCTAGTGGTAGACATCGGTTACATCGGCACTAAACTCTAAAGACTCTCTTTAAAGGCGGCATTTGAAAAGAACATGCAATGATATACTTTCGGGGTCATACGTTGACCACGTAATGTCAACGCACAGCTCAAAGGTATATCCGAGTCAAATACTTCTACCCCACAGAAAGATTCCGCAATTCAAAATCAAATTCTAAATCATATCTTACTTTTATGGGCTCGCCTTCATCTTTTAAGGTAGACTAAAACGGTACAGGCGCGGGCCAGTGGTGTAGCGTGCAATTTGACAACGTTGTATTTTGTCCATTTAAACCCATGAAAAAAGTCGAACTACCGGGTGTTCGGTGAACGCCTTCGCATTCGATCTTTTGCGTGGGTTTAAATGGACAAACTACAACGTTACCTAATTGCACGCTACGCCACTGGCGCGGACGAATACTACTTTCCAACCCACAACTCTATTCACAAGTAATTTTTACTTTTAAGGACGCGCCTTCATTTTTAAAGATAGACTAAAGCGGTACAATCGCGTGCGAATAATTAACCGTTTTTTATCTGTATATTTATGAGGGCCCTCTTTCTATTCCTACGGTAGGAGGGTGAGGGGGAAGGGGGTTATTTCCACACTTCCTCATTCGCGGCCAGTTTAAAGTGCGCGTCTCGGTCTGAATTTAAGCGTCAGACCGTCTTGGGGGAGGGGGGCTATTGGGATACCTCGAACAAAGGAGGGGGGATTTAAGAGTCCTCCAACGTAAAACTTTGAGATCATGAGGCCTCGATCGTTCAATTCTAGAGAGTGATTTTAGGGATGGTTTAGTTTCCTTTCAATCCCTTTGATGAATCAGATGAGGCACTGCCTCACTTGCCTTGCTTCACTCGGCAAGCCACAATTGCTGTCTTCGATTGAACTGAACTGAACTGTTTAAACGAACGTTGGAGTCAACTGTGCGTTCGTTGTGTCAACTGAGGAGAAGTGCTGAGAGGACAAATTGATCGGAAAACGAATAACGAAACGCTTCCAAGCAGTTTCCAACTCGACTTGGCTCTCGTGGTTTGTTGTCGTCCGGTGACAACTGCGTGACATCAAACAACGGACATAGGGCGATGTGACAAGTGACAACGACCCAGACAGCAAAAACAGTGTCTCCCGAGTGCTGACCGGTCGTCCATCCGTCCGGGTCCATCGCTAAGCTCTTAACAAATCGATATCGATCAATCAGCAGTTGAGCAGCATCCATCGAACCCGGCTTGGCGAATAGATCGGATCGGGTCACACAGTGGGTCAAAAAATGCGGTTATCTGGACAAGAAAATAATTATTGTCTTTCGCTACACAGAAAAGTTATGGTGACTGATTTTAAGCGGTAAAGTTAATGAATACGCCCATTAAAAAAAAAAAAAAAAATTGTGTTGCCGTTTACTGTCCATAATCTTGATTTTTGGTCAAGAAAATGATGTCCGGAGAATATTCGACTAGGATCCAGTGTGCGCCGCGCCATCGCCAGTTGCAGTTAGTTGTTGACTGTTGACTGTTGGCACACCTTGAACCCGACAACACGACAGCTCGTAAAACCATAGCCACTTTATTTCATGCACGTTTTAAACGGTCATGTTTCCCTTATTCTTATTCGTCTCGTCATCGGCTTTTGATTGAGTTAGCACATCCTCGTGAAATGGTATAAAAAAAAGAAGGAAAAAAAAAAAAAAAAAAAAAAAAAAAAAAAAACCTTTCATTCCGACCTTTCGCATCAAGGCGATATTGGACAGATTTCCTTTGTAAATTTAGGCAATATGGTTTAGGTAATATGGTGTGATGTGTACATTCAAAATTATCAAAATAAATTATCGAAGTCAATGAAAACAAGCAGGTTGGATCAGGAGCGCAGTATGACGCGACAGTACGTGCAACACCCCTATCTCGCGATTTACGAATCGTGACGAACGTGAGGAAAATTGGGACTTTGGTTTTCGGAACCTTTTATAGGCCAAACTAAAGACTTCTGCTCCGCATGTCTTCACATAATTACAAGCTATTAAAGCCATATTTATGTCGTAAAACGTCATGTCGACGAAGTTTAGCCTAAGGTAGCCCATATTATCCGAGAACTTTTTTGGTCTCAAATTTTTGCAAAATCTTAAAACTTGTTCTTTTGAGCCATATAGAAACATGAAATTTTATTATTTTTTTTTCTTCTGATCCAAATTATGCAAAAACTATGGAGCGGTGCAATAACGCACCATCGGGATAGTCTATGATATCATTTGACTTTGAGGAAGTATGATTGTTCAACAGTTAACTCTTTTGGTGCAAAAATGTATACCATCGGGTTAATATGGGTTAAATCCCACTCTGAGCAAAACTTACAAGTATAGTTTGCTTTCTTTTCAAATTATAAAGTCTACACAGATTACGCTAAATTCCAAAATATTTTATGGAATTGCGCAAAAACAAGAAAGATAAATGCACTTAAAAGAGAGTTAAATGAGAAAGCATTGCAGTTTCAACAGCTGTCTGTAAAGTTGTCAATAAAGTGGGTTAAAGTTCCTTTTACGCTGGATCCACGTCACCACGTTCTCACGTGCGATATACTTATGAAACCGGCATTATTTATTGTTTCCATAATAAAAAACATGTATTTGATAATCCAAAACCATCAAAAGTAGCCATTTTGCAAAAGAGGTATTTCTTCGGGTATTCAAATACCAACCCTCCCGGTACCAAGTTAATAAGTAAACTCACCACAATCTGATACATACCAAGCTAGTCGATAACTATTCCTACTCCAGGGTACTTGTTTTTGCCTACATCATCGATTGAAGGCGCTCAACGTAGCGTTCTCTTTAGATTCCGACCATATTCAAACGTTTTTTTCATTTTCGCAAGCGATACAAATGAAATGAAAAAACGAGAAACGGATTAATTGTGAACGAATATAGATGGGTCCATATTTGGTTCAAAACGGGTTAAAAAGTCTTAAATCTTTGCATCAATGTTGATTTCTGACGTGTCACTCTAACAATATCCCTACAAACCCAACAAATCTGTGGTTAGATGATTTGACTAAGGGTGTCAGGAGCTATCCAGGGTGAGAGTGAAACATGGTTTGCTCACCCCTGAAATTTAAAAGGAGAGGGAAAGAGAAGAAAGCGAAAAAATGAGAGAAGCTGAGAGAAGAGAAAATTAATAAAAGGACGGAAGAATAATTAAAAAAATAAAGATTAAGAGAGTTGAGACAAAAGAGCAGAGATAGCACAAAGCGGTAGAGGTTGAAATATAATAAGCAAAACAAAAACAAAAAACAACAGAGAAAGTAGCAAATCTATATGATTGCCTCTTACAATATGGCGCCTTAATTCTAACATAGGTTTATGTATCTCACAAGTCGCAAGTCTCAGACATGCTCACTGATGACTGGTGAAGGCGAAGGAAAAGAGTCATGGTGCAGAGATTGGAGGGAGAAGTAAGGGGGGGGGGGGAGGCAGACAAGAGAGAAACTGAAGCAAAAATTGTGTTGGTGGACGAAAAGAAAATTAACTTCTCACAAATCGTGGTAGCGACACTCGACAGCTGATTGCTGTCTATAACACCCCCCCCCCCCCACACTCACGTTAAGACTAAGAGAACAAACTTTAAATGGGAGAGAGCGAGCAATGCTATAAATCTGCGCTCCTAAAGATATATTTGCAAAATAAGAAGGGACAAAAAAAGAAGGATATCGGGGGAAGGGGGGGGGGAACTCGGTAACATATAAACACCTCTTAAACATTTTTATCGACTTGTGCCTAGAATTTATGTCCTTTCCAGAGAAACAGACCAAGCCTCAATAATATGTATTGAGGGGCTTGGAAAAGTTGACACTTGAACAACAAACCCTTCCGTCCGAGGCGTGCGGTTGATTCGAGAGCGAAAAAAAAGTAAAAAATAAAAACAGAAAACAGAAAACAACGGGTGTTGAATTTGTTCTGGGATCGAACTGAGCATGTTTCAGTCATTTCGACACGCGCATTCATTCATTGGTTAAAGGTTAGACCGGGTAATACATAATGTGAGTACAAGACCACGTTTGCCAACTTCATGAGAAAATACAAATACGCCTTTACCATCCGTAAGTGAGCTGGTAACTAATAAACGACCTAAGTTCGTTTATTCCGACGTTTCAAAATCTGCTCTGAAAATTTCTTTCTCTAAAAGGAGAACCAGAGTCAGGGTGGTAAAGTTTTTAAGACCTTCCTTCCCCATCATAAGTGGCGCGGCGGTAGCCGCCCAGGCCAAGTCAGAAAACGCAACCTGGGATAATAATATTCCCATCAGTCTTTCTTCCCCATAATAATAGGTATGCCTATATCAGTCGTGTGCTATAATATGATTCAAAAACCGCGGATTCGCAGGAAAATAGTCATGCCCCGGGCGGCACTCTCCGGGGGCGGCAAAATTAGGGCGGGGAAGAAAAAAAAAAGGTCATCTAATTTCAAAATGAATGTGTGTAACAAGCAAAAAAAAAAAAAAAAAAAAAAATCGTCATCAAATTTATAATTTTGCTAGCGGAGGGAGGCAAGATTGCATTCTTGCCCCGATGCCCCCCTCCCTGGAAACCACGGCACGCCCCTGGTAAAGCGCCATGTATACTGGTCGTTTATCTAAATTTTCTGAGAGTTTTCTGATAAAGTAACAAGCATTATTCTAAACAAATAATTCGGATCGTTATGATTTCTGAAGGGGTCTTTTTCTCTCTCTTAACCATAAACGATTGAAATTGATGCACGATTAAATATAGACGTGGATAATGGTAACGAGAAGCTTGTGATGCCATACAGTGGTTTAGCGTGCAATCAGGCAACGTGGCATTGTGTCCATTTGAACACATGTAAAAGGTCGAATGCGAAGGTGTTCACCGAACACCCAATATTTCGATCTTTTTCATGGGTTTTATGGACAAACTGCAACGTAGCCAAATCACACGCTACGCCACTGATGCCACATTATGTTTCAAGGAACTTCTGTCGAACCTGCGTAAATACTCATTTAATAAACAGATAAAACACATACTTTGAGTTGCCTCTAACCTGCAACCTCATCAATTTTAACCGTGTACAGATTGACGAATCCTTAAAAAATGACGAGCTAGGATAGCTGTCAACTGATGACATGATAAGTATAATTTTCGTTATTCTTTGAAAATTACTTCCTACACGAAAATACGACTTTTAAAAAAGCAGCTGGTGGCGCTATTTGTATCGGATTGAAAAATCTCTGACAATGAGAGTGGCAAGTTTTTATTTCATCGATGATTCCTCCAGGTGACGAAAAGATTACACATTCCAGCTCAGCAAGGTGACTATGAACCATAAAGATGCTCTGAACTTTGATATTTTCGGCCATCGATGAAGACAATGTTGAATTTAAAAATCTTTGATGTTCGTAGACGATTCTATCGATTGAAAAAAGATTGAATGTAGATCAGAACATTTTTTCGTTTTGAGAGAAAAACATGAGTAAAACCTTGGTAAGTTGTGCGAAGAAAGTGAAAAAAAAACAAGACTGAAGAATACTTGCGTTCGTTGCCAGATGTATCCTAAAATACCCATCGAGCTAAACTAAGACTCGAATGGGGCTCTTGCAAACCTTTGCTGTGAGCAAATGGCAAGATCGTAATGGCGGTTTGACGCAGGTATGATGGGAGATTCCTATCTAATATGCCACTTTCTCTTTGGAAACACAGAGGTACGTCTCAATTTAGATAGGAATCTCCCATCATACCTGCGTCAAACCGCCATTAAGCTCGATTCTGAGAGGGAATTTCGTGAGCTTTTAGTGTACTCATCGTCATTTTTACAGGTTTTTATGCAAGAATCAACTCTTCAATCCCGTGTAGCAAAAGTTCGCAAGAACCCAATTTTGCAATCTAGCGACCAAGCTTGTGTGCCATTAAAACCTATGTAAAAAGTCGATATGAGATGAGGTGCGAATTCGGTGGCGTACGGCTTATGCAGGATTTTTTTTTGGGAGGGGCTTGCACTGATGAGCGTTTGACTGAAAATTACTCCCCCTTCCCCTACACCCCTAAAAATCGGAGGTCTGGGGGGATTTAGCCCCCAAAGCCCCCCCCCCCCGCCGCGTACGCCACTGGGTGCGATGCATAATCTAGAGTCAATTATTCTACATAGTATTAAACGGAGAATATCTGAAGTTGCCAAAGTTCACGAGTCGCCACTGATATTTATTCCGAAATTTGGCAACATTGATTCACACTCGAGCATCAGCCACTAACCAGTAACCAGTAAACACTTAACGGTGTGATTGGATTTAGCGTGCGGAGTCCCAGCGAATGCGCGTTCGACGGTTGGTTTGAGCGTATAGTACACAGGCAGGCGCAAATCAGTTTCTTGCACGGGGAGATTTAGAGTCGAATAACTATAAATGACTTCCTGCGACCTGCGACCCGCTAAAACCCAACTACAGCCTGCTCAGTCCAGTCGGTCGTCCAGGCAGTGCCCACAACTGACAATGAGTCCGGCCATGGCATGGCATGGTCACGCGGTTGATTCTAGTGGTTATGATGGTGGTCTAGAAACTTCTGATCGGGTTTGATGGCCGCCGGCTCGTGGGTAACAACGTAGGTATATCGATTCTTCTCCCATTGGAACCTGTTAAAAAGAATCGATTTTTGAGAGGGGTCGAATTGAATTTCCGTAGACTTTGGTACTCTCCTGGTTTCCTCCATTTTTGCCGCCCGCCCCCGTCATGTTAAAATATCTCTATATTTAGGTTGCTGCTCAGGGACCAAATAATGTTTGGTCCCGAGCGTAACTTACGCACGATCAAGTGACTGTGCGTAAGCTCTGATTGGTCGAAACCGCACGCAAGATGCACGCAATTCAATGCTCGGGACCTAACATAATTTGGTCTCTGTGCTCCTCACAGTTTCTTCACCCTTCTCAGTTCCCTCTTTTCTACTCTCCTTTTTCTTCTTTTTTCCTTTTCCTTCCTTTTTTTCTCTATCTTTCTTTATTCTTTCTTTTCTCTTCCTTTTTCTTCTGTTTTCTTCTTTTTTCCGGTTTTGTTTCCTTTTTTTTTCTTCTTGCCGAAGTTTACCCCCGCCCCTCAAAATGTGCCGCCGGTGCGCGGCAATGTTGGCAACGTCAATGTTGGCAATTTTATCATCTGACCATAAAGTTGCAAATATATGGCGTAAAAGTTGCAACGAAATGGCAAAAAAATGGAAACTTTTCGGAGCTTGCTTTTTGTCTGCCCTACTTTTTTCCATTGTGTCACTTCCACCGACGCTTATGCGTCTATGTCTCGAAAGTTGAAAATTTATTGCAACTTGAGGGTGGAAAATTGTCTATATGTTGTTAAAAAAATTGCCATTTCATTGCAACTTTGTTGCCATAAATTGCAACATTTAGATTGAAAAATGCTACATAGGTAGCAGCATTGTGCAGTGTCTAATCAATTACGACTTTTGTTTATTCTTTGGTTTTAACGACAAGAAAGCATGGTTGCCAGATGTTACAAGTTGCTACTGTGCGCGTTCGACCAGTGCGCAATGTGCGGCGTAGCTGTCACGCGAAGTTTCTTCACCCGAAAGATTTGAATATTAAATTGATATTTGGCCACTCGAATGCTACATGCGTGCGGCTGCAACGTCGCGTGTGACGAGCAGTGCATACGAACAAGACTAATTAAGTTGCACTAATTACAAGCGAGCATAAGCGATGGTTATTTATGATGACTCTTGATGCCAGATAAAGGATGGGAAATCAAGCCGAAGATTTTGAGCTTGATGACCAAAGTGAACCACTTTGCTGACTGATTCGTTCAGTGAACGTTATCATTCGTTTGATTGAAAGTCGAACGATCTCGCGGACATAGAACGCTGAGCTCTCAAAGGCTTCCACCAGTGGCGGCTCGTGCGATTTGGCAACAGTGTTTTTATCCCATTTAAATACATGGAAAACAATCGAAACTCGAGGAGGCTGCCAGCCCCCGCTTTAATCGATTTTTTACCCAAGTTTAAACGGGAAAAATGCATGGTTGCCAAATCTCACGGGCCGCTACTGGCTTCCACCCGATGTTCGCACCACAGACGGCGACGATGAGAGTAACCTGGAGAGGCGAACCACCCGGGAAGCAGAGAAAAATGGAGATCCAGAATATGCTATATGCTTCCCGTCTTACATGAGCGTGCGGCAAGTAAAATGGGTTAATTTCTGTTCGGGGCTCAACAAAACCACACCCAACGGTCGAGTCGCCTACTGTTGAGTGGTGAAGATTGCTCCGATCAATATCTACCGACAAATTCGCTTTAACGTCAAAATTTCAATTAATTAAGGCTTATAATTTTGAAATGATTAATCAGAATTTGCCATTCCGTAAAAAAATACGGCAATCAGAAAACCTGACCTACGTCCATCACTCAAAGGTTGGCGACTGTTGGCTGTTGTTTCTATAAATCATGATGACCGAATTGGAAAAATGGAAATTGAACTCATTTGATTCGCAAGCCTTGCGCTGGGTCTACATTTTTCTCTGCGCGGGTGGCACTATTTTGGGGTTAACACCCGACGGGATGGAAAAGAAAAAGCAGGAAAAAACAAGGAAAGATACAAAATAAAGAAGGAAAAAGGGATTGAAGATACAAAGGGGGCATAGAGGAATCGAGAAGAAATTACATTCGAATTGCACCCTAATAATTTAACTATAGAAAGTCTGAAAAGGATACTTTTTTTTTTTTTTTTTTTGGCGCCGACAGTACACATGCTTTCAGTGTGAGTCTTCTGGTTATTGTTCCGCGATTACAACTGAACGATTCATTTTAGAGGAACTGCAACTTTACTAATGAACGACTTGATCCTTAAGTCGAGCGCATAGCGCATGACCTCTTTGATTAAATACAAGAAGGATTAATTTGCATACCTCTGAGGCTCAGAGCGACGAATGAGGTGAGCCCAAGGACGAGAGATAACTCAGATAAGTCAAGTCCAGCGCAGGCGCAGGCCTCACCACCACACCGCACTGCGCATCCGGACGTGCATGGCTTGCTCCGTTTTTCCGCATCTTTCGGAAGAAATTATTTAGGTTTTCAACCGTAATTTCTCGCAGTGCAATATTTTCCACTCAGAAGGATTTTCTCCTCGAAATTTGGGATGCTTTGATCAGTGGCGTAACGTGCAAATTGGCAACATTGTAGTTGTCCATTTAAACCCACGTAAAAGGTCGAATGCAAAGGTGTTCACCGAACACCCAACACTTCGATATTTTTCATGAGTTTTAATGGACGAACTGCCATGTTGTCAAATTGCACGCTACGCCACTGGCTTTGATTCCCCATTTCTTCAATGAGATGAGTTATGGTACTGTGCAGGGCTCACAAATTGCTAACTATTTTTCGTTAAACAAGGCCAGAGCGTTCTTACTTGGCAATAAAAACTTGTAAGGGGATTGAGTGTTATCATTTTGCTTCATTTCATACGAAAATTTTAATGGCGCGAACAGTCAGATTCATGAACGAATTCGAGGGTGTGGTACTTGGCGTTTAGCTCGAAAACGCGACCGCGGCTGTTTGGTAAATTCACGCCGTTTAAGCCGATATGCCAGAACCTCATGAGGTTCAGGTCTGTACCTAATAATGAGAACCTCATGCGAACCCGTTCGCGTTCTATGGTTTGCTCAGGTGGGGCACGAGCTACTACTCGTTTTATACTATTCGCCGCTGCAATCGCCTCCTTCATAGGCGATCCAGCAATCTGGCAATTGCGCATTATTCCCATTTGAATGTATGATAAACAATCGATTCTTGAAAGGGCCATAGCCCCGTGACTAATCGATTAATTTCCATGCAATCAAATGGGACGAATACACTGTTGCCAGATTGCTGGATCCGCCTATGGCCTCCTTTAGTCCTTTTGTCGAGCCACAGATCGTTCAATGTCTTCGCCCATTTCTTATTTGCCTCAATTAAAGTCAAAAATCCACAACCAATCAGCTCTCGTAGAGTAGACGACTACATACGCCTTATCAACATAAAATACTACAGTCAAAACAGAGGCCTATATTCGCATTTTGAAAACGTTTTTACTTCGAGTATCTTTTGGGCCCCACCTTCGTGGAAAGAGAGGATTTCCGGAAATCTTCAGCAACCGGCTGGCTTTGAGATCATGGTTTTGTATCACCCTTGATTTAACACACAAAATATAACAGCACATCCGTCATTTTGAAAAGTGAGCAGGCATGGTTGCCAGTTTTTATTATAGTAAACAGCGGTGGCTCGTGCAATGTGGCAACGATGCTTTTTCTCCATTTAAACCTGTATACAGAAATCGATTTTTTATTGAGGCATCGTTCCTTACACGCAGGATCGATCTTTTTGCTCAGGTTTAAATGACAGTGTAGCATGGTTGCCATATTGCACGAGTCGCTACTGCCAGTAAATTCTAAATCTTATAAATTTAAATATTGGCTCTTAAATGAAAGTTTACACTTTGATTGCAGTATTTTTTTTTTTTTTTTTTTTTTTTTTTTTTTTTTTTTATTTATTTAAAATCCTTTAGCTGTAGCTCGCTGATCCTGATTTCGGTATTTTGGTTGAAAAGCTGATTTAGCAAGTTGACGCCTCATATGCAGAGTTGGGCAAAAAATTATTCGGAAATTATTCGGTGTGTCCGGCAACGCCGAGTCAATCGAATTATTCGACGAATAATTCTACAATTAATTGACCTATACCTTCCGTGTGTTTCCCTTTCCTCAACTCAGGTAGCAAACCTAGTTTTCAGTGTTGCCGGAATCATTTCATTATTTCTGATTATTCGGTTGCCCAACTCTGCTCATGAGTAACATAGCAGTGGCGTAGCGTGTTATTTGGCAACGTTGCCCTTCGTCCATTTAAACCCATGAAAAAGATCGAATGATAGGGTGTTCGGTGAACACCTTCGCATTCGACCTTTTACACGGGGTTACATGGACACTGTACAACGTTGCCAAATTGCACGCTACGCCAATGTAACATAGTAACATTCGAATCGAGTTATCACCCCCCCCCCCCCCCGTTATGTATCAAGACTCGTGTCTAGCTCCAAACGAAGAAGAGCAAAGTGATCAAAGGAGACTATATGGTTACAAAGAAATGAACAGCATGTTTCAATTTCAAAGAGGTGTGCGAGCTGTGCGATTTCCGCGGTTCCGCAGACATCAAACAGATTGCAGACAGCAGGTCGCGGGACATACGGACGCGCTTAACATTTTCCAAACGGTGCTGGAGCAGGGGGGGGGCTGACATTAACACACACAAACACACTCGCACACACACATTCAAACCAAAGTAAAGCGTTGATATCTCACACTTCCACCGACGCAACCAACGCACACCAGATTTGAAATATGGATTTTTCTGGACAAAAAAAAATTGTTAGTTTTTGCTTAGAAATAATGTAAGAATTGTTATTTTCTCGCAAAAACTATGTTATTTGACTGGAATTATTCCTCACATTTTTAAGTTATGTCCCTATATATTGTTCATAATCTTGATTTTTATCCATAAAATTATGTCCGGGAAATTCCATGTTTTGTTTCACTGTGTGACGCGGCGAACGGACTCCACGCACAAAGCTTCAAAAAACGCTCGCGCTGAGAGGAGGAGGAGCGAACTGACTCATAACGCTCACCTGACACGTTGCCAAATTTCTAGACAGATTTATACATCCTTCAAATTGACCAGACAAAGATAAACACGGCTCTTGAATTAGACAGGCGAATCCATTATCAACGTTGCCAGGTTGTGCGGGGTTGAAATACTAATCCTTGTATTTTGTACTGGCTCGAATGGGAAATATAATGTATATCAAGCAACATTGGGCGAAAGGCTTCTGCTTTGATGAGTGATGCCTTCCCCCTTTACCCTTCCACTATCGGCATCCTCTGCAGTGTCGCCACGTCTGTTCGGGGATGAGTGAACTGCAGTCCTATCCTATATCCATACAGACATACCAAGAGAGTTAAGACAAGAGGGTCGACAACCTCTGATTGGCTGACTCATTTTAGGGTCGACGGAGGTATGGGAGGAGTCACCAGTGGAGACGGGATTGTTTTTACATGCAATTTTTGCTTGTTATCGGCTTAAGCAAAGGGTACGTCAAACAAAAAGAAATCAAATAGACCTGTTTAGTGTGACGTCAAGAAAAAAATTGGTTCCAAACAAATGCTCCATCTCACTCGCTCTCGTGGGTTTTTTCCCGCAAGAAACACGATCCAAACTTTCAAATACAAATTTGTGCTATAGTAAACAACAAGTTCTCTCAGATTTTATTACACCATTGGATTCCACGTACTTTAAAATATGAGCACGCTGCAACAAAATTTCTGAAACATCGCGCATTAATGTACAATCACAGTATCGAAGAAAGTCCTATGTTTTGTCCTTGTCACACTCACAGTTTCTTATGGGCACAAAATTCTAGGATATAGGCTCATCGGCACCATCACACCATTATGTGTTATACCTCGGACAAACTTCGATACGAAGAGAGGTTAGGATGATCGAGTGTCATGGCGGTGATACTCCCATAAGAGACCGTGAGTAAGATAAGGACAAAACATAGAACCAACATATCTTTCGGTATATAACTGTGATTTACAAATTAGCTTGTGATCTTTTAGGAATGATGTTAGCGTGAAAAGATACTTAAAGGTACGTGGAATCTAATGGTGCAATAAAATTTGAGAAAACTGGTGATTCACTAGCATGAATTTGCGTTCGAAAAGGATCTGATTTCTCATGGGAACAAGAGAGTGAGCGAGACAGAGCATTTGTTTGGAACCAATTTTGATCGTGACGTCATCACTAAACAGGTCTATACTGATCACTCATTGGTAATCGTAAAAACTTTGAACGATGATGGATTATGATTAAAAGTATGCTCTTAATTAATTTAACTTTAGTTCTAATTCATTCCTCAACAAAGACATATTTTACTTTTATATGAAACAGCTAGCACTCTGATTATCGTTACATCCATTTTAGCGAGGCCTGCGACGTGGCAACGTTGCATTTGCTCTATCCAGACACACGCAAAAAGTCGAATTCAAGGGTGATCACTATATAAAGGCACCCATTAGTTCGCGACTGTTTTCATACATAGCTATAGGTTTGAATGGATAAAAATAAGACAGAATACAACGATATATCGTTGTCAGATTCCACATAACGTGTGAACTGCTCAGTGTTCAGACCCCTTGCTCATAAATTCCACGATAACGATTTTAAGCGTGATTGCAATCTACGAGGGTCATCCAAAAAGTAAGGTTCCCTCGTCTATTTCTCCAAAAGTAAGCACGATAGATCAAATCTGTAAAAAGTATTTTATTTCTGATACTCTTAGCTTTCCAGCGGTACCAAGTTTTTTAAATTTGGACCACTGGTTCACTAGAAAATCAATTTTTAGCCGGACAAGTCGCGGCACGATCCGTCCACCTCTCGACGCGCTGACGGAGATGCACATCACGTTGTCGCATCATTGTTGCCGCTTTCCACACCTCAGCAGGTATCACTGATAAGACAGGCACAATCATCTGTCCACTGTTTTGAAGATTTATCAATGAAAATGAATTTACTGATAAAATTTGGGCAGCTCCATTATGATCGACTGATCATTGAATCAGTGTTACGCGTATCATCATGGAGTTGCCACTGCAAAATGTTTCTCAGTGTGAAATCCGTGCCGTTATTCGTTTTTTTGTCGCGAAAGAGAAGAGTGCGAAATTTTTCCTCATCCTCCGTATTCTCCAGATCTTGCTCCCAGTGACTATCATCTCTTCCCGCAGCTCAAAAAACACCTTGGTGGACAGCACTTTCAAAATGATCAACAGGTGATATCCGCAGTTAATGACTGGCTCCGTAATCAACCAAAGCAGTTCTTCGAGAGAGGCATTAAGAAACTTCTGCCACGGTATGAAAAATGCATCGATCGGAATGGTGATTACGTGGAAAAATGAGGTAAGACTCTTAAATAGTCAATTTTAAGTTTCCAAAAGGCACCTCTCCATAATTGTTTCCGAATCGCAGGAAACCCAAAACATTTGACGAGATTTATAGCGCGTCGAGAGGTGGACGGAACGAGCCGCGACTTGTCCGGCTAAAAATTGATTTTCTAGTGAACCAGTGGTCCAAATTTAAAAAAACTTGGTACCGCTGGAAAGCTAAGAGTATCAGAAATAAAATACTTTTTACAGATTTGATCTATCGTGCTTACTTTTGGAGAAATAGACGAGGGAACCTTACTTTTTGGATGACCCTCGTACCTAGATATGCTAGCGGATCCAGAAAAGAGTCCATCGCGCTCTCAGGCCATTTGAACTCATGTTTAGAAAAGGATAGAAAGAGGGGGCGAATTTCACGTGACTGCCCCTAATCTGCCCTTTTCCAGCACATGCGTTCTATGTATAATTGGAGAGGGGAGAGAAGGATAAGGGAAGATTCCTGGATCCGTCAATGCTTAGACATATGTACTTTCATCAATTTCTATCTCGTCACTCGCCCAACTCTGAAATATACACATAACCAAATGCACAAATATGGATCTTTGGCTTTGTGTTTGTAGGGATAGTCAGGAGACAGAAAGAAGGACGTCAGAAGACTCCTGGATATAGGCTATTCGCAATACTTTATCTCATTGTCAGTGAATATATAACCATTGCAGGACGCAGGGTGCTACCCGGGTAGCAGTGGCGTAGCGTGCAACTAGGCAACGTTGTACTATGTCCATTTAGACCCATGTAAAAGGTCAAATGCAAAGGTGTTCACCGAACCCCCAATAGTTCGATCTTTTTCACGGGTTTAAATGGAAAAACTGCAACGTTGCCAAATTGCACGCTTCGCCACTGCCGGGTAGTATACCCACTACCCAGTCAGTACCCAAGCCAAAATCCGAGGAGTCGTCTAACATTATATTGTCCGCAACTGTTCATTAACTGAGGTAATTCTCGCCTTGAACGAAATATATTCTCCGAGTTATTTTTTGGTATAAAATGTGAGTAGACTTCGGAATAAATAGCCTGCATGCACGCTGAAATATGACCGAATGAACTTGTGATGAAAAGCAGTGTCGCATCGAATTCAAATGAGAATTTATTCAAACGAATAAAAACGTTTTCCGCTTGAGTCAGAGCCACGAAGAGTCGGCAGATGTCGAGCTCTACGGCTTCGCGGGAGAGTTCAGCACGATTGAAAGCGTCATTATTTCGTTATTATATTTGATTTATTCTTTTCACGCACCTCAAGGAGAGTTTAATTTTTTTCTGTATGCCAAAGAATTTATGGTAAATTCATAAAAGACATGAGACACTCACTCGGACTTGGTCTCGTGTCGGTATTGCCGGATTTCGGTGAAAATTAAGCAAAATTAATGGGGGGGGGGGGCGCAAACACGCGAACTTTGCTAATTAATGAGTGTGGCGTCCAACACGAACTTTTTGCTACAGACCAATTCGACTGGAACAGAAACTGCAAAATGAGCCAAAATAAAACGGTATTCAGCATCAGTGGCTTTAGATTTAAGGGGGAAAAGGGCGGAGCGCTTGCCCCCAATAGTCTCAGTGAAAGAGGCTTAACAATTTTTGGTTACTCTTGTGAACAGCAAGAAATCATAATACCTCTGATACAAAGGTAATCCGAGCGTATAAGTAATGTAAATAAAAAGGAAATAAAAAGATGACAAAAATTCCATTTTTTTCAAGTCCCCCCAAAACCTTGCCCCCCCCTCCGAAAGCTGCCCATGATATTAGGATCTTATCTACCTACTAAACAAACATCAAAATAAAAATGTATGACACTTGAACTTTTATAAGCTTCCTTTTTCTTGGTTGTGATATATAGGGTGATAGTGTCAATGTTTCGATTTACCTGTGAGGAGGGCGTCTAAATTTCAATAGCTTCAAATGATCAAACTCACCTGCAACAAGAGAAATCACAATAAAATAGATTATATAACAAAGATTAAACAATTTGTTGATATTCATGTTTTTTTTGTTTTTTGTTTTTTTTTTTTTTTTTTTAAATCGATATTTGATGTCATTTAGCATAATCAAGTAAATTGTCATAACCTACGTCTCCGGTTCTTGCTAGTGAGGCTATCTGCTCCAGGGGTGGCTCGCCGGGTAAGGCAAGCGAGGCACTGCCTCACCTGATTCAAAAAAAGGAATGGTATACAACGTAAACCATTCTTAAAATCACATGGAAAGTAGTTAACTATTCAGTATTCGTACGCACCTGAACCGTTTCAGTCTATCTTTAAAAATGAAGGCGCACCATCAAATCAAAACCAATCGGTCGAATCGCGGAAAGTTTCGGGTGGAGATAGTGCTCGTTGCGCATTCTAAAATAGTTAACTATTCGTACGCACCTGTACCGTTTTAGTCTACCTTAATAAATGAAGGCGCACCCATAAAAGTAAGGCAAGATTTTCTGATCGATTGAGGGATCTTCCGGTGAGAGTATTTGAATCGGATACCTGAAGCTATGCGTCAACACACATTTTTCGGTGACATAACGTCTACGTATGACCCCTCTTCACCTTTTCCCCCTTTCAGACAAGGCTCGGTCTCCAATAAAGCTGATCTGTACTAAAATGTCGTCCATTTTTCTCTCTATTTCTCACTTCTCTCCTATGTTTTCTTCCTCCCTTTCTCTCTGCCTTTTTATTCATTTCACAGCCGGTTGACCCAAACTGGACAGCAGCCTACCGGGAAATTTTCCGGTAAGGCAGAACCCCCCCCCCCCCCCCCCGAACCCGGTTTCGATGGTTCCTCGTTTTTGGTACCTCATTAATACTGACATTCACTAGCCGCTAATGCTCTGCTCATGGCCCTTTAATCGACACCACGCACGAATTTCTCTGAAAAACAGAGGCGGCTCGTGTCATAAGGCAACTGTGTTTTTCCCCCGCATTTAAAAGAATGTGAAACAATCGATTCCTGAAGAGGCTATAAAAACTTCCACGAGAATCAATTGTTTTTAACCGAAATTTATCTGGAAAATTTACACGGTTGCCAAATCGAGCGGGCCGCCACTGCTGAAAAATTGCAACGCTGCAGGTCTCTGCAATTCGATTGAAACGAGTGGGGTCGATCCGTCAATAATGATTGTACTGAGTGCATGCTTTACTCTAGGATGGAGATGAGTTTTATAAAAGCTTCATTGATATTAATTGATAATGGATATATTGATTGGCATTTGATCTTTTTTCATTGGATCAAGCTGTTATTGGTGACAAAAGCCTCCTCCCTCCCTCTAAAAATGAGCAGTGTGCAATACAGTGAACTAAGTGACTTGTGGAAGGAACGTCGCTCTACAAACTAGAGGTGTTCTGATCTGATCAGGGTTAATCGATGAGTTGAACTAAAACCGATAGACATCTTCACAACCGCAAACGCTCGTCGTTCATCTAAGTAATGATAATTAATTGATAGCGTAATTTATCGCATGAATTCCCTGAGGCAAGACTAGTAAGAGATAGTTATTAATTAATCGTGGTAAGTACTGAAAGCAATTGGATAAGTCTTGCGTAGACAATTCGACGCAACCTGCATTACCTACTTAGGTGTCGTAGGTACGCATGAAAACAACGTAGTGGCAGCCTCTTTTGTTATTCTTGTGTTTTCTCACAATGAGAACCATAAGAAAGAATCGGTTTACGCATGTACATCTGTCATGCGGGTTGCGTCGAATCGTTGACACAAGACTTACCTATGGAACTGTCTATACCTACTTACGTCGCAGTACTGAAAACCTAAAATTTTACACGGAAAAAAAGATTAGTGAAAATGACCATACGGATACCTGATTTTGGCACCTGCTAGATGTTATGGGAAACTCGACCAGAAGTATGGTACATTTACCGATACTTTGAGTAAATTCGACATGCAAGTAGGTAACATCACCCCAGTACCTAGTCAAACGTAGTATACTTCTGGTTAACAATTACCATAACATCTAGCAGGTGCCAAAATCAGGTATCCGTATGGTTATTTTCACCGTAGTTTTTTTTTCCGTGTAGATACGGAAAGGCTGTAGTGCACCGAAAGATACTGCATCCATTAAACCATTTATGTTAATTAAATAAGGATATAGACAAGGGGATGAAACGCCCTCTCTTCATCCTTTTTAAACTAATGCATTCAAAGAGGAAATAAAAGGGATGGAGGAAATACTCGGTGGGCCACCTATTAGAAGTTTATAGTGCAAGGGATTTATAAGGAAATAAAATAAGCCTGTTTCTCCGAAATATTCATACTTAGAGATTTAACACGCGCTCGCTATCTAAAAGCCGTGTAAATCTATAAGAAAAAAAAATCGATCCTTCGTGGTTCGATTTAATCATCAAATAATCGATGCATAACCCTTTCACTCCACAGTTTCATGTAGAGGACATTTTCTTAATTAACTCTTTTACTGTCAGGTTACGATATTTTATGACAAATCAATGTTCGCTCGCTCAAATTAAAGGTGTAGTTATAAATATTGCTGCACCTCAGTGTTGATTACGCATACACAATGCATTGAAGGCGCTCGAGGAAACATTATTTTTCAAATTTCAATTATGTGGAGCTGTAATAGTTGCGGAAATAAAACTGAAATCGTGTGAGGAAGATCCAGTCTTGAAAACTAATTTACTCGGACTTGGTATTGAAAAGGTTGACATGTATTATTCCCAGTGGCGAGGCGTGAAATTTGGCAACAGTGTATTTTCTCCATTTAAATTCACAAAAAAAGTCGAACACTTCAGTCATTGGCGATGACCCGGCATTTCGACCTTTCTAATGTGTTTAAATGGGAAAAAGGAACGTTGCCAAATCGCACGCCTCGCCATTGATGTACTCTTAGGAACTTTCAAAACATCAACCGCATATATGCGTACATGAAACGATACGAAAAAAAAGTCATTCAATTCACTAATTTACGTAAGGTAAAAGATTTGTGAAACTATTTTTTCAAGTGTCAGCACTGAGAGGGTTCATTGTATGAGTTCAAATGGGATAAAAATGACAGTGGATTGAAATTCAAAATACTTTATAAGACTTTTAAAACCTCTAGAAAAATTGTTCTACGAATAGGTATATTTCATTACACATCTCTCTTTGCATATTGGGTTGGCAAATAAATAAAAAACAATGTAGGCGCTCAAACATTTTGATGAGCATCGCTAGATGACAATTTTTGCAGTGAGGAAAATGAACTCTGGCCCCGCCCCCCGGATCGAGACAAACGGCATGACTTGAATCATGTCATGCCTCGGCCGCGGTTGTTGTGTTATGAAGGAAGGCAAAATTAATGACGCAATAATATTGTACAGGGGAGCTCTGGCTCAAAAACCGGAGACCGGAGACTCCGACTGCAACTAGGACTACACTCTTTCCGTCCGCAATTGATAAATTAGTCGTATTTTGATGAATGGACACTGAGCAATGATAGTGGTACTTGGTATATGTGCACTCCTTCAACTATATCACTGCTTGAGTTTGACAAACAGCTCTCTGGGATTGACTGCTGGGTATCATGTCCAACGTTGTCAAGTTTGAGGATGCGTGTTGTCAGAATGAAATTGTGAATTTTCTTCCCGCCCATGTCACATTTTTATAAAAAAAAATTATATTGGATTTTTTTTTTTTCTTTCTTTCTTTCCACTGTCAAGGTACAGTCGAGAACAAGAAGAATGTCAAACGACTCCTGGAGCTAGGCTACCCGCAATACTCGTCTCAATGATTTCAAGCATTGCGCGTGAGCATAGCCAAGCAAAAATTTAAGGAGTTATCTGAAATTATTTTTGCCCCCCCCCCCCCCCCCCCCCCCACTGTACCCGCACGCAGACGTGGGCGCCACCACACTATGGTCTCAGATCGTCAAAAACTGAAAAAAAAATCAGAAACTAAATTTCTCATAAATTTTTCATTTATAAACTTTCAAGACTAATTTTACTCACAGAGAACACTTGATGTAGATATTTCAAACCTATAGAAATGTCACTGGAAATTTTCAATTGGAGCTTCAAAGGTCGAAAACGATGATTTTTGGCCTCTTATTTCGATCTCAGGCCATAGTGCATCAGCTTAATAAAAATATGGAAGGGCAAAAAGTTATTTTTTTTTTTTATTATTATTATTTTTGAGTTGAGGGATGAAAATTCATAGTGTCGTAAGTGCCGACGGACGTTACAATCAAGATTTTGTAGCTGTTTAATATTTTCAATAGTAACCAAAAGTGCGTTCTGAAGTTTGGGGGGGTCCCCCCCCGGAAAATGTTGAAAATTTGGCCCTTTGAAAACTCTGTTTTAATGGGTATTCTGGGTTTTATTACAAAGGAAGAATCAAAGACAAATTGATGATATGAAGATGCACTAATACAGTAGGTTTTTACCTCCTCTTTCCTCTTTCTCCTCTTTCCAGAGGCGGACTGGGGCAAAAAGGCCCGGGGTGCTGGGGCCCGAACTATGTACTGTTCCAGAGAGGAAGGGAGCGGACATGGAGGGGCCCGGGGTGCTGCAGCATCCCGGCACCCCGGCCCAGTCCGCCCCTGCCTCTTTCTCCTCTTTCTCTTATAGATTTTCCTTTTTTCCTTTCTTACCCTTTCTTTTCCTCTTTTCCTATCCCTTCTTCTCTTTCCTTTTTAAGACACTGTGGGGTAGTTAAATCTTAAATACCCAAAGCCCCAGTGGCAGTGGCGCAGCCACTAGCTTCGATTAAACTTCAAAATAAACGATACATTGCACAGATTCAAAAGTCGGGTGAGAAATGATTGTCAATATTGTTTACGAGTTTCGTCACTGGAGGCAGGCAACGCTGCTGCAGACAAAACCATGGCTTCGTGCGACCGTGCGCGGACATAACCATGTGGTCAAGAGGAGCGCGCCACCGCCAGACATAGGACTTCATAGAAAATACTAAACGGTCTATGGAAGGGGATGGGGAAGGGTGGGTGAGACAGGAGCAGAGACGGGGAGGATGAGACAGATACAGGAAAGGGGGAAAAGTATGGGAGAGAAAGATCAGTCACATAAATCATAGGCGAGTAGCTGTTAAGTTATTTTGTTACACATATTTTTGTTGCATTTTTTTCTTGTCCAACTGAACACGAGAGTTGGACTTGCTTGTGGAAAGGCAGGCAGAGAAGGCAAGACGTCCTGGCGCGCAGAGATTCAGGAGGATCGAGTTCATATCGCCAGGACTCCAGGAAACAGGAGACAGGGGAGCGAGAGGGTGGTGTGACTGCGACCAGGGGGGTGGAGGAAGGACGGGGGGACAGAGGTGCACTCCCGCTTGACTTTTGATTTGTGCCATGAGAAAGAGAAAATAAATAAAATGGAATAGAGAAGGAGACAAGGAATAAGCGTTCGAGTCGTTCGACAAGGAACGAGGATGCAAGGTAGGTATACAATCGCGCAAGGTCGAGGTTTTTTCTTTTCTTATTTTATAGTAGTTTTCTTCGGAGCAAGAGTACGTGGTTGCTTGCTATGCTATGAGTTTGCATGCGCAAAGGTTTGTGCGAAATTCGTACTGCACAAGATCTTCAACATATTCGATTTCAACTTCACTGTTATACTGCAGGCTTACAACGAATAGGTCATTATTTCTGAAATGTTGGACCTGTCATGTAATACATACTAATGAGTAATACTACGGCAGCATAGAACCAGAGACAGTACTTACCTATACACTGAGAAAAATATTCCTGTTAATTCAACCAGGCGCCTGTTCAACACTTACTTTATACTGGAATTCCTGTTATTTCAACCTGTATCAATTCCTGTTGAAATAACAGGATTTCCTGTTGAAATGACAGGAATTTCTTGTTAAAATAACAGGAATTCCGGTTAAGTAAATGTTAAACAGACGTCCGGTAGTTACGGCAACAAGAAACTTTTCTCTGTGTATGTATACTGTAGAGACCACAGCACGGCACGCGGGTCCGGGTGGATGTGATAGGAAGCACATTGAAAGCCCCACCATACCCGATTTTTATCAATATTGTGCGTTACGTTGAGTAACAATGCAAGCTGGAAACTGATTCTGATTCCGAGAGCTAACGTAGAGGCACACTGCGCAGGCATAGGCGTCCACAAGCGCCCATTGCGCCCATGCTGTACTGCATGCTCCAGTTTCGAAATGAACGGAATTAAAACAGTCTTGCATAACCTACCATAACCTATACTATATAGCATTGACACAATACGCAATAAGACAACATCAGTTACAGTAGTTGAAAATATACGGTGGGCAGGAAATAAACACATTATGGACATCACACGACACATTTGCAATCAGGGACCGAACGGATCGGATATTACCTTAATACTGTTGACGAGCTGCTCTGAAAAAAGCGATATAGTCGCAAAATACCAGATTCTAGTAATATTACCAGAAGCACAACAATGTGTGAACCACAGAAAGTTTAGTGCTCCGACCAGAAAATTCTGGCGTTAATATACCAGAATATGTTCATAGAACTAGAATTTCCCAAAAAATTTCAAAAATTATACGGCACAAACACTGGAATTCTGGTGACTGTATTATCCCTTACATAAAGGCTAATGTAAAATATGCCAGTGGCGTATAGCGCGTAATCTGACAACGTTGCATTTAGTCCATTAAATCCATGCAAAACGTCGCACTGTTAAGGAATAGTGCAGTCCCTGAAATAGATATTCCACACCGGTTTAAATAGACGAAATGCAGAGTTGTCGAATTGCACCTGCATGCGATTCTACTGAAAATATGAACATTCTCCCCCTATAGAGTTTGATGGCAATTAATAATAATAACGCGTATGGGCCGTGCGGTTTGTAAAGTGCGATTTACTGTAAGTTCGAAATAGAATTGAAATATGATTTTTTTCCGGCCTGTCGTGGTATTACCCTTGGTTTGAATCTCTCTCTCTCTCTCTCTCTCTCTCTCTCTCTCTCTCTCTCTCTCTCTCTCTCTCTCTCTCTCTCTCTCTCTCTCTCTCTCTCTCTCTCTCTCCATCTCTCACACACGCACTAACATCCAGCTCAGCGAGCAAAAAAAGCATAGTTTGCGGTAAAAAATATTTGCGCGCCCTTATTCGAGCACCCTCGCCTTGTTCCCCTCTCCCACCCTTTTCATTCTGACCCTCTCGATTCACCCCTCCCCCCCCCTTTCACTCTGACCCTGATGCTGCGGTCATTCTCACTCTGCTGTCGTTGGTTCAGATCAGTCAACGTCATTCTGCGCAATTAATAACAATTGACGCGATACAACCAGAATCAGGGCGCAAAAAATACGGGATCCGCTCTTCAAAGAAGATTTCAATGCGATTGTAACGTTAATTTCTTGAAGAGAGAACACCTGAAGTTTCTGCAGTCATATGTTCCATAGACATAGACCAGTTCAATTGACGCTGTTGAGACAGGGCTCACGAGACAAGAGACATCATGATGATTGTCAGATTGTGGAGAAAAATATTAAAACTGCTCTTTGAAATTGGTGCAAAATATCTGAAGATGTTTCTGTGCACAACTTTGCATCGATGTAAGATGGTTTAGCATAGATATACGATCCTTCATTTCAGAGTCGTATAAGCTATTTCTTTTCCTCACACCTTCAAAATGATGCTGATTTAATTTTAGTTTAAAAGCATACAGACTCAGAGAATTGATGATACGTGTATAAATGCAATTAGAACACCATGGTTGCTATATAGGCAGTGAAGAATCCAGGCGTGCCCCCCCCCGGATTCTCAACTTTTCAACAGAAAATAGCCCCAAAATTGCACCCTGTGACGCTTCAAATTTCAAAAGCGTCCCCCCTGGAAAAATTGTCAAGATCCGCCACTGGCTATATAAGGGCCAGCGGCCAGGAATGGTAGGAAATTCTGTACATGATCAGCACAAAATTGAATCGAAAGATAACGAAAAGTAGAACCCCTTAAAATCAATCTAATTTCTCGATGCGACAGCGATGCCTTCTCCAAATTGGTCATTTGTCAGTTAGTGACGATGAGAAAAGAATGTTTAAAATTCGTGTTCCGCAAGTGAGATCGACGTAGCGCGTCCTCTAATCGCGCTGACAAGCCGTCAATGACATAAAAAAGGATTTTTGGTGACAAAGTGTCAGATGCAGGTGGTCAGACGCATGGAATTGAAAAAGAGATTATGATGCGATCAGTTCAATCTGTGATGGTATGCAGCATGCACCTTACAAATCGATGGCTTCACAATAGAGGAAAAAAGGAAGAAGAATATAAAGGGAGGAAGGTGAAAATAGGAGGAGAGAATAATCGAATTAAGGGTGTTAAACCGAGCGTGAAATTCGAATCCGACGGACAACTCCTTCCGTAGAAATAATAAACAGGTAAAGGTAAACACACGCAGCGGGGCATATCCATGTGACATGACGATGACGGTATACACAGTGGATTGAAAAATGGACTTCTTAGGACATGAATAGGAATTTTCAGTTTTTCTTGAAAAAATTTGTAGCAGGGACGGCTTGAGCCTACCTGACGCCCACAGGCGAATTTCTGGACAGCGCCCTAAATGACGTAAGGTCCAACACGGAAAAAAAACTACGGTGAAAATAACAATACGGATACCTGATTTTGGCACCTGCTAGATGTTATGGTAATGTCACCCAGAAGTATACTATGTTTTGACTAGGTACTAGTTGATGTTACCTGATTGCATGTCAAATTTACTCAAAGTATCGGTAAATGTACCATACTTCTGGTCAAGTTTACCATAACATCTAGCAGGTGCCAAAATCAGGTATCCGTATGGTTATTTTCACTAATCTTTTTTTTCCGTGAATGGAAAGTCTGGGATACACCCACAGAATACAGGGGGTTTGGGGGTGTTCCCACGGAAAATGTGAAGAATTTTGATTAGCCGAGATCAAATTTTAAGAGGTGATTTCCAAAATTTGATGAATTTGAGAAAATATGAAGTTAGAGGTCACGTTTCAGAAAAACTTGTTTCTGACTTTAAGATTCTGATTTAAAGTGTTCCTCAGTGAAAAGCCAACGCTTAAATTCATTTTATGAATTTTAATTTTTTACCAGGAGAAATAATGTCGACAAATTACATAGCGAGGCATGAAATTTGGCAACGATGTACTTTCTCCATTTAAACTCACTGAAAGAATCGAATGCTTCGGTCATCGGCGATGACCAGATGTTTCGACCTTTCTAATGTGTTTAAAAGGGGAAAAAGAAACGATGCCAAATGACATGCCTAGCCACTGAAAAATTACAACAATTATCGGTCTAGGCCGTCTAGGTGCGCCTACACTTCTAAAATTACAACTACCTCTATCCAGGTGGGTACATCAGATTGAAACATTTGCCTCCTCCATGGGAGTCATATTGACTTAGAGTGATTGTAATCATGCTTTTTGTTTATGTCACGTGATTCGTCAAGAAAATTCCACGTTCCGATCCACCGTGCGAGAGGTCGCGCACCGGGCCGAAATATTTATTAGGCGTACGTGAGAAAAATTGTTCCGCTTCTTGCTTTCAGAATCAGAACCTCGGATCTAGATCACCTGATTTACGAATAAATTTACCATTTGGGTCAAGCTCAATAAATTCGTGTCTTTTAGAGTTTCAGCACTTTAATCACAAGGCACGTGGCGCGGGATATGTTCTTACTTTCATTTTTGCATAGAAAGTAGGTATACGTATTTTACTAAACCTTCATTATTTTGCTAAGCACATAGTATAGTGTGTAACTTCTTTTATACATGCTCCATGTACCAAGGATTTTGTCTTCAATACCGGTTCCTAAACACCCTCCTTACTCCATTCCTCTTTCCATCTATTTTCAAAAATTTACCCCCCCCCCCCCTTCGCCACTTTGGGAGCGTTCAAGAATTCTCCGATCCGGTAAACCGGGAAAGTGCATTGTGTATACCATTGCGGTAGGTCTGATAGCCCTCCTGCTACGCGTTTGGGTAAGAAATGCTGTAACAACGGCTGATCCTTGATCTATTATTGATTTATTTAAAACTCAATTGTCATTTCAGATACCTAATATATTCTCAGTTTCACAAGCTCTCTAGTCTGATAAATTCTAAAAATGCCCCCATCCCGATGGATCGATATTCTCTCCGTAAAATCTGGGGGTGGGGCGTGGATCCTTAGAGAGTAAAAATGAACCTTTATCGATGTTATCGATTCTTTGGCATGGATATAAATCGGAGATAAACGACAATCGGCGATGGTTCGCGAGCTAACGTCTATGCTTTTCACAGTTCGAACTAAAACACATTGATTGTGCTTTTATCTTATAATTACTATCGAAGTTTTGATTCACATGCTTTAGAATCCTTTATTTTATATTTTTTAATGGGCCTGTTCGTAAGTTGCGATGTATCGATCGATCTCCTCTCCATAAAAACTTATGGAAATGTATCGATCCTTAGAGGGGGTTGAATTGAACCTTCGAACTTGCACTCTATACGTTCTCATTGGTTAAAATGAGAGGAAAACGAAGATAGGTCATTCACTAGCCGTTTCTACCTCTTACTCTATAAAGCAACACGCGCTGAAGAGGGCACTATCAAATTTTGAACAAAAAACGGCTATCGATGCATCAAAAAGAGTAGACTTTTGCTACTGATATGAGCAGGCCCGTCTCATGGGGGGGGACAAGGGACCCACAGGTCCAGGGCCCGGGCGTCAGAGGGGCCCGGCGCGGCAGCCTGACCCACCAAAAGGAGGCCCGAAAGCCCAGTTGGTACCAGGGCCCGGGAGTTAGATGTGACGGGCCTGCTGATGAGGCATCAACTCCATAGTAGGTAAACGATGACCTTAACCATTTCGCTCCATAGTCCCACATCTAGGAAACAGTGGCGGCTCGTGCTACTTGGCAACAGTGTCTCCGCTCCATTTGAATCTATGTAAAAATATCGATTGCTGGTGAAGCGCTGATTCACTTTCGAATCGATTGTTTTATATACAATCAAATGGAGGGATAACATTGTTGCCAAATAACACGAGCCGCCACTGCTAGGACATTTTGTTTACATGAATTCTTAAAAGAAATGTCAAAAAAAAAAAAAAAAAAAAAAAAAAAAATGGACACGCGCATGGAATCATAAGAGATAAGTCATTCCATCAATTCACAAGTAAAGGTACCTATCTAAGATTTGTGAAACTGAATCAGTTCCGAAACGAAAGGGTTATTCGTTGGACATGACACATGTCATGTGTTTGAAAGAATATGTGTTCCCGGAGCTCAAGATTTTTGAAGGGTTACACTCAATGATTTTTACGAACTGCAGACATTTGCTACCGAACTTTCCTTATGGACAAGACATATGCTAACAGATTCACCTTATGGATAATTAAGAAAAAGTTTGACAAATTTATCCTGACACCAATAGGAACTATATGTGTATGACGAGATGACGAGTATTTCAGTCGAGGAATCCGAATTTTTCATCAGTTTTGCTCCTGCTTCTACGGTTGTTCCTCAACTTTCCCAGTTTTCACTTGGTGTCCGTTGGATCGTAAATTTGAGGTTGGGTGCAGATAATATCAGTTTTCCGAAGGAAAATTGAGTCTAGAGAAAAAGTCTCTACTTTCTCTCTAATTTTGTCTCTACAAAATTTGAATTAAGCGTGCTAAATTTCACGCTATTATGCAAAATTTCAGTTTAATTAGAAAAAAATTAAAATTTATCGAAGTTATGCGTGTAGGAATTTCGTTAGCAAATGTCTGCAGAACCGTTCGCTTTTACTCAATAGTCGATTGTTTCGTATTTACATTTTGACCCCACGTCAAAATTGTACGCGGCTACTGGCTACAGTGGCTACATATAGTAGCCAATGCTTCTTCAATGGATCAGCTCAGATTTCATTCATTAATCACGCGTCAATCTTACAAATGGTCGAGTCACGGCACCTGGGGGGTGATCACGGAGGATCGTTTCGTTTCGTTATCGTTATCGTTATCGTTTGCATTAAATCAAATGGGCTTGCTTCTGCGCAACTCGATCGCGCAGGTAATCCCCTCCTCACCTCTTCCTACTTCAAACGATCGAGTAAACGACAGCCTCCAACTCATCGCTTCCTTTCGACCGTTTCAATCGTTACGAGAGGCTCAAAACGATTCGATCAGATGAGCCACCCATAAGGTTACATGTAAACGATAACGATAACGATAGCAAAACGATCCGATCCTCCGTGATCACCCCCCAGAGACCAGAGGGTAGGTAGAGTAGAGCCGTAGAGGCCATAAAGTAAAGCAGGCTCTGCCGCCCGCGTCGCGCCTCCGTCGAAGCTGCCCTCCTCTTTGAAGCGCTACCTGCCGCCGACCGACCCGCGAGAGCCCATGCCGCCACACCGTCTACCGCCTCAACCTTATACTCTCCCTCTATTGTAATTATTATTGTATTAGTATTTGTAAAACGGAGGAGGACAAGCAATGAAAGGATGAATGGAGCTGTACTCCACTATTATAGTATTAGTGCTAGTCCACTCCTCCCAGACCCGCCTCTACCTCTCAGGCGGACTCCTTCAGTCAGTTCAGTCCTACCTACGGTAAAGAGAATACGCCCGGCTCCAGCGATGCCGACCTGCCCCCCGGCCCCCGCCCTCCACCGCCCATTCACTCCTTCCACAACTGCGAGATCTCGTATCTCTCCTGTCAGGTGTCACGTGTCAGTCCTTCCTTCCACTACTGTATCCGCAATAGCTCGGCTGCACTACCTCTCCTTACAAAACTTCCACTCCTACCTGTTGCATCTGACGAATAACGATTGCTGAGTAGCCGACGCACGGTGGGGGTATCCCAGTCCAACTCGGTTCATCGTCAAAATTATTTTTCGATGTAATAATTTGTTTTCCACCGAGAACTTTCGGTTGATACAAGTGAAGTTAATATGTATAAAATCGATTACCATCCCGCAGTGCAATGGTTTAAACGGCGTCCGTGACTATGTAAGCAAGACATATTGTCATTCGCTTCGAACCGAATGACTCATAAGATGCGTTTTTTTCCCCCATCGCATCGATTGACAATTTCTAGATTGGGCACAGATTGTTCATCGTTCAATCGAAGAGTTTCTGTCCGTCAATTCCCGATTGTACGATTTAGATTGAAGAGGTGAAGAAAACCGCCATTTATAGGTAAAGGCAGATGTGAACAAATGAGCCTATTCAACCATCGATTCGATTTGTCTACACAGAGGCCGCTGGGTCGATACGTATTGGATACAATACATCTAAATCTAAAAGACGATTAATTGACATTGAGAGAAACGGATACATTACCTACCAATCTAATAAAATCTCCGAACAATTGATGGAGTATCATCAGATCAGATGGGAAAAGAAAGATTTTATGTCTGCCATATAATTTTAGAAATGAAACTATGTATATCACAGGGAGATTTTGAAACGTAGTGTTGAGTGACGTCTCTTCGAAAAAACACCGACCATATGATAGAAATAAAACTGTGAAAAATACGAACTATATACGTAAACACAGTCCAGTCCAGATAAATTTTTAAAATTTTGGTTTTTGGCCATGAATCGTGGTAAAATGACCCTACGGAGCGTCAGGAATATGTCGTCAGAATAAAGGGCGACGTGACTATTTAATTCATTGAAATGATCGACAGGCTCCGCTCAGATATTTTATTCAAACATTCGAAATCCGAGACAGGACAGTTTTAATCGAATCAAATTTCGAATCCCTCGCACATTGGCGGGATAGTGCACTGTGCAACCATGAATTCAGAAATAGATAATGGTTTACGATTCCGCAATTTGGCTTATTTTGTACCTCGGGACTTTGGGAAAACTATATATAGTTATTTTAGATAAAGATACGATACAACTGATGATGTATTCTACGAAACTATTTTGGTCTCCAAAAGTTTTTACCCCTCAAGTATCTTGGAAAATGGTCAACATTTTAGATAAAGGACTATAAATCGTAAATTAACTCTTAATGGCAGTTTCAAAGCCCTTATAGAAACCTCAAAATTATCGACTAACCTCCAGAAAATATAGGCCTTTAAAATGGTCGGTTAAGAATCAGATGGGTTTTTCCCCAGAATTACTGTTTTAAAATAAAATAAAAAATAAAAAAAATACTTTTATGGTGATTCTATGCTTCCGAGAGCTTGGAAGCAGTCTATTTATACTGACTTAAGCAACGAGTCATACAGTGACGCAGTGTGCCATTTGGCAACGTTGCAATGTGTCCATTTCAACCCGTGAAAAAAGTCGGATGCGAAGGTGATCACCGAACACTGAATATAGAAGTTCGATTTTTTTCATGAGTATTAAATGGACGATCTGCAGCGTTGCCAGATTGCACGCGACGCCGCGCCGCGGCGTCCACGTGTAAGGAAAGGAAGGGGACTAACAAGCAAACAAACACACTGAACAAGGTCAAAAGCCTCATAAAACGACTTTTCACAAAGATATCGACAATATTCGTCGCTCCATGTCCATTCCACGTAAGGAGGAAAAAGGTAAGAGTGTAAATACTTTTTTTTTCCTGTCGATTTCTTATATCTTGCGCGAATACAAGACATTTGAATAATTTCTCCACAAAAGAGTGGCAAAAGATTACAGTAAGCAATAAACTAACGCCGATGTAGATGAGAGAGACAAAGTCACAAGGTGGTAGAAGAAGTCAAGTCTTACTGAAGGTGAGTCGAGTCAAGTCAAGTCAAGTACTACATTGAAGTCAAGTCAAGTCAAGAATAGGAGTTGGAAGAATGAGCAATGAGCAGACAGAAATGTTGAGATTCCAGCGAAGTCAGAATTGGACGGCGTCCAAATCGCGGAATGGGGGGGGGGGGGGGGTGTTGTCCGACGTCCGAGCCCGTGACTGCTGTTTATGATGTGCTCGACTCCGAACTCAAAATGGGAACGAAAAACGAAAATATTTGGACATCTGAAGTTGAGCTAAACACATTAGCGTAGTTCCAGGCAAACGACCAGATATTTCTTTTCTCTGCGTGAATGGTCACTTTTTTACAACGCAAAAGAACGCTCATTGAATAATTTTGAACGAATTAGAACGGTTCATTATTTGCGAGTGAAAAAATCACCCAATCGACAAAATCTATACGCTAACCCTATCACTCCACAATCTTATCAAGTAGAGAACGTTTTCTTCCCATTTCGAAAACAAGGGAATGACTTAAAACCAATCACATGCAGGACGACCCACGCACTAACCGGCATGGCGACCATGACAGCACGACCTAAATTGGCTCTTAGTTTCGCTTTTATTCCCCTTTTTTTATTCTATGCTATAGTAGACTGTTTTAAAGATTGGGCTTTATAGACTCTTTAATACGTGTATTGGACCATTGGAAAACGTTATTCAAATCTCCTGGTCATTGTGAGTCCGCATCAGATTGCTGGTTAGGTACTTTAAAAAACCCGCTCTTCACTAAAATAGTTTATTCGACTCAATAATGACTCAATGACTCATTGTGCGGTCACCCCCCCCCCCTCCAACTTTCCAGTTGGTGGATTTTACACCCTGCTAATATAAAGCCGTTGATATTTGTGCGAATTGCACCGAACGATAAAAAGACACTGATCAAGAATAATCCTGGTCGCAAGTCTCTCGTCTAGTCTCCGAGTCTGGGGGCTTAGAGGAGGGGGTGTGTACTGTGTAGGGGAAGAAGGTGTGTAGAGGGAGGGGAGGGGGTATAGCTAAACCTAAATGCCTCGTGTTTATTTACATTTTATATTCTTGCTCTTGTGCGGGCAAGCCCCGAACGAGAAATGATCGCAATGATCAATGAATCAAGTATCAAGATAAAGCTAATTGTAAGCCTATAGGATACGCAACTTTTCTGGGACCAATAAATATACGGTCACACGGTCCTCGGCCCAAAGTCAGCCCCAAGTTCGCCCTAAGTACTTCAACAAGCATCGGCCACCAGCCAACGGACCGCATAGGACCGTTTTAACCCTTTCTTGGATAGTGGTACACATGTGTACCATTTTATGTAACATGTGATTCAATGGAATTTAAATGGACATTTTTCAAAAAGTTGTGTGACCCATCAAAGTTCTTAAAAAAGTGTCCTCCTTCGAACGGTCTAAATGATTCTCAAAAAAACTCAAATCCCAAAATGCGTGTATAAAAGGGTTAAAATAGCGCAACTACAAAACTAACCTCAAAATAGCACTTAGGGCGGGTTAGCCCCGGTAAAAGTTTTTCATTGGTGACCAATAAAACGGTTCCAATTCTCCAGTGACCAATGAATTTTTCATTGGTGACCAATGTAATTTCATTGGCAACCAATGTAATTTCATTGGTCACCAATGAAAAATTCATTGGTCACTGGAGAATTGGAACCGTTTTATTGGTCACCAATGAAAAACTTTTACCGCAGGGAGAGGCTCTAGACCCGCCCCAAGTAACGTAAAGTTGGGAGCGCACCCAACATTCCGATGTGCCGTTAAAGAAATTAGAGGTTAGAATCGCCATCTTTAGGTACGACCTAAAGCCCGTTTGTACCGTACATTTATTGGTCCCTGATTAGCTTAAGTATTTTAGGCTCAGAGGGAGTTGCCATAGGTGGCGAAATTGCACTATAGCATATATTAATACATTTTTTTTTTTATTATTATTATTATTATTTTTTTTTTTAACCGATGATAATACATAAACAATTATCCAATATTTTTTATCCGTTCACTGTTCGCAGAATTTTCGCAAGGAATTTTATGGACGACTGAGAACGGCTGTGAACGAAGGACAAAAACATAGCTTTTCGGGGTTTTTTCGGGCACAGTTCTTCAAGACAGTTGAATTCGGGCACGATTAAAAAAGAAAAGAATCTGTTTATAATTTAAGCCTTAAGTCCACAAGCTTTAGAGCATGTGAGCGATAGTCGCTACCAAACGCTCACAAAGTCACAATATAGACCACATCATTCACATTGGTCCACGAGAATCCATGTGAACCACTGTATGAACTTAAAGAAAAGACGCCTTACAAATTATATCTGATTCAACATTTTTAGGTTCATAATCAGATTAGTTTTCAATCAAAATATAGACACTGCCACAAATTCCTTGGCGAGTTCAATGAAACCTCCAAACAATCGATACTTTGCGTATAAGGTCAAACGGGAGAAAAATTACAATCGATTGTTCACAGTTTGTATCGATTGTTCGATTGTTTTCAAGTGTTGAGTCGTTATTACTGACTTTACGAGCTCTCTCTTCTCATCGTGTTTGGTCTTTTTACTGGCAGCGATCACCAACTATTTTATCGAGCTGTCAAATCGGTGTCGGTTCGTGAAATTAGGCAGCATTGGGTGTTCTTCATTTAAACCTTTATGTAAAATAATAAAGGCGTTAGTGGCAAGAAAGCACGGTTGCCAAATTGCACGACCCGCCACCAGGTCAAACACAAGGGGTAGCAGATATGTACTATCGGGGACAAAGTTATCTGGCCAGGGTATGCAATACGCTATACACGACATACCATTTATCACACGTATTGTGTGCGTTGCGTGTTATATATATTCTGGTCAGAGATCTTTGTTCCCTTTCCCTGGTAAAAATGTGTTCCATGACCAATTTTACATTTTTTTTTTTTTTTATTTTTTTTTTTTTTTATTTATTATTTTTTTGAGTACAAGGCAACTACAAAAATGTATTAATCCTAATATTTATAGCTAGTTATGAATAACATAGGTTTTTTAAAATTTACAGTGTAGAACGGGTAGACTCTGCAGTGCAAAGTCTTAGCAATAGGAATTATATTTACAAGGGACCTGTAAATATTCTGTGCATTATTATGGAGATTATTATACAATCAAACATTACATTTTCAATTAAGTGTCTTTTAGCGTTTTATAACCCTCTAATGACCCTCGCAATAGACTCTAGTTACGAAATCTGTCTAACGTGACATAACAAGAAATTTGACTTATTATGAAATTATAATTACTATAAACTTATTATTAGTTTCAATTTTACATGGAAATCGATTTTCCATGGAAAACACACCAAGTTCCATGGAAATATGAGTGGTTTCCATGGAAAATTTTCAAATTGCCATGGAAATCTATTTCCATATAAAATTGGTATGGAACATTTTTACCAGGGCTAGTACCTGTATATACCCGCTTTTCAAATTAGTGATATATTTAAGCCCTCTCGCGTGTAAAAAGGAAGTCGAACGGGCTTAGTTTTTTGATAGCTAGATTTAATTTAGAAATCTCTATCCACTTGTCCTATAGTGAGAACTGGGAGGATGGAGCGAGAGTGAGATGCTTAAAAGGATGATCGATAGGAGCATGAGCAGGAGCAGAGGGTCCTATATACTCCGGTCCTGTGCATACCGTTCATCTATCAAAATAACCATATGTTCCTTGTCTTGTTCCTCCCTGATGAGGAGTGAGGAGGTCAAACATAAAAGAGGGGCGATATTTCGGTGTTTCTTAGAAGACAGTGTTACGGTGTTACCACATTTCGGGGAAGAATTAAAATTTTTTCCCAACACCAAGATTATGAGATGATGCATGCAATTAATTTAGAGATAAATGAAATGAAATTGCGCAGATTAAAGTGCTAGACATGGATCGGGTTAGTGACACGTGACTACGTCAAAGAACGAAGTTTTCATGAAAATACGTACGTTTTCGGTTTGTTTGGTATGCAAGCAAGCAGAGGCGGATCCACTGGGAGGGGGAGGGCGGCACGTGCGCCCACCCCCCCCCCTGAAGCCTCAAATGTTGCCTTTTTCTAATAGAAAATAGCCCGGAATTGCTTCCACCGACGCTTCAAATTTCAAAATTTCACAGGCGTCCCCCCCCCTGAAAAATTTTCTGGATCCGCCACTGCTGCATGCACGCCATTATTTTATCATATCTTTCACTTCCAAAACTGATCAGTGATTACTCGAGAGTACTCCGTCCCTCTCTAATTTCGAATTTCTGTTTTAAGACTTTAAAAGCAGGTCCTTTCCATTTTTTTTTTTCTAACGATGTCACCACAATACCACTAAAACACCTGCAAAATTGATTTTTGAAAAAATCCGACCAAACATGTCTCATTTTTGAATTATAAATTTGAAGAGATTCGAGATAGCTGTTCAAAAGGAGTCAGGTGTGAGAAAGAGAGTGAGAGAGCTAAAATATGGCAGTTATGCACCAGGCAAATCCAAACCCAGTAAAGGTATTCCACGAAGTTACATGAAGTTCCATGACCAAAATTCCGTAGGCCATTAAATCCCACGAAGTTTATAAAATTTAGTAGTAATAGTCAAGGAAAACCATGGGCTGTTTTGGACTTTCATGAAATTACGTGGAAAATCTTTAAGGTATCTATGAGCGGTAGACCCACGGAATACCACGAAGGTCCAACGAAATTCCTTATAATTTTATGGAATTCTGTGGGTGTTATAATGGCTTACGGAAGTTTGGTCATAGAACTCAACGGAACACTTTTATCAGGGAACGTTAGTACTACACCTATACACTTTAGTGAAAATATCGTGTAAACAAAGTATTTTCACTAATCCAATGAATACAAAGAAGATTATATTTTTAAACAAAAAAACAAAAAATGAGGAGGCCCGGGCCTCTTCTGAGAGAGCCCTTTCCCAAATCTCCTTGGGAAAAGTGTAATAGAATCGATCCTTAAAGGCGGAATCGAGCCTTATAGGCGGTTGCAACGAAAGAGCTCTAGATAATCGATACTTTTGCATAGGTTCAACTGTGAGGAGAACGATAGTTCATTAATTGATCACTATCCACCTTTTAAAATTAAAATCCTATATCGACCCGTGCCCTATGAGAATCGACTTATTCTCGAGACTCGGGAGTAGACCATACGATTCTCTCCGAACGACTCCGAACGTATAAGATGGAAGGGATGAGAGAATGGGTGGAGAGAAAGGGCGGGCGTGGGGGGGGGGGGTAGAGAGAGAGGGAGAGGGAGAGAGAGAGAGAGAGAGAGAGAGAGAGAGAGAGAGAGAGGAGAGGGGAGAGAGAGGGGGAGAGGGGGGAGAGGGGGAGAGGGGAGAGAGAGAGAGAGAGAGAGAGAGAGAGAGAGAGAGAGAGAGAGAAAGAGAGAGATAAGTCAGATGCCTCATTAACAACGCGTAACTCACACGCAGGAAGCAAAGACAAGAGGCGAGGTTTTAATAAAATGGCTAATTAGGAAAGGTTCTTTAGCCTTGGGTGAATCTCTGCGCTCATAAGATGTTAGATGCGCCCCCACCGGCCTTATCGCGCATCGCATTGGCGCACGGAGGACTTGGGACTAGAACACGCGGAGCGAAGCGGACACGCCAGCAAAACAGAGATTCGTGGCCTTTACCGATCGCGGCCTTTCTCGGTTTCTCCTCTTCCACAGTGAATTTTCTTCGCTGAATCGCTGGCCGCTGGCTTAGTCCCAGCACTCCTAGCTCTTTTGACTCCTTTGAGTATACTGAGACTGACTCCGTCCAGTACAGATACTGCGATTACTGATCGAAAAACCGGGAGTCGGTCCGGCGGGATTAGGAGAGTGGCGAGAGAACATGGTTGCAAGACTGTGCAGAGAAGTCTTGAAATTTGACATTTAAATGGGTGATTCGAAGATTTTTCTGCATCATCTGTCAACGTCTGAGGATTACGGTAGAATGATCATTATCAACTCTTAAACTGCCCCCTGGGTCCCAATCCTGATCCCTGGAGGGGGAGGATCCTGCAGGATTGGACGCTCGAGGAGTCAAGGCTTCAGTCATGCATGATTCCTCGTTAAAATACCTAATCGTGGGTGTTCGCCGTTCGGTCCTCCGTGGCTTTCGCGCCACCTGTTTCGCGCAGCTTGCCAACACAGTCGAAAATCTGAGGTACTTGATCTTGCCTTAAAAGTGATCGAAATTCTCAAGCAATGCCAGCATACCTCTTGTGATCTATGAATCCATGGACCCATGAATTACCCATCATACATATAGAACGGATATTATACCGGGGGAACCGTAAAGTTCGCCCATTTCTGGGTTTTCTTGAGTTGCGTTTACACGACATGGCAAGCTTTGAACTTTATATACAAACATTATCATGGGGGGCCGAAGGGCCGGGGGGAGGCGGCGCGAAAATGTCAAAAATATGTGGAAGGAAAATGAAAGGAAAAGAAAGGAAAAAGAGGAGAGGAAAGACCTACAGCGGCTGCAGCGACCCAAAAAATGCTATACTTTCAGCCACCCCCGTAAAAAAACTCCAGGCTGCGGCCATAAGCAATGCATCTTTGATTGTCCTCACCTTATCAAGGACTTTCACCATCTTTGAAAGGAAAAAACACCAAACTTCGGATCCTTGCAATGGGTCTGTTGCAAACTTTTGCTACAATGATGAAGAGTGCTTATTCTAACACAAAATTGCCTGAAGAGTCCATTGGTGGCATCAAAAAGTCATAAAATGCAATAATAAACTCACAAAAGGCGTTTAATGAAATCCAAGATAAGGCGGCAAAATATCGAGCAATCTGTATGCATGCACCATGAACATTCAAGGATAGCCAACCTCACAATATCGATCACAACCAATCACAACGTAAACAAGCACATAACCTCTACCTCCAGTGAGGTTGTCAAAATTGGCCATCCTTGGATGTTCACGGTGCATGCATACAGATTGCTCGATATTTATCCGCCATTTTGGATTTCATTAAACGCCTCTTGTGAGTTTATTATTGCATTTTATGACTTTCTGATGCCACCAATGGACTTTTCAGGCGATTTTACATTAGATTAAACACTCTTAATCGTTGTAGCAAAAGTTTGCAACAGACTCATTGCCCCATATTCAGTAATTTTATCAGCGCCCTATTTTGTAAAATTCAGTTTATGTTATAGTCTGTTCGAAGTTGCTCGCTTTTAAATGGTATGGTATTTCGATTCCCGCGTTGGCGCTAAATTGTGCTACTCGCTAACTGACCTGCGAGGTTAAATTGCGGTGACTTGATTTCTCTTTTCTATTCAATTACTGGTATTGTTCCGCCTTCTCTTTTCTCTTCCGCAAGTAGCAGCGGACAATGCGGACCCCCCCCCCCCCCTCAACGCCTTCCACGCCCCCTACCACCCTTCGCTCATACTTGCAGCAACAACACCAGTACTAAGTAAGTAAGTAAGTTCATGCCCACGCGAAAGCTCTTATAGTAAGCAGCGAAACGATCTATTCCCTGAAAACAAAGTAATTATGAATTCGAACGGTCAGAAAGTTTGTTTTCCTATGCATTGTTGCCACATTGAGCAGACAAACCTTCAAATTCTACAAGAATTTAGAATTAGCGCAGGTGAGATTTTTCATATTTTATAGCATATAATCTGGTAGTAGTCGTGTGCGCCGCGCCGTGCGGGCATTTGATCACGGAGAGCGTGCAATTTGGCAGCATTATGACCGTTTATTTCTGACCGTTGAAACTTATAAATGCAAAAGGTCGAATTTATGAGGGGGTTCACCTCACTCAAAAGAGTTTGATCTTTTTCATAGGCTAAACATAGGTCGAGAATTAAAGACGTGAAAAGTGGACATTCACGGCGATCGTATATAAACTACCAAGAGAGACGCAACTTCAGAAATGGATCATATACCCATCAACGTACCTAAATCGGAAATCTTCACCGATGTAGCTCCAGATTCACCATGCCACTGGATGTACGCCATAGTTCGATTAATGATGAAAATCTGCAGTATATCAATGACTTCCTCCAAAAAATCGGGCCAAGCCCTTAAGATTGGTTCGTAGAATGCGTAAGACAAAACGGTCGCAAAAATGTTCAAAACTGGAGCGAAAATTACCAATCGATTGTATCATATCGATCTATGATTTTCGGAGATGGGTAGTTTTAGCTCAAACTTTGAACAATTGTGTGACCTTTTCGCACTCTTGTACGCGCAGGCTTTGCGATCCGAACTATCGAAAAAAATATAATTTAATTAGCAGATATTACTCAGGAGTCGAATGGTGGCGTATGCACTCAGCGCTATCTATTTGGCGCATCTGGAATTATATCGGTGAGGATTCACGATAAAGAGACGACCAATATTTGTTTGAATATTTGTGCCTATAATCCTTGTCTAATTTTGATCAGTAGCGTCTAAAAATCTTTAACGAATGACGGACGTACCACCGCAGTGCTGACTGACAACCCGATTGGCGTCGTGGCTCGTTTGTTACTAAACAGAAAAACGCTTTGGTGACTGGTGTAGCGCTGTCAAAACCAAAGGTTTAAACAAAGCGGCTCAGCGCAAAAGATTTTGGTAGAGCAAACCAAATCTTTGACTCACCCAACAAAATCTCTGTAGTTAAGCGTATACGAAACCTTTGGTTAGCTCTACTAAAGTAATTTGCTGGGTCATTTTTCTACCCAACGTTTTGTCAGTGCTACCAAAGCGTTTTTTCCTGTTATTTTCTGTGTGATTCATTCAAATTTCTTAGATTATCACGTAAACTATAGTTTTACGATTGGTAGCTCTATGTGTGGGATTAAAATCTTACGGAGAACACAAGCACCAAAGAGTAAACAAGAGTCGCAATTGAATGGAAGGCCTGCGTGGTCAACGTAGATAAGGGATCGGAACGCGGGCTGCGGCCTCTGATTGGCTGCAACGCGTGGAGCTAAAATGTCTTAGGGTTTAGGGAAATTAACACGGGGTTTTCGTTCCGGGACGTTTATCTCGAAACCTGTGCAAAATCGTCTCTACACAATTTATGCGAGTCGATTTAGCAGAATTTTCCGAACAAATTGATAGGTCATAAGTGCCACTTTATTGCAAATTCGAAAAGACTGTTTTCAGTTTAAAAGTACGCACAATAGTGTGGTTACACGCTTGGCGTGTGTTTGAGCAGTGTTTGTTTGAGTAACTCACTATTGTGAATACTTTTCAACAGAAACAGTATTTTCGAATTTGCAATAAAGTGGCACTTATGACCTATCAATTTGTTCGGAAAATTCTGCTGAATCGACTCGCATAAATTGCGTAGAGAAGATTTTGCACAGGTTTCGAGATAAACGTCCCGGAACGAAAACCCCGTATTAATTTCCCTATACCCTAAGACATTTTAGCTCCACGCGTTGCAGCCAATCAGAGGCCAGCCCGCGTTCCGATCCCTTATCTACGTTGACCACGCAGGCCTTCCATTCAATTGCGACTCTTGTTTACTCTTTGACTAGCACTATAGATGCTATTGAATGACGCAAGCAAAACGCGAAAGACGGTATCGGGATGATGAGGGCGCAGCAAAGGGTATACGGCAGGGATCAATATCAGAAGAGAGGCCCATAGCCAGAGTCTGGTGAATATAACAGACAAGAAACAGGTGGTGGCGCGTAAATCTTGGACAAATCTCACATTTTCACATGCTCCCAAACAGGCCGAGACGGGAGAGAGAGGGATGGAAGCATTGGGAGTGGTGGGGAAGGGGATGGATAAAATAGTCTGGAGCGTTGAGTTATGGGATTTTGAGAGACATACGAACGCCTCGCCTTGCTTTGCCTTGCCACCCTGCCATGCCCCGGGTCAAACGCTTTTACAGTATTTGGGGTTCAACCATGAGTTATTCCAGTAGGAATTCGTTTCTCTCTTTCTCTCTCTTTCTCTCTTTTTCCTCCCATTGGGACGCGTGTTTTAGAAAAAAGACGCGGATTGGTACAGTTAAAGTCATCGAACGTGATGACCATCTTATACTATTCCTACTATCTAATACCGCGGTGGCGACTCGCACGAGTTGACAACAGTGTTTTTACCCAACTCAAACGAAAAAAACAATCGATTCTCCAGAAGACTGCCAGCCTCCTTAAAAATCGGTTGTATTCCTCAAGTTTATAAATAGAATAAATGTCATAGTTGCTAAATCATAGGAGCTTCCACTGTTTTATGGTCTGAGATCGTCAAAAAGTGGCCAAAAATTAAAAAGTAAACCATCAATTTCTCAGTTATAAACTTTCAAGACCAATTTTAATCACAGAGAACACAAGTAAGGTAACCCTAGAAATGTCACCGGAAAGTTTTAAATGTTGCTTAAAAGGTCAAAAATGACGATTTTTCTATGACGCTTTTTGTATTTTACTTATGTTTTCCGACCCCATAGACCAGATTGCACAAACGTAAAATCGTGATGGATGTATACAAATGGTCGTGGAGAAACTTTTGGCAGTGGTGGCTCGTGAAATTTGGTAACATCGGATGTTCTCAGTTTCAATCTGTGTAAAATAATTGATTAGAGAATCTATATTGTAACATAGTTTGAATGACAAAAGCAGCAAGGATGCCATGATTGTCATATTGCACGGAGCCGCTACCGCTATATACCGACTCCTAAGTCCTAAATAATAAGTCCATGATCCGCCCATGGGTCCACCGGTCCAACTCAGAAACATAATGAAAGTTATAAGAAGAGCACAATATGTGACCGCGCAAGGGAAAAGGGACCTTATAGTTTCCCATATAGGTTAAACTGTAGCAATCGATTGCTGGTGACATGACGAATGGATTTTTTTAATTTACCGATCCGCCGGTTGACCAAAAGCAATGAACTGATCAGTTCAGTAAATGACAGCTGTTGACTGTGATGTACGAAAATACTCGCATCTGTAATCTTTTCTCAATCGGTGGAACCACCTTTATAGAGGGTTTTAGTAATGGCGACTGCCGGTGATGAGCGTTCCAAACAAAGCCAGTTCGTCTCTCTCGCTCTCACGTGACCCCTATGTACTGCCATCTCACTCTAATTTCAAAAATCGTATATAGAGACTTATTTTGTGAAATTTTATGGCAGAAATGAATTTCTCGAGGCACTTTAATGCGATTTTGATAGTAATAATATATGTCGTAAAACAAGGCCCTGTATACGAATTTAAATAATACGAAACAAAGCCAGTTTGTCTCTCTCGCTCTCACGTGACCCCTATGTACTGCCATCTCACTCTAATTTCAAAATCGTATATAGAGGCTTATTTTGTGAAATTTTATGACAGAAATGAATTTCTCGAGGCATTTTATAATGCGATTTTGATAATAATAATATATGTCGTAAAACAAGGCCCTGTATACGAATTTCGATACTAGAAAGAGATTGATATACATGGGGGTCACGGGAGAGTGAGTGAGATAGTTTGGAACGCTACGCGAGTTTTATCACAACCGATTGCGACCGATGAGTGCATTGTTGCGGTTGTTGGCTAACCGTTGACTTCGAACTAAAACCGTCTATACAGACCAGATTTGATCAAAAGAACGCCACTCTTCCGTGAATATAGGGTAGTTAACTGTTCGTACTCGGGAGAGTTGGAATTGCCTATACGACGAATTGAAGGCGCCCGAACGAAACCTTATCTTGTAAGTGTCAACTAGAGTCCCTTGATGGAAATATTGTATAGGGAGTACCGACACGACGCTTTATGCATTTTGACAGGAGCTGATTTAGTCGACTGCCTGAGCGAATTCGAAGGTTAAGTTCAACAGTGGACCAGTGGTGGACTGGCGGATTTGCCGGCATTCCGGTCCGTTCCCATACGTTCCTTCCCATACGTCGCCAACGCGGCACTAATTGAGAGAAGATTACATCAGGTGCGAGTATTTTCGTACATTACTGCCATGAACTAGACTGAACTGTGTAATCTTTCGGTTAACCTTTTGGAATCGTCGGTGAATTGAATGTCATTCAAAAAAAATATATATAAACAAAACGGCAGCTCTGAGCGCTCGAGCTCTGCTTCGTTTTCGTCATAGGCGATTTGCACTGAGCACTAGGCCCTCCTCCCTCTTCTGTCCTCTGTCTATGCTTCTCTCAAAAAATGCGTCTTGGTGTCAAACCGTGTGTGGTTTCCTCTCACCAGTCGCAAATGAGAATTACCGCGTAGCACTGAGGCCTGGAGGCCCGAGGCGCCGTAAAAAGGGGTAGGAGTGGGGAGGGGGCACGCAGCCGCCATTTATTCGGTTAACGATGACAAATGTGCGGGAGTGAGATGGAGGGGAAAAGGAAAGTGAAAGAGGAGGAGAAAGAGATAGAGGGAGAGAAAAATGGAAAGAGTGAGAGAGGAAAGCAAAAGTTACGTTACGACACACACAGGATCCAGACGTTGATTTTTCAGGACCAGTATATAAGTTTTAATATTCTCATCGAGCTACCGGAAGGTCTCAGCGTTTGATATTTTTCAATGAGGAGCTATGCAATATGGCTTACATTAGTACATTAGTCAGTAGAATAAATAGAACATACTTTTGCAAGTTTTTCAGTTCGCTGCATGCGTCAATTTCTATAGACGGGTGAAATAAACAATTTACAAACAAATTTTTAAAATTCGACAAAAGAATGAATAATTACGCGGTAGTATTAGACTGAACGATCAACACTCGTCAAATAAATTAGGTAATTAGACACTTGTAAGCAGGTAAATGTACCAAGTGCATATGAAAACGGCTACATAAAAATTACCAAAATACATGAACACAGATATGAAATAATATTCTGACAAATCTCATCAACATAGCTGGAAAATCTTGTTTATAAACACTGAGAAGAAACAATCTTAGCTACAAGAATGAAATAGTTTTGCTTATTTTTGTATTTTTCAGAATATTATTTTATCAAGATTGTGTTCACATTTGGGCAATTTTTTGAGCTGTATATTAAAGTATTCAAATTTGGTACATTTACCTCCACTAGGTAGTTTTTGTTTTCTCGCTCTCCATAGTTTTCATTCTTTATATAGGCATTAATATAATCATTTGCTTATTTATTAATTTATCTTAAATTTGTCCCCATTCCCCATTTTTCTACATTTACAGTTTAAATACCTCATTAAGGCCATGTAAAGGGGGGGGGGGCAGACAAAAACAGAAAAGTACCTATTGTGGACACAAATTTATCTATTTTAATTTTTTACAATTTGGTATGTTAGTTCTCGTTTTGTTTAGTGGTAAGTACAATTGTTTCGTGGTTTTGTGATGTGTGGTTTTTTGTGGTTTGTTTTGTGGTTGTGGTGTGGTAAGTTTTGTTGCTTCATTGCTACTTTTTTTTATTCTTTTCTATTCATACTTTTTTCAATAGGTACTTTTTTCTGGTCGCGTTTTGCTCAATGCAAAGTTTCTACTTACACGGCAAAACCAACTAATTTATTTATTTTCTATATTATTTTAATTTTACTGTGTGTTTTTTTATTCCTTTAAGTAGGTATCAAGTATCATGCTTTTTGTTTCAGGTTGTGACTAAGACTTTTATTGAGTTTTACTTTTCATTTCTCTGTAGTTTACAATTGCTTGGTTTCCTATTGGAGCTTAATATACATTTAGAAATAAATAAATCAATCAATTATGAACATAGATAGATACTAAACAAATAAATAAATAAATAAATAAATAAATAAATAAATAAATAAATATAAATAAATAAATATAACATAAATCATGTCCTTTTTATGCCTGCTATCTTGTTTTTGTTCCTATGACCGCATATCCACAAAATTTCACGTTTCGATCACTGTTCGGCGCATCGCGCATCACGCGCGCGGGTGCTGGTGCGCCGGCTAAGAATTAGCGCCAAAAAGGTATCGAGGGATGCAGACTGGATATTTGCATTGGTGGGAGAAGGAGGGAAGGAAATGCGTATAAATGCGAGTAAGTACGGAATAAAAATATATTACTCGGCCCGAAAAAACAATAAAAGCATGAAAGCACGCCAAGTCGCCAAGTGTGTAGTGTAGTATAGTAGAGCAACGAGCAGTGTAAGGCAAATGGCATACAATGGGCAAACGAGACAATTATGATGGCCAAAATGCTCGAACTAAAATTTAAAAGTCCTGTTAAGGTGATTCCATGGCAAGTGACCTAGTCGATCGATTAATGGTCATTTCCCGGACTCTGTGGAGTATTTTTTTTGTAAAACTAGGATTGTCAGCACCTGGGGGTAGATCTAACAAAGATATCTGTTAAATTTGGATGCTCGAATCCGCATAATAAGGACGTAATTATGGGAATTCGCACAATCGCAGTTCGATGTATTGTATATCGCACAACGGATTCCAAATTCCCATAGTTACGTCCTTATTTTGCGGATTCGAGCATCCAAACTTAACAGATATCTTTGTTAGATCTACCTCCAGGTGCTAACAATCCTGGTTTTACAACAAAAAAAAACTCCACAGAGTCCGGGAAATGACCATTAATCGATCGCCTTGGTCACGTGCCATGGAATCATCTTAAGAGGACCTTGAGAAAAAGGGGAAATCAACCCCCATTCGAAAAAAATGGTTTCTCGATTTGGTCTCAATTCGACTACAGCGCTATCGGACTGACCCGTTTAAATAGACCTTGGTTTGGAATATTGAAGAGAGAGAAAAAAAAGAGAAAAAAAAGGAGTTGTAACTAATTGTAAGTTGTAACAAACGGCTACAATAAACACAATCATTCACGAAACCGAGAGAAAATAAAAATTTCAACCTTTCAAAAGTGTGATCCATGATAAAACGCTCTTTCTCTCTCTAACAATAAGAGGATAACATTTTTTCAATTGCTATTATTATGATGTGGGATAAATTTTAGTCATTCAGAGTCCGCGCAGCATTATTTTTTGATGAATCCATTCTCGAAGTTGCCACAGCACTAGAAGTTTGCACCATAACTTTGGTGATTAACAATCCAACTTAATACTATCACGAAGTAGAAAGTGAGTACTATAATACGGCTCTTATTTCAAGAATGGTTTTGCTAGATGATATGAGTGTAAACTTCGGCAACAAGCTGAAAAAATTAGCTATTAAACTTGACAGCTGACAATGACACAAGAGAAATGCGAGAACAACATTGAATTGCGTAAAGAAATGGGCCCACGCCTCATACAGATATATATATAATCTTGAGCATTCCATTAAGTTCATCATCAATTGAGATAGATTGGTTGAGTATCAACATTTAATTGAAAGAAGTTACAGGTCAAAATGATATCAATAAGCGTTCATCGAATTAGAACTTATGAGGATAAAAGATGAGGAGAAAAATTTAATGGGGCTATTGCGCACTTTTGCTACAAGCGATTTAACAGTCGATTATCGCGCAAAAACCTCAAAAAATAACGACGGCGGCACTAAAAACTTCCAAAATCCACTCCTAAACTCAATAAACGCAGTTATTTGCGGGAGCGTAATGGTGGCCGAAGGCACTAACAATGGGAGATTCCCATCTAACAATTCTGAACCTCCATCAAGAAGTGACCAATAAGAGACTACTTTCATTTGACACCGGTGTCACTTGGTGTTGCGGTACCATTCATCGGATGTGGATCATCACTCTGATGACTAATTACTCTGTGAATCATCCTTATCAGCATAGAAAGAGTGACGAAATTAAGATAGGAATCTCCCATTGTTAGTGCCTTCGGCCACCATTACGCTCGCGCAAATAACTGCGTTTATTGGGTTTAGGAGTGGATTTTGGAAGTTTTTAGTGCCGCCATCGTTATTTTTTGAGGTTTTTACGCCATAATCGACTATTAAATCGCTTATAGCAAAAGTGTGCATAGCCCCATTCCGCAAAGCAGAGAAGTTATTGAATAGAATGTTTGCCCGGCAGATGGGTGGAGTTGGCGATAAACTGTGAGGAATTGACCCTATGAAACGGAAGAAAAATTTTTACGATCAATTTTATTAATGGGGGTTCATGATGAGTTACGATCTAGCAACTAGCGACACGTGACATCTAGGCAGTAAATACAAAGATCTCGTGAAAACGTTTACAGTGAATTTAGGTACGTGAAAATGTTGTGTCTGATGTATTTCAAGATGTCCACAAACAAAGGGTGGTCTGTTGTGTACTTTTGCTTTAGCAATATAAATCCTTGATAAGTACGTAAAATTCGGCAAAAATAACGATGCGCACATGGAAAACGTTCAACAACCACTCATTAACTCACGAAATCACTTCAAGTTCAAACAGCCTGCGCTACACTAGACACCATTTGCACCGGCATACTATAACATAGACGGAACCACCGTGGTATATGTAAACAACATCGTATAACTAGTAACTACCTACAAAATGATGGGATTTCCTTTTGAATACATGAAATATTGGCTGCATTGACTGTCTGGTCTTTTTTGGTTTATCGCAAAGATTACAAAATAATTCATGAATTGTATGCATCTGAACGAAACATTCCAATGTTTGTGAGTTATGTTGATGTTTACACGAACGCGGTGGTTCCGTGTGTGCATGGGCCGCCACTGGATAAGAGAGGAAATGGAAAAGTATTTTACCTGTTCACACGCGCTGCGACAAGCCCCAGTAGCTCGGGAGCAACAGTTAGTTTCTGAAAAACAAACCAAGAGAGCATGACATTAGAATCACGAAATTCGTCAAAGTTTAGGGGTCTTTGAATTTTAACCTAACGGATAAAAACACCAAAACTTGAACATTTGAAGAATCGTTCAGCGACATGAATTTCTTTAGCGTGCGGTTTTACTGTTATCGGCTCGAGTACGATGAAAGATTCTATCAAAAAAATCTTTTGAGTGTGGTTCTTTGAAAAAACGTCCCAATTTTACTGAAATATTCAAAAACACAATCAGCGGGCCGATCATTTACTTTCTCACTAAACTTATCGTTAAGAAAGTGTGTGAGTGATTCTATTGGTCGAAAATGTTAAATGTTAGCCGTTGCTATGGTAACCATCGTTATAGTGCCCGCTCTTTAAAGGTTACTCATGATGCACCTTTAAATAACGAGACTCTTAACGATGGTTACCATAGCAACGACCAAGTTTTACAATTTTCAACCAATAGAATCACTCATACCCAGTCTTAACGACCGGTTAAGCGATGAAGTAAATGATCGGTCCGCAGATATAAACTTTACATTGAATCGAAATCGCTGAGCCAATGGAATCACCTCATAGACTGCCAAACTCCTGAGGGCCGATCATTTACTTCATCGTTAAACCGATCGATAAGACTGTCTATGAGTGATGCTATTGGTCGAAAATTGTAAAACTTGGCTGTTGCTATGGTAACCATCGTTAAGAGTCTCGTTTTATAAAGGCTACTCATGAGTAACCTTTAAAAAACGGACACTATAACGATGGTTACCATAGCAACAGCCAAGTTTTACAATTTTCGACCAATAGCATCACTCATAGACAGTCTTATCGATCGGTTTAACGATGAAGTAAATGATCGGCCCTCAGGACTTTCTGTAGATAGGCTAGGCCCGCAAAAAAAAAAAAAAAAAAAATACATTTACCGTGGCAAGAATAGTCCATACAGGTCAACAACCAATTCCCCATACAGTATGGATAAAGTAAGGATCTGTAAGGGTATCAACGCACGCGTATATCCATACAGATCCATGCGATATCAATACATATCCCTACTGTATGGACCATTTTTACCAGCGTAGGTAGCTCAGCATTATTCATTTGGCTTTCGTCCGTGCATTGCACGAGCGTTGTATTGCGGGCAACCTACCTGCAGAGAAACCCGGGAATCTAACTCCCTGACTTTATATGACCCGAAGCCATACATCTGGCAACACTCGGGTCACTATAACAACATGCAAGAATCACGATACTTGATTTCGGGCGCAACAACTCGAATCCTCTTTACCTGCAAGGAATCAAGGATCTCGCTCAACTTGAAGATTCTCCAGCCCCCTACCCCCTCCCCTTGGCCCCCCATCCAGTCACGCAGCGTCCACAGCATCAGCAAATGAATTACTCCGCGGACCAACCATGAACCACCAGACGACCCCCCATCAATCCAAACCCATTGAGACCGCGTGCCGTGCTCCAATAGAGCCTCGTAGACTCGTGAATCCCATGATGGATATTATTGTTTTATTTACTTGTATGATTTTTTATTTTCCTTTTTCTTCTTTTTTTAAATGTAGAGAAAATGTGAAGGAGAAGAAGAAAATACATACTCAGAGGGACATACTGCTGCTGCTCCCAAGCAGTGTTGCCTCATTTAAACAAAAAATCAATAAGACATTTCCAATATAAATTAACGCAAAATTAAATGAGTTCTGGAAAAATCTGGCATTTATGCTCCTGATGAGCACGCATTGCTAGAAACCATTCATAAGCCAGGTTGCCGTTGCCATTAGCTGTTCCCGTAGAAAGTGATTTCGATCGTACGTACTTTTAGGTTTTTATTTTTTAAGGTGTTTCCGTAGCTTTTCATTTCACATTTCACCACCGCTTTAATGTAAGACGAAAATTGGGCTCTTGCAAACTTTTGCTACAGGTGATTGAAGAGTTCATTCTTGCATAAAAATCAGAGTTAGGCTAATGGGGTGGTAATCGATTACAAGATTACCAAGTAATCGTAATCGTCGTTTTTCCGGAGGATGATTCTATGGTAATCAAGGCTGATTTTTTACAAGCCTTTCATCATATTAGTTGCAGAAGTATTAGATCTAATCAAAAATACCCTTGATTTTACTATTTATCTGTGGAAAATGGATTTAATTACCATCCAAAGATTTGACGATTACGATTACTCGGTAATCGTGTGAACAATTACGATTCCCATTTGCCCAACTCTGATAAAAATAAATTTGTAAAAATACCAATGAGTACACGAAAAGATCACAAAATTCACTCTCAGAATGGGGCTTAATGGCAGAGAGATGCAGGTATCATGGGAGATTTCTATCTAATTTGAGACACTTCTTTGTGTTTCTATAGAGAAAATGACAGATTATAGACAGGCATCTCCCATGATATACGTTGAACCGCCATTGCTTTTTGCCGCTGTAGCAATTTTGTGAATTTTAGAATTTTTTACTGTGATTTTCGCTGGTTCATACATCAGATTAGACTATATTCATTTGCTTACAGTAAAAGTTTGCAAAAGCCCCATTTTTTGACGTCTGGGGTCTGTGGGACCCCGCGCAAGAAATGGCGGGTTAAATATGAAGAAAACATTAAAAAGGCAACGCTGCAAAGGAGAAGACTTAGGAGACGACTCGGCTCGCCGTCGACGATTAATCACGGAGATGAATCACTTCATATTATGAATACATCGATAAATTACTCGCATTAATTGATTGCATTAAAAAACGCGCCGCTCTTTCTCCCCTCCCCTCATCTCTTTCCATTCATCATTTTCTTTCACTTTTCATAGCCTCTATGGTGCACTTTTTCTGGTACCTTGAATATTTTCAAGATAATATATGAACCTTGAGGTAAACAAACAATTCGTCACATTTTCTTTTATTCGATCTTATACTCCGTTCAAATTTGTATTTATCCACCGCATATGAACATGGGAATCCAAAGTTTGACGTTTTGAATCGCGCAATTTAGAATCGAGGGCGCTATTTCAACCCAGCTAAGTGAGCTAAGTCTCAAAATTCAAATCTTGAATTAAAAACACGGAGTTGTTAAAGGGTAAACATGTTTTCACCCCCCCCCCTCCTGCTGACAATCTCGGAAATGTATATAATTGATACACACCTTCGCAAAGGAGGGGGTGAGTAGTTTAGTATGTTTAGTCCCCCCCCCCCCAAAAAAAACCTCGGCAATATAGATTGTAAATAGGTGCACCACGTCCATAACTCTCACCATGTATAGATATTTCCAAGTCCAAGCCATCAAAACGATTAGCGCAATTTAGAAGGTGCCTTCAATTCACAGTGTATGCAATAACAGAACCGTCAAGTAGGAATAGTTAACTATCCATCCTATGGCTCTCGCCTCTCACCAAGATGTTGCGAAGTTTAAGTGACAACGACCAGCACACTTAGAATGCGCCTTCAATTCACAGTGTATGCAAAAACATAACCGTCGAGTAGGAATAGTTAACTATCCATCTTCCGGCTCTGCGAGCTGATCGGGGACTTCATAGTTAAACAGATCGATAAAACACAATACAAGTGACACGATTGGGTGGGAGACCGATGTGGGGCGGAAGTCTTTTGAAAACCATTGTTCAGTCGCTAGTTATGTAAAGGTGTCTACGGAGCAACTTTTACTTACCGAGCGACTGGACAATGGTTTTCGAAAAAGATCCACCCTGAATCGATCTCTCACCCAATCGTGTCACTTGTTTTCAGTTTTATCGATATGTTTAACAATGAAGTCCCCGATCAGCTCCCAGGTCGTGGATATCGAGTCAATGCCCAATGGTATCCAATATGACCAGTGGCTTACGCTACAGTGACTGGATAAACCACAGTGCGGCCATTTGCCCTCCACCCCTCAATAGTGCACCCACTTTAGCATGGGCAGCATGGGGAGTAGGATTGTTCCTGGGTTTCGGAATGAAATTTTCTCTACCCCCCGTCTGAAAATAGTCATTAATGCTACGTATAAACCATCTTTAGGGCGGGGGGTTGCGATATTTTTTACTAGTGACTCAGGAAAGCACTTCCTCCCTATGGCGCCCGTGTTAAGTTGGGTGCGCATCCGCGGGGGGTCAGTTACGGGGAATCGTTGATTTCTCTTGATTTTGCGAACCAATATGTTTCAAATTTGACAGAAGAACTTCTGTCGTGTCTAACTTGCCTACGAGGACCCTATAAAACTGTTAAAATATTTCTAAATGCTCAAATTCGCGATGTAAGGAATCCGACCAATCAGAAAGACGACCAAAATGACCGCACTGTGGTTTATCCAGTCACTGTAGCTTACGCAGGATTCTTGTTGGTAGGGGCTTGCCCATGAGCGTTAAATTTGAGTGAAAATTATTCTCTTCTGCCCCTTCGCCCCCCCTCCCCATCCCCGCGTCCGGCTCTGAATATGACAGTAGGTATTTTTGATGCGCGTGTACAAGTAGAACAGTTTTATTTTGATGTGTATTTCTTCTGTGTCAGATAATTTTGACGACAAATGTCATTATTTCAATCTGTTTTGCCATGGATTGATGGAAACATTGATTAAATACAAAATAAGCGCAATGGGGGAGACGAAACTCCGATGCAGCCCCTGCGAGTGCGCAAAATTGTTGGCCTCTTCTCGTTCACTTATTTTATCACTGTCTCAACCTTACAGATAAAAAATGAGGTACAAACGTTTCTGGGCAGCTTGAAATATCCGGTAATATTTGTGGCAGAGAAGTGCGGCTTGCGCCATTCTTAAAAATTAATAAAAAAAATCCGTTAGGGGTGTTTGGAGACTCCCAGCCCCTCAAACGAGGTGATTACGGGGCTAACTCAAAATTTTCTTGCTGCAACTTCTATCTTGTGGATACATTGTTGGATAGAACGCAAAAGTCTACGAGGCATTTTAGCGCAAACTGCAGGTCGATAACATTTTTCGTGTTTGAGATATCTACGGCCAAAATAATGTAAATTTTTCGAACAATTGCCAAAATTCTTATTTTCCCATTAAAAGCTTCTAATTAAAAAAAAAACTATGCGTCCTAAAAGTTCCTGCGAAACACGCACTTTCAGGAGAGTCCCCAACACAAATATTGGTCTGATAGTTGATTTCACTTATAGCCCCGTGGACGTAGAAAGTGATCTACTTTGCCCCATAGGATGGTCCACTATCCACTTTCCCCTTTTCGGGGCTAAGTGGACCAACATTTTTGATTTTAAAAATCAAAGGTGTAATCGAAAATCTACCTAAAATCTAGGATTTTTTCCCTCTTTCCCTCCCCGTGCAAAAAGTTTGTTCCGTACTTTTTTTCACGTGAGAATGGTTTCATATTTTCGACATTCAAAACAGAAATTCCTTAAAAATAATTACTATAATAAAAATAGGTAGGTACATCATATTATTGGTTGCTCTTTGTAAAGCCCTATTTTCACTTATCTTACTTTATGCTTTTCCTTTTTTAGCTAGGTACTTTCGGTTTTCTTGTATTTCTTGCCGCCGCCTTATATGCAAATATCTGGAGTTCTGTCATCTATGGATAGACGTGCAATTTTTAAAAGAGAAACAAATCAGCATACAATTTTCTATAAATTCTTTGGCCGTTTTTTTGTTGTTAGATGTTGAATTTGACATTTTCCACCATTTTTGGAAGTTATAAAATGGCTAGAAAAATGTTTCTTTTAAAAGGTATTAAAGAAAAAATACTTCTACTTAACAATTTTTTTTTTTAAAAAAAAGTAGGTCAATTTGAAGAGTATTTCTTAACTTTGAATTTAAGCAAGAGAACAACTTATTTGACCCAGAACCTGATATATTTGCTCAAGAATGGAACTCTTTTCTTTCCGGCGCCTTTTTTTAACTCGCAAATCCGGCATATTATGGGCTGCGGTGCAACACAGCAAACCGCGCAACAAAAGCATGAGAATCTAAGTTTTCATAGTGCATAAACCGCTAACTGCATAGACCAAAGTACTTATAAAGTACTCACAAAATCGAATTTCACAGGAAAAATAAAAATACTGTCTGTTTAAAAGCCAAATAGGTTTTTAAGAAATTCAAAAATGTTGCTGTCCATCTTTTCGGTGGTTTTGTAAAGTAATGCAGCTTGTCTCGGTTCGTCAGAAGAAAGATTTTCCGTAAAAAAATAAAAATCAAAAAAATCAAAATAAAAAAATAAAACAAAAACAAAAAACGAAATTTTTCAATTTCTTGGGTAATACTTCTGTTCCAGCATTTAACGGTTCGTATGTGCTTGCAGTCAAATTTTTGATCATGCATTCTATTGGGCCAAGTAAACAAAAAATGTCTCGGTACAGCACCCCCTTAGAGTCGTCGAAGCAAAAGTTTGCAAAAGACCAAATGAATGTAAGAAATAAAATAAAATAAAAACAAAACCAAAAATTAAAATTTGTCAACTTTTTCGGCTACTTCTGTTTTAGCATTTAACGGTTCATTTTGCAGGCAAATTTTAGATTAAAACGCTCTACAGGGAAGTAAACAAACAACAAAAAAAAGTCTCGGTACAACAACCCCTAATTCTTAGAGTCGTCAAATCAAAAGTTCGCGTAAGACCAAATGAATATAAGAACTTGATTTTTTGGAATAAAAGCACATGTTTGGAGATAAAAATACTAAATAGGTATAATGTTTAAAATAAACAGGGTGTAAAAATGATGACTGACCTAGGCTGGCGAAAAGAAGAGGGAAAGTTAAAAATAACACAAGCACGTGAGCGAGATGCGTGCGAAACGTCGGCATTATCGGTATCGCTATCGCGGTGGCAACGACCGTCTTCTCATTGCGAACGCCCGAGAAAAACTAAACGGGAACCGGGATGAGAGGAAGCGATGAGAGGCATGAGGAATGGGAGAGAGAGAGAGAGAGAGAGAGAGGGAGAGAGAGAGAGAGAGGGAGAGAGAGAAAGAGAATATTCTGCGAGATGGAGAAGCATATGAGTTAGAGAGAGAGGGAAACGGATGGATGGACGGAAGGTGAGGGGGTCTCAACTCCCTATACATACGACACATACGGAGGACACGACACTACCGACACTCAAACTACGGTCCCGCGCCTTGCAACCCCGCAACCCGCTCATCCTCCACCCCCTCCTCCGTTCTCATCCCGATAGAGTTCCTTCGATTGTAGCTTCGGCTTCGGGCTTCGGCATATCTTGGCGCTCGCCTTCCTATATCACTACACCACTACACTACTACTGCTGCGCTTGGTAAGCAGCGAGCTATAGCTCGCAATGGTGCCAAATGGGGCTCTTGCATACTTTTGCAGAGAGCAGATGATTAGTCCAATCTTATGTAAAAACCAGCGAAAATCACGGAAACCCAATGAGCTATAACTTTAGAGTGGCACATCAAGGAACGTTCCGCTGGTTCATTGTTGTCACCTAGGGCGCCGCCATCTTGCCGTAAAAATCGATTTTGAGGTTAAGTTTTGTAGGTTGTTTCCGGTCGTTGCGTAAACAAACTCGGGCATCGCCGGAAACGGCCTACAAAATTTAACCTCAAACCGTGGAAACTGCCGTCCAAATTCCCGCCAAATTCCGAACGACCTACAAAATTTAACCTCAAACCTTAGAATCTGCCGTCCAAATTTCGCCTTTTCCCGAGATTCCTTCTACCCTGTGTGGCACAAGGTGGACCAGCCCGCTGCCACTCTAAAGTTATAGCTCATTGCGGAAACCGCACTGAGGTAGTCTAACATTCAGTAATAAACTCACATAACTGCTATACATTGGCGGATACAGGGAGGGTAAAGGGGACGATCGCCCCCCCCCCCTGTTCGACCAAAAATGGGGGAAAGAGGTGGACTGGAGGTGAAAGAAGGGGAAAAGAGGAGAGTAAAACGGAAAAAGGGGTCACCGGGGGGTGAAAATCCCAAGTTCGCCCCCCCCCGTTCGCGAGGGCTGCATCCGCCAATGCTGCTATAACGGCAAGTTCGTAATGGCGATTCAACGCAGGTATCATGGGAGATTCCCCGTCTATTACGCCACTTTCGCTATATACGGAAACACGGAGATACGTCTCAAAATAGATGGGAATCTCCCATGATACTTGCGTTTCTTCGCCATTGAGCCCGATTTTGAGAGTGAATTTCGTGAGTTGTAAGCGAGTACTCATCGTAATTTTTACAGGTTTTTTGCAAGAAATTGACTCTTCAATGCCATGTAGCAAAAGTTTGCAAGAGCCCCATTGTAGAAATGCTTTTCTCTTGAGAATAATATACCTAATTAACCGAGGCAGGGATCACTAAACAGAGCTCACAACATCCCATCTTACGGTGAGCATATTTTATTAAGTGTGCCTGTGTGCGACGCCGACGCTGCAAACAAGTCAAAATTCAAATGCAGTTTGCAAACAACGCTTATGGTCGTAATAAGCTCCTTCATTTTTGCTGGTATGCAAAACTACTACTACACTACTTACTACGCAAATAGTTAAGGAGGACCGACTATAGAGCTTTCCTCTCGTGAATGAGAAGATGAAATAAGGCTAACACAACATACGACATCCCTTTTATACTGTGAACATATTTTATTAAGTGTGTGACGAGTCTAAATTCAAAGGAAAGCTATGGTCGTAATAAGCTCCTTCAGTTTCGCGGGTATGCAAAACTACTTCCCTCCTTTGCGGATAGATCAGGTGGTTCATACCTCACTGCAGAGAGTTTCAAGTCCGAAATATTGCGCCACCGGTCTCTTTTATATATTTTGACTTTGATGACTTAATGATTTTATAGCTAAGTAAATCCAACAGTGGCGGATCCAGCCGTCATGTGCCACATGTTACCTTTAAGTGAAAAAATAAGGTGTTTTTCGCCAAACCAAATTTTTGAACCTTCAATTGCAGAATTGGCGCGATTCCATGGTTTGAGCCAATTAAGCCCGAAATTTTGATTTAGCGAAAAACACCTGCTTTTTTCACTTAAAGGTAACATAAGGCACATTAATCAAAAGGATCTGTTCGTTTAAAAGCTGTAATTATTTTTGAGAAGTTGTGAACAGGGTGGTCGCAAGGGTCGATCGATTCAAAAAATTCCAAAAAGCCCCTATGACTACAAAAAATGGAGGGTTTTTGGAAAAAATTTATAAGAGCAAAAATGTTGCCAATCGCCTCTAATTTACAAATATGAACTTTTTTGATATCTTTATTGAAGACTTCTTCGAGAAAACTTGAAACATGTGTTTGAACTCCTCCCCCCCCCCCAAAACCCTCAAGGGGCTATTGAAAATAGCAGGAAGATTGAAAATACCAAAAATGGAAAATTAGGGGTCAATTCCCCATCTGACTTTCGTGTTTCAAATCATTTGGTTCAGTAGTTTTCGAGGAAACTGCCCTATCCGGGTGGTCTGGTACACCCTGTATAGTGTATAACCCTATATGAGCAGAACGGGCACTCGAAGATCTAGGCAATGACGAGAGTGTTTTTCGATATTCTTATTCAAGAAGGAATCGGTAATTTATAATTTCTCGTCATCAAAGAAAAAAGTGAGCGGCCAATAATTGTAATTGCTGATCGCTTTCCATCCCAACATTCTATACTCACAAATCAGATCATCCACAAATAGTTGATAGATGGATACAACAAAGCCCTTTCCTATGAGACAATTGCTATCTTGCAGCTCACAATCAGATGTATTGAGCCACCTCACGATCGCGCAGAACCAAGACGGCTCAAATTTTGAAACGCCTTCATAATTCTTGAAGTAGGCAAAAACAGTGCAGCCGCGTATGAATAGTTAACTACCTACCCATACCCGCGGGGCAACGGTTGACATTTACGGGGTTCGCAATGGTTACTGCGCATCTCCACAGAGTGCAAGAAAATTTCACTGATCTTACTTTTCGAAAAACTAGAAGAATTAGCTTAGTTTTGGCGAAGATTTGTTGAATTTGGATGGAATCAGAGAGGGAATTGACACAGAAGCAGCGTTCAACTAACCAATTAAATCGAAAACGAATCCAGTCAGCCTGACTTATAGATAGGCCTGTGAGATGTTCGATGAATCGATCGAAGTTTCGATATGTTCCTGCTATCGAATGGATTCGATGCTAATGTTGATGTCAATAGACGCATCGAAACTCGTTATTTATCGACTCGACTAACAACTGACCTAAATGTCATTTTTTCCTCTTAAACCACCTCAAAAGCATAAAAAAGTATCATGATTACCACTGATTTCTCGGTTTTGACTTGTTAAAATTTGTTTCGATGCAGAAAACTGGATATCACGCCACTTAAATCCATCAGTTCTATCTCGTACATTCATAGGCGGGACTAGGATTTTTTTCTAGGGGGCGGGGGGGGGGGGGGACTGAGCAGACAAAAAACTAACGACCTTTCTTTCTTTTTTTGCTTCTCATGCGTGTTTGAGCCCGGAGAACTCGGACCATCAAGATCCTAAGATGCCCATTTGTCCCTTACAAGCCAGGCAAATTTTGGGCAACAACACAGTTTTTGCTCCTTGAATTTAATCTGCATGAGAGTCGAAATGTTGAGATCTGCTAAATCACATGGCCAAATGGCTGAACGTTTTTTGTTTCCAAAATTTTCCGGGAGAAAGGGGGGGTAGTAGACTTCTGGGGGGGCTATATCCCCCCCCCATTTCCGCCAATTTGTAGATGTGACCAGGGGTGAGCTCGAGGGGACAGGGGCTAGATAGACGGGACAAAAGATTAAAGCGCTATCAGCGCTTGGACTTGGGGTGCCGCAGTCCTAAGTATGCTAAGGCCTTCACCCGGCTAAAGCCATAACACCCATAACTGACGTAAACTTTTCGATTTATTGAACATGTGACGAGCACGCCAAGCTGCCAACTTCCCGACGAAAAGTATCGAAGAGGGGGCAGTTATAGGTACGTACCTACTTTACCTTGATATACGATTGAAATATTTGGCCGAGTAGTGACACGTGGAATTTTTGGATTCATCATGAGAATATCTCACAGGTGACGAATGTATATGACCGCTCATCGCACGCAAGAGACAGGATATTTGAGTAAGAGGTAGGCATATCAATTAGCCTGCGTACAAACAATACACAGCGGGTGATGAGTGTGAAAAGTGTCTGTCCACCGCGCCGGCCGCGCACGTGCGTCGAATTTAGTTTTTTTTACGGCCAGCTCAAAGATTACAGCTCTGTAGGTATGACCTGCGGTATCAAAATCACAGCTTTCGTATTCAGCGGCGCTATCTTAGAGGGGCCGTGGCCTTTTTGCCTCTTCAATATTTGGGATGGGGGGGGGGAGAGGAAACATCGTTTTGCCCCCCTCCTCCCAAATTTGATGAAAAAGAGGAAAAAAGAAAGAGGGAGAGGGAGATAGGTATAGAAAAGAAAAGGGGGAAACATTTGGAGCTAAAGCGGCCTTTTTAAATTTCCAAGTGACACATTATATGTATAACCTTTATCCCAGGGGTGTTTTCTGACTGGGCCTGTGCGGCTACCGCCGCTTATGATGAGGCAGAAATATCAGCTTCATCTAGTTGAAAGTCTAAAATGAAAAATTCCCTTAATGTCTGAGAAATGAAGAAAATATACGTAAAATCCATGATTAATTTTCGAAAATTTGATGACATCTTAGACGATAAAATTGCTTAAAATATTATCTGAGAGAACCTGAATTTTCACATTTTCCCGCGGGAGCTGGCCCGTACGGCGTACAGGTCTCTAGAGCTCGTTTCAGAAGTGTATAGGCGCACCTAGACCACAATCTTTGGCGACTTTTCAATTTTCATTTCTTCAAAACTAAACAAAACTTGTCTTCGATTTTGAACTTTTAATTTTAAAGGGTTCCTCAGTGAAAAGCCAACGATCAAATTCATTTTCATTATGAAACAAGAGAAATAATGCTGAAAAATTCCAAAGATTATCGGTCTGGGTGCGCCTACACTTCTGGAATCACCTCTAGACGTAGTTACTTATACATACGATTCTGGTCATTGTGGTCATGCCATACCAGAGAGATAGATATCAATAGCGCACCTAGGCACATCAAACAAAATAGTCCAGGCAATTGGTATCATAAAACAGCAAATGGCGGAACAAATTCCCATCAAAAGTTTTTTGAGCTTAATCGCTTCGTCTTGGTGTTAGTAATGACCATCTAAAAGTCCCCATGCATAGGCGCTGCGCTTAACTCAGGGAAGGGGGGAAAGGGCCCCGAAATCGATTTTTTTTTTTTCGATAAATATATAGAAAACGATTCAAGATATCGAAAAAATTGATGCATGTTTTTTAGTCCTGAGGTAATTTCCAACGAGATAGGTTAGTGTTTTGACGCTCTGACGACGTCTAAGCTCTCAAAAACACGACGGCGATTTTCGGGAAAATTGACACCATGTGGCAACGCTTATTTAACGCAATGTTCTTTTTATACTCTGTTCAAGATAAGAAGGCGGGTGAGAATTCAGATAGTAATGCACTATTTAGCAACAGTGTGGCTATGCTGGCTACTCCAACCCTTTGCGGTGTCCGTTGTTCTCCCGATCTCTCTCTTGGCACGGAGGATTTCCAAGAACCGACAGACTCCACAATTTACACACGTCCAGTAAAAATTGCGAACGGTCAAACATACGAAAAAACGGACGAAATTTTCGCCCTAAAGGGCCAAAACTCGGCAAAAATAGTCGACTTCGAATATTGATGACACTCAGAAATTCGTATTTTTCAGTCCGAATTTAATTCAGAATATTTCGTCTAATGTCGAATATATGAGAGTCATCAATATTCAAAGTCGACTATTTTTGCCGAGTTTTAGCCCTTCAGGGCGAAAATTTCGTCCGTTTTTTCGTATTTTTGACCGTTCGCAATTTTTACCGGACGTGTGTAAATTGTTGAGTCCGTCGGTTCTCGGAAATCCTCCATGCCAAGAGAGAAGTCGGAAGAACAACGGCCACTGCGAGGGGTTGGAGTAGCCGCTATAGCCGCACTGTTGCTAAATAGTGCATTACTACCTGAATTCTCACCCGCCTTCTTATCTTGAACAGAGTATAATGATTTCGATCGCCTTACCGTAGCATCTAGTGTGCTCAGATTTATAAGAAATTTGGTAGCCGGGGGTTTTTCAGGTCGTGGATTTTGTTTTTTCGGTCCAAATTATTTTAACACGTGATTCAGACAAGCTTTTTGAGCTTTTATCACAAAATACAGCTTCGGACAATTTGGACCCAAGAAACGCAATCAGCCACCTAAAAAATCACCGGCTACCAAATTTCATAAAAATCTGAGCACACTAGATGCTACGGTAAGACGATCGAAATCATTAAAAATAACATTGCGTTAAATGAGCGTTGCCACGCGGCATCAATTTTCCCGAAAATCGCCGTAAACTTAAATCGTGTTTTTGACAGCTTAGACGCCGTCAGGTGTGTAAAAACACTAACCATTCTCGTTGGAAATTACCTCAGGTACAATGACCATGCATCAATTATTTCGATATCAATTGCAAACTGCATCGAAAAAAATCGATTTTGGGGACCTTTCCCCCCTCTCCTGAGTTTAGCACGGCACCTATGCATGGGGACTTTCAGGTGGTCATTACCGACACCAAGACGAAGCGATTAAGCCCAAAAAACCTTTGATGGGAATTTGTTCCGCCATTATGCACATAGTGCCTGGACTAAAATGACAAGTGAGTAATCAGTTGGTAGTGGCAGTAGCTAGACATTTTTTGAGGTGGGAAGGGTGGTCCGGAAGTAGTCAAAGGGGATTAAAGGTTCAAAATTTGTTAAAATTCTCTAAAAAAACGCGAGAAATTATCTGCAATGGGGAAAATTACAATGTACGGGAGGGGGGGGGGGGGTCCAGAGCCCAAGAAATGGACCCCCCCCCCCCCCCCTATTACACACACAGCTACGTTACTGAGAGTTCTAGAGATAGGATGAGAGCCAGGAACGAGCCATGTCAATCGTCAGGTCAGACATCATTAGAAAACCACATATCCAGTCTGACCTAGCCTAAGCAAAGGGATAAAATCAATATGCGTGGTTGTTCACAATCGTTTACAGCTCAAAAAATCCATACCAAAACTACGGAGGTACTGACGAACGATCTGATGTTTAACACAATTATCATTGCTTCATTCCAAATTATCCGTGTAAAAGGACTGACAATGAGTTAATAGAAGCAGCAGCTGGTGGCGCAAAATCAATCGGAGAAAAATCTTTGAAGTTAGAGATTTACAGACAGCAACATAAACGCCTTCATTTTGAGTCGCCGCAACACTATGTGTTCAGGGTGAGGAGCGCGTATAAGCTGCTGAGCCGTACTACATGCACAGCATCACGTTTCGAGTTCAGCTCTTCCTGAAGTGCCCAACCCCTAGCTATCATAAAGTCTCCCCCCCCCTCATTGAAGTGGACTTTCCCCCTTCCAAACAGTATGGAGAGGATGGGAATCCTGGGGCCCTTCTGCAATTCCACCCACAATTTTGTTGTTGTTGATAATTTGACCTTTAAGAATTTACCTTTTAAGAAATATAGATAAATAAAAGTATCCTAATTTAAAATTAGAAATTTCTGAGGGAAATGAGAAACAAAACAAGAATGAAAAGAATGAGGCGACAGGTTTTTTTTCTATCAAAATATTTCCAAGATGTTCATAAATAGAATTTGTATATTTTCTTTTCCACTAACTGCTCAATATTAGCTTTTCATTACAGTGGTACCAACAACTCAATTTTTGTTTTATTTGTGAACATGTTACTAATACTCGGAAAGTGATCTGTCAGTCTAGGAGTACATCTCATTTTGGACGCATATTGCATTAGCCAAGTCGATCATGAATGCATAAGCTAAGTTGTTCTTGAAATATTTTTATATTTTCCAACTATTCAGTCTGTAGACTAGACACCCTCACGGATATTTAAGCCAAGTCAATTTGTACTCTTTATGGTAAGAACTTCCTTCAAACAAAATTCATCAAAACTAAGGTAAATACCTACAGTGTGGATACCGCTTGTGTTTTTAAAGGTGCTCCTTGTGTATTTTTCAGTTTATATTCCCCAAAGAAATTTAATAACCATGAAAAATCCGCGATCAAAACTTTTAGAGTGAGAGGAGGTTGTCATTATGGGAGTCAGAATTTTCCACTCTAGACCCCACGCCACTAACAATCCATGCCAGTTATTTCAGCTGGTTTGTAAATCAATAAATTATCATTGAATGAAAATCCAGACGAGCTCAGCTCAGGCAAGGGATTGCACACAAATTGGGCCATGTGAGATCCCACTGCATAGCAGCAGTATTAGCTATTGTTGCCCTGGAAGGGGTTAATCCTTTGTACTCTACCAATTTTTAAGTGCCTTTTAACGTTTTTGAGGAAAGGTTTGCTTTCAACATTTGCGTTTCCCTGCAGAGCAAGTCTACTTCACCACTTCCCTGTATCGGCCAGTATTCAACAAATGAGAGAAGACGAAGGAATTGGTAAAATTCAATTTATTTTTCAAATCATTCAATTATTACTTTACAATTTAGCATATTTAAAACTTACACAAAAAACTAGTCTATCAAACTACAAATTTTGGATCAACATAAAAAGTGTGAGGATTCGAAGGAACTAATAGAAATTGTTTCAAATGAGTTGATGACAGGTGTCAGGTGACTGGCACAAAAACATTTTTGATAATGTAGTGAAGACATCAGTTTTGATGAGCAGAGGTCGCTAACCTCTTCACAGCGAATAAATGTTGTAAACTGTCATTTACCAACTCATTTGTAACCACCTCTAACCAGTGAATCTTATCAATTAGATAAAGCACTTAATTAAGAAATAATAATAATAAGATCACAGCCTGTGGAGTAAATTAGAGAAAAGAAAAGAAGATTTCAATAAAAAAAAAAAACAGAAGATTCATAAGAACCAGTGATGGAATCAAATCCGAGATACAGCCAAATCTTGATGAAGATTTGGATTTGGTAACAATAAACATTTTTGAACGGCTCTATGTAGAAGCGAACCAAACAGACAAAAAAAAGGGATTTTACCAACATTTTTACCAAAACTAAGCACAAGTATTCGATTTTAGTAATTTACACACAGCTAGACAGTTAGAATATTACAAAGATACTCGAGTGAAAAAAAGCGAGGAACCCCTTTTGGGGGTTTCAGAACCCAAAATTACCACAGACTTTGACCAATTCAAAGTCGCACTTTCTTAGGGTCTCTAACTTTTTCTTTTAAATGCATCTTTTTTTTTTGTGTGTTTATCTTGATATCCTATTTTTGACTTTTCCTGAGGGGTTACATGGATAGAAAAAAATAATAAATGAAACAGAACAAAAAATTACTTCTGCAGCAAGTTGTTTCAAAGGCTATGTCTACTAAAAATTCTACTTCCTGAAAAAAATCTTGCGATGTATTCAAATTTGGATGCATATACATATTACTGATTTCATCAAACACATGAGGTTTCCTCTCATAAACTGTTAAGGGGTGCGTTGGCAAGACCCAAGTCTTGGTCCAGTAACTTGAGGTTTAGTACCAAGTTAAAGCATGTTCAGTCTGTCTACTTTACACAAAGTATTTTTTAAATGATCTAATCATGATGGACCACCTCGTGAAATGAGATGTTAAAATCTTGGATTCAAATTCAAAAGAATTTTGGATTTGATCTATCACTTGGGAGAAACTTGCAGAAGAAAAAAGGACTTTAATCAAAATGCTATTAGCACTCCATAAGTCTTTAAAAGTCCGTAAGAGTTTAACGAGAAGGCTCTGATAAATAATTCAAGCAGGAGAAGGTTGATGTCCTATTTTCTGGTTGAAGGAGACTCATTCCAGTAAAAAAGTAAAAACCAAGTCCTTCTCAAAAAAATGTTCACAATTCACAATTTGTTTGCAAAATTTTGCTACAAGAGTTTGCTGAATAGAGGGGAAAATATGCCATATTTACTTTCATAAATAATGTATACCTTAATCCCAATAACTTAGGTAAAAAAAAGGGGGTGCCCACTGTGCAGCTTACGTGAAAAGAGAAGACTCGAAGCTTGCTGTATTCTTTATATCACATCACCCTACATCACATGGTAAGCTTAATGATTATATCCCTGAGGAATCATTAAGAAAATATCAGCTTTACAGTGGTGCATGGCAAGTACTCAAAAATTTCTTGAAACTTAAATCAGTAAAACACTGAGAAAGAACGATCAACTCAAAGCAGAAAAATGTCAAGTTTTTGATTTTAAAACTTTATTTGGAAATGTGCATGGTTAACCGCGAAACATACTGGCAATGACAAAAAAAAAAAGGTTGTTGCTTCCAGAAATTTTGGCTTTGACAAGCTACCCAAGATTTAACGACAGTTCATGCAAAACTCTGATGGTCTGATGGCCACAAAGATTATTATTAACTTACTGACATAATAATTAAATTTTTAAGATCACCAGATAACCTCATTTGTTCTATTACATACAGCATACAGCGTTGCCTGGCAGTAATTTGGTTGTGACACATTTCGCCATTTATTGGAAAAAACCCAAGAATTTTCGATTCAATCTTTCTGACAAACAAAATTTCAGTGCAATTTGTATTTTTCGTTCTGCCTATTTTCAGACTAGTCAATGTAAGCAAACAGATGCACAGACAATCAGACAAGACTCACAGTGCCATCTATGGGGAAAAAGCAAAATCCCATGAATTTGCAACTCACATCAATCAATCTGCTGCGGAATGGCTGTGTGATGTGAACTTTCCATTTCGTCTATTCTAGGACAAGTCAGACTAGTCAAGGTAAGCAACCTGGTGAAGAGACATGATTCATGAGAGAATACTCTGTAACAGGAAGGAGGGTACCTTCAATTCAACGACTTATTGATTGATGATTTGATTTATCATTCCTAACTCTGTTCGCATCTTTTTGCGTTACAAAAATTTTTGAATACTTGAGAGGCACTTGACGAGGATGCTGCGGTTTCATTACGATCAATTTCATTTTTGTTTCATCCACTGATACTGGAGTGCTAACTGTGTCTGCTGAAGCTGAATCGTCCGTAGCAAATTCAATTGGCAAGTCTAAAATTTTGTCCGGAGTCAAATCTTCTAATGCTGTATTTTCGGCCGGATTGACGTTCTGAGGGGTTGCAATTACTTCACTAGTCAAATCATGGTTTCGAGCCACTGAAAGAAAAAAAATTAGCAGGGAAAATGAGATAGTCTATGAGTCAAAATATTGAATTACCGGTCAATGGTAACATTAATCCTTAAAAAGGAGCAGAGAAGCATACAGCTGACTGGCATCCGAACCCTTTCATACACACATTTTGGGATTAGAGATTTTTTTAGATTTGATTAAACCTTTCAAAAGAGGACACTTTTCTAAGAACTTTGATGGGTCACACAACTTTTTGAAAAATATCCATTTAAATTCCGTTGAATTCCATGTTACCCAAAATGGTGCATACGTGTACGACTTCCCGTGAAAGGGTTAAGTTGGGATGAAAAGGTAAAATTTAAAAGTTGCCTCTCCAAAAAATGACATCAAACATATTTGCCTACTCAAAATGACCTAACACCACGTAAAAATACATAATGAATGGTTATTCCCTCCGTTGCCTTTCCCTCAATGTATTGATGCACTGAACATACAAAGAAATCAAAACAAAGCTACAGTGCCGCAAATAACAAAAACAGGGTGTCTAGCAACTGTTAACTTTCTAATTCCCTGAATATCGATAATACTTCTAGAAGTTTCCATGATGTTAAAAAATCATCTCCTAGTAAAAATTTACACAAAAGGAGGAGTGTCAATAAGGCCGGTTTTTGGCCCCAAAAATGGTCAATATTTAAGATGGTCTAAAAGTTCCTGTAAAATGGCTCTACTTACTCTTAAAGGTTTATATTTTTAGGTTTGGGTGGTGTTTTTGGGTTATTCGAACTATAGAGGCGTATTTTACCACCTCACAGTGGGTCGGTTTTGTATTTTTCACGGAAAATGCCCGATTTTGCATTAAATTATTGAATATTCAGATGTGAGCCGGACATACTTCGATTTTCTCCTTTAGATATGTTATTATACCACTAAAAATGAATAACATACTGCAATATAGTCACCGAACTATGTCCGGCTCATACTTAAATATCAACTTTTTTGATTTAGTGAAAATGGAAAACTTGAACGAATTCGATTAATATCAATATAGTAGCTTATATTGCAACCTGGCCACCTGTCAAGCCATGAAATACGTTTTGCAGGTTGCAAAGATGCAGGTTTGTATTATTGTACGTAAATTTTTAGAATTCGTTCAAGTTTTCCATTTTTACGAAATCAGAAAAGTTGATATTTAAGTACCGAGCCGGACGTAGTTCGGTGACTATAACATTTCTAAAGGAGAAAACCGAATTATGTCCGGCTCACATGTAAATATTCAATAATTAAGCGCAAAATCGGGCATTTTCCGTGAAAAATACAAAACCGACCCACTTTGAGGTGGTAAAATACGCCTCTAAAGTTTGAATAACCCAAAAACACCACCCAAACCTAAAAATATAAGCCTTTAAGAGTAAGTAGAGCCATTTTACACGAACTTTTAGACCATCTTAAATATTGACCATTTTTGGGGCCGAAAACCGGCCTTATTGACCAAAGATATTATATACTATATAGATACTGAATGAGGTCCTACTTAAGGCAGGGAAAATGGACCTGCTAGGGGGTACAGAAAAGGGAAGATGCGCCGGCCACGTAGGCTGCGTGTTTTGCGCATAGGCAAACTTTCCTATTACGAGCTTACGAGGACGTCCAAGTTTCGTGACCGTTGCTGAAAAAAAAGCTGTAATTTCTTGGTTTCACACTTACATATCGCGCAGCTGCAGCCACAGACCACATTTCAAAACTTGAAAGTTGAAATTCGACGCATTATGAATAATTTAATGATGTTTGAAATCTGTGTGTTAGGTTATGTTCTCTTGTTTACATTGAGTTCCCATACGAAATACACGGACTTTTCAAACTGTAATAAATTGATAAATTTTGCCACGAATTTAACTTTAAACTTATGGAAATCGATTATTACATCAGTAAGGAGCCATAAAAATTTTTAAAGCGCCATTCGACAATTTTTCTTTTAATATTTCACGGAACTCGAAACACCTCAATGCTTTGCCTATGAGAATGTTTGCCTATGCGCAAAACACGTTGCATACTTACAGGATCTGGGACCATTTTATTCCCTGGCACTCGGTATCTATATAGTATATAATATCTTTGTTATTGACACTCCTCCTTTAACACACAAACTTCATCAAAATGGACATTTCGGAGAGTTAATCCCCTGATAAGGTTCAGGAGTTTTAAATTCAAATTTACTGATAAAACTAGCTTTCATCTGTATTCTCTGACAATCCCAAGTTTTCTCTCATGCTTTACACCCTGATAAATAACGTTGTTGGTAGTATACACAAAACATAACCAGCGCTGGGCCACATGAAGCAAGAAAGCTAATTTGACCTTGAAAAAGTTAAAATTTAAAATAAAACAAAATGAAAAAAAAAAAAAAAAAAAGGTTCCAGCAGGCCTACCATTTACTTCTTTTTTAAGCCAATCGTTAAAATTGATATAGATGGGTGGATAAGTCCTACTATAATTTTATGAGAGATCATAAACTTCCCATGATGCTTTTGATTGATAACACTAAACAGGGTTCTGGACTAACTTCAAGTAACACATAGTAGATTCATTTCTGATTTAACAAGGTAATTGATCAATCTAAATTTGCAACTAATGAGTAATGGTTGACTTACAAAAAAATATAATGAAGGGCCATTAAAGTAAATGGTTAATCAGAGCCGATAAGTTTCAATTAGTCCAATGAAACGCACGAAAATGCAAAATAAAACGCAAAATAAAACGCAAGATTGATGAAAATGATTACCTCGAGAAGATAACATGAGACGAGCAGGCCCATTTTTATTGGGTATAAAGGATGCTAAAGATGTTAATCGTCCTGGTTTTAAAACTATGGAAAGACGGAGATAAAAAAATTAATAGGCAAATTTGTAAACAACAACGCAATAACAGTAAAACAAAACCCTGGCCTAAATCATGTAGTCAGAAAAATGTTTCTGGCATTAACTAGTTCAGACTATCAACGAGGGTGGATATGAGGTGTTGAAAGATGCAATTTTTTTTAATTAAATTAATTAAATTACTTTTTTTTTTTTTTGCAAGGTAAGTAATCAAAACTTTTTTGAAACTCTAACCAGTAAGATACTTGAAAAGAAATATTCAAAGCAGAAAAATTTAAATTGTCCAGTTTGAAGTCCCGGCCTTATTTAATTATCTTCTAGATAGATTGGAGAATTGACAGACAAGATGATCATATAAAAAAAAAAAAAAAAATACATAAATACATAATACATAAATTATGTGATAGTAAAATACAAAATGAAAAACAAAAATCCAGAGGTACAGTCATTGGTAGAGGAAAAATTTAGCAGCCTTGTAAAGTAGCAAAATTTTTAAATTTAGCAGCCTTGTAAAGCAGCAAAATTTTTATACCTGTTGTTGGACATTTCAACCCTCATTAAAATACCGGTCTTGACCCCCCTGGTTTTAAAATGCAAGCAAAATAACGCAAAATCAGGCTTTAAAAGAATTTCAAGCAAATTAGCCACATTGCAGAGAAGTAACAATAGAAATCTGCGGAAATTCGTGAAAATCCGCGAAAGCAACGATCCTGCAAAATTTAGCGTGGTAGTAAGTAACAACCACTTTTCTTTCCTTCAGGATTCATCTTCGTTCTCTTCTAGAGCCACTAATTTAAATTTAAAATAACTAATTTTGTTCAATTAACATGCTCATTCTTTTGAAACGTGCTTTAAAATAAAAAAAGATCCAAACATCACCACGAAAACGGTTGTGGTTAATGTTTACCTTGAAAAATGCAAAAAGCACATCAAAGAATAACTTTGAAAAATCAGCCTATAATAATGTAAAAATCAGTAAAAAATAACACTGACATTTTTGAAGCTTTCGTCATTGGTAATACAATGAAACCGCAATTGATATCAATTGGTAAAACCAGGACCACATCAATTAAGGAAGTAACATGCACTGGAAGGAATCCTTTACCTGTTCTATGGGTAACAGATGTTGTTGTCACTATTGAATTTGTGGTGTTATCCGTTGACTGTTTGATAACTCCTGATGGCCTTTGAATATTCAGTAAATTCAATCTGGCTCGAGCGAGTGAATCTGTTAATGAGGTAGGAGACGTAGTCGTTGTTGAATTGGCGCCATGACTTATGTTGCTACTACTGCTGTTATTCTCATTAGTTTCAAGACTGTTCTGCGGCTGCGCACTAGAATTCGATTTGATACCCTGTGACATTTATAAGAGAAAGAAATCAGTACAACTTGCTTCATAGGGGAGAATGGTGAGGGGGGGGGGTGTTGCAGTGTCTTCAGTAGCCTGTTAGTATGATGTCAAGAAAAAAATTGGATCCAAACAAATGTTCTGTCTCACTCTGTATCACATGGTTTCCCGTAGGAAATCGTATCCAAATTTTCAAATGCAAAGTCCCGCAGCTAAACCAACGGTTTTAGCAGATTTTAATGCACCAATAAATTCAACATACCTTAAAATAAGTATGCGCTTCAACAAAATATTTGAAACATATCGCATTAATTTACAATCACAGCTCTACCTAAGGACATCCCATGTTTTGTCCTCATCTCACTCACTGCTTCTTAGGGCCCCTTGGATAGAGATTCATTGGCACCATAACACATGTCATACCTTGAGAAAGTTTCGAAAAAAAGAGTACGTAGAATGACTGACAAGGGGATGGTACGAAGGCAGAACCAACTTTTTCAAACAAATTTTCAGGATCGATGGTTCATAAGATTTTATTGTTGAGGTGTTTTGCCCCTTTTGTGAATGGGCCCTAGGGACCGAGAAAAAGAAGGCGCACATCACCATAATAGTTTCCATTGACCGGACCTTTTCAACAAATCCGGCATTGCCGTGTGGATAAGAACGCCAGTCGGGAATTTTGAGGTTTGGTTTCGAGTCCATACATGACTAAAATATGAATTTCTAAGCCACATTACATACCTGGATATTTTTGGTCGATGATATCAATTTTGCCAAGCGTTTTCAAACAACTTAAAATTCAAGAAAGCTGCTGTGAAATATACTTTGTCAGTTACCATGGATTTCAAATTCTTTGAAAGCTTGAGTTGAAATTGAATCATTCCACCTTAAATTTCCCAGATACAGAATGTCGCGAAATTATTTCAGAAGTTTTTGGAGAAATCATGAGCTTTTCTTGTATAAGCTTTGACAGGTTATTTCCAGAGATGCAAAAGTAACGGAGACACTTTGGACAACTTACCAAATCTGAGTCGATTTCTGACATAGCTTTGATACTTATTTTTTTACCCATTATCACAGCAGAAGCTTGGCGACTACTTTCCAAAAGTTGACTTAATTGTAATGGCGTCATTTTCGGGGACACGATCCGTGACTTCTTGGCTGGAACTAAAAGAGAATTAGGGTAACAAAACGGACAAGAGAGATCAAATTTCTGACAGGCAATGAATGGAGAAGGAATTAGTTTTCTTTGAAGAGTATTCATGATGTGCAGTATGGCTGCGTTCAATCAACACGCATTTCTATTGTTAATTGTTATTCAACTATAATATCATTCTATAAGGCATAGCATCACTTCCATCATCAATCTGGAGAATTGATTTAAAAAAATAGAAGCGTATATTTGACTTTGTAACTCAGTATTAGAACTATCTAAGAATTTCGGCTCATGCTGTTTTGACCACATCTGTAGCGTTCAGTTAGCCATGTTAGCCACTTCGTTTTGCCTTTTACAAAGCAAACTCTCAAGGCAATGGGGCTATTGCACACTTTTGCTATAAGCGATTTAATAGTCGATCATGGCGTAAAAACCTCGAAAAATAACGATGGCGGCACTAAAAACTTCCAAAATCCACTCCTAAACTCAATAAACGCAGTTATTTGCGCGAGCGTAATGGTGGCCGAAGGCACTAACAATGGGAGATTCCCATCTAACAATTCTGAAACTCCATCAAGAAGTGACCAATAAGAGACTACTTTCATTTGACACCGGTGTCACTTGGTGTTGCGGTACCATTCATCGGATGTGGATCATCACTCTGATGACTAATTACTCTGTGAATCATCCTTCTCAGCATAGAAAGAGTGACGAAATTAAGATAGGAATCTCCCATTGTTAGTGCCTTCGGCCACCATTACGCTCGCGCAAATAACTGCGTTTATTGAGTTTAGGAGTAGATTTTGGAAGTTTTTAGTGCCGCCATCGTTATTTTTTGAGGTTTTTACGCCATAATCGACTATTAAATCGCTTATAGCAAAAGTGTGCAATAGCCCCATTGTGCCGAAGAGAGAGAATTTTGGGTTTATTGGTTCTATCGTTACCATGGAAACATTGGGTATTCAACCATTTTACATGCTCCACAAATATTTGCTCAAGCTGTTTTAGCCCCAATTGTCCAGTTTTTCAAAGCCACACACACTACTCTTTTTTGCCAAAGCGCTGCTTCACACACCCTTAGGAGATACTGAAGGCTAACTTTTCTGGGTATTTTGAAATAGCACCCGCTTCGCTTCATTTTTAAAAACCATGTTTCGCACATCCAATTTTTAAAAGAGAATAATGAAATTAATTTTGAATTAGTGGCAATTTGAATTTGTGGTTGTAAGTTCCCAATGGAAAATTCAATGCTGTGTACGTACCTGGAGACGTTTTCTTTGAATCGTTGGTTTCGATTAGCTTGTGTTTCCTTTCGGTTTTGAGAGATCTTCTAAGAACAGGCGAGTCATTGGTAATACTTGCATTACGATTAGGGGGTGGTCGGAAGGGTGGAACAGTATGCGGGGCAACCAAAGTATTGCCAAGAAATTCTCCAATCTCATCCTGCAAACATTGGGATAAATTTTGGTCATATTTCACGAAACACATTTCTTTGAATAATGATTTATAAACAACTGAAATTTAAAGATCTATCAATTAATCAATGGATTGCAACCATCCAAACAGGCAAACTATATGCAGAGAGAAAAAGGACCCTGCATGTTTCCTACGGCAGTTGAGCCACCATAAAGGTATACTTTTTTTGTAGTAATCAAAACTGAAGACCATTCTGAGCAAAAATTCTCACTTGCCACAAAAAAATGTCCATATCAAGGTTAGCGGCTAGGTAATAAAGTTCGAAAGTTAGATCAGAACACTTCGTGAACTCGACTTTGGCCATGCTGTAAACATGTATGAATAGTGAATACTGAATAGTAGAAAAGCGAATGATTGCCACGCCAATATCTACCTGTCACTTTCTACATCTTTCTCTCCACTCCGTCCCAACCAATAGATTGGTCTTTAGTTTTCCATTTCTGCAGAAAAAATACACCTTCACAGTGGTCCAACCGCCTTAAGAAATGTGCAGCTGTTTCGTTGAAAACTGATAATTACAAACAGAATTTTTTGAGGGGGTGTCTGTTTGACAAGTAACACTTTGACTCATTGGGATTGGTTTTGCATCACCATTGATTAAAAATTTATCCTTGAAAAACACCTCCTACATCTTGAAAAGTGAGCAGGTACGGTTGTCAGTTAGTACTGGTAAATTCAAAATCTTCTTTTCATAGGCTCATATGGGAGTTTCCGTTCTGGTGATAGTACTGTAAGGTTTTACCGAGTTATTATTCACATTTTATTGGGAAGTTTTGTAATAGGTAAGTATTTACTAATGTAGTAATGTATTAGTAGCAGTAATAAATAATTACCAAAATACATCGGTCCACCATGCTTTGGGTGATACCCTCAGCAACACACAAATTATCGCTAACACAAAGATGATCATCTGCTCCGCCTACAATTAAAAGACCGGAGGGAGCTCGAAGAATCCATCGTAATTCTTCCATTTCTTCAGGCCTAAAAAAAAAAAAAAATTTAAGATTGTGAGTAATTTTGTTGGCTGCGCTGCATATCAACCGCGCAGTAAGTTCTTTTTATAGATATTTCCACACAACCACCAACAAATTTGCCTCATAAAATTTAATAAGCGCGACACAGGAATTTGCGATAAAATTACTATCTCCTTTTCTCTCATGTTTTTTCAACGCTCTTAAAAAATGATTCTCGCTTTTTTTAAATGTGCTTAATATTATCTTGTCCTTTGTGATGCGCTGAAAAAATAGGGGGTTCAAGTTGGATACTTTAACACAATAATTGTTTAATTGTTGTGTGATTTTTTGCTCTGGCAACGCAGCTGTAAATTACTCTTTTTGAGCGTCAAATGGTGTCTGAAGTGAAAAGGGTCATTCCAGGTAACAAATAGCACACATCAAATTTAAGTTGTTATTTTGGCTTGAAAACTTAGAATCGTGTACTTTACTGCAAAGCTGGCACACTAGCAGCGACCACCAACCTTGGTCATCGCTGTGAAAAAGATTTTAAGTATATGTCGCAGGCAAATCGCAATCGGCTTGCGATTTGCTCAGGCAAAGAGCAAGCCGCTTATTTACTATCAGAAAAAATTCAGATCAAGTATGATGACTTACAAAATAATTGTATCGAGTATCGAGATTTACTTTAGCTCATTTGAAAGCTAACCAGCTGATAAAAATTTTGATTTCATCAGATTTGAAATATACATCAGAGTCAAAATTACAGTTTTAAATGTAATAGGTGCTAAATTTTACTCAGAATGACTATAAAGATTCAGCGTCAAAAAACTCCCGGTAGCGAAATCAGAAAGTGAATTTCTATTTGTTTTTCTCAAGTTCAAGATAGATTTTTAGTCATTTAAAGAGAATGCATCATTATTCTTGCATTATTTCACATTAAAATTGAAGCTCCAATTTGCTTAATTATGTTTGACAGAAACAAAAAAGATAAGTCATTTAAAACTTACGAAGCAGTAGCCGACAACTGGCCAGAGACAAAAAAGACGGGTGATTTGAGATCTAAGATGGTATCATCTGGGGTTCCTCTTTTACCTTCCACAGTGTTTACAGGAAAGCCTAGACACACTGTTGCAGCAACATTTTCAAATAGAGCAACCTATAGAAACAAAAAAAAAACTCTTTGAGACAAAACATTACTGACAGACAAAACATTTGTTGGTCACGAAAGTCCAATGACTTCCATAAAAGGAATAGGTGAGCAGAATTTTAGGGAACTTTCAAAGTATACTTGATCAGAAAATCACAGACGGTGATTAATTTCAATTTAATTATTTTTTTTATTTTTTATTTTCATTTTTGGTACATAGTTAGCCAGAAAAACTGACTGGGTACAGGTCATAGAAAAAACGATACATTTGTTTTCTTATAGCTAGAGATAATTAATTAGACATTATATTTTAATTTGTTAAGGTTTACTTATAGCTTATCAGTTCATCCAGGCTGTAAAAAGCATGGGATAGTAGAAACAGCTCTAATGCATGAAAAAAACTACTCTTTTCTCCGTTTTTAGATGGGTTTTTAAGGATTTAGGCAGAGCATTAAATACTTGGATTGCAGAAGAAGATGCATTGCTTTTTGATGATTCCAATCTGATCTTAGGATTGTTCATAAAAAGATGACGGCTATTATAATTATGAGATGGGCTAAGATCAGATGGACTTATAATGGCATTTTTGACAGTATATTTTAAAAGATCTAGACAGAATAGACAGTATAGTTATGAATGAAAGCAGAGTGTCTGGCAAAGTTAAGATAGATAGATTGATAGATGGATCCAGCTGCAGTCTTCTCGTTTGTGAGTGTCTTTCACCACAAACGACAGACTTCAGTGGGCCTTCACACCCGTTCAAATCATCTGGTCAAGCAGGGATTGTGTCATATCACACTGTTTTCCCCAAATTTTTTGGCTTTTTTCTCAGTAACAACTCTATTTTTGTCTTTACCAACTGCTATGTATCATAATCAGACAAAATCCTTAGAAGCAAACAGCAGACAAACTATACCTGAGTAGCTAAAGCAGCACCGGTATGCAATCCGACCAAAATGATGGGCCTGCCTGGGTAATCAACTCGCAATTCTGCCAGTTTTGACCGAGTAGCAGCTAGCATGTGATCTAAGCAGGACATCATGTTGATAGTTTCATTTAGAGCATCTGTAACAACAAATCAATTGTTCATTCATTCATTAAATTGTTTACTCAAAATTTGAATAATAGCCTGAGTAATAGTGTTTCCGATACAAGTTTTGACAAGAATGGAAGTTTTGCCATAGCCCTAGGGGGAGAATTGAAGATACCAAAGGTACAGTGTTGACTCACAAAAGACTCGATAAGTCAGTTTTCACTGTGTATCAGAAATAAAAGAAACAAGAGACAAAGCAGATGGAGAAAATTTTAAAACAAAATAAACAATAACTAGCTCGTGAGTGGTTTCCTCTCAAAAGAAATTAAATATTGGTTCAAGTATTCTTACTCCGAATATCAACTCTCCATTCAGAATATTCATTGAACTAAAATTGAGTTTTAAAAGATTACAATAGAAATAGAAAAAAAAAAAAAATCTAAGTTAAATTGAATCTCTTTCATCTGAAAGAAATTTTAAACGAGAATGTTAGTTTCCGCAAAATTCCTCTAAATTGAAGGAAAACTGGAGTTACTACTGCTCTCGACACTTGATGCCTAGTACTGAGAAATAACAATTAAATGCTTAAACCAGGTAGATGGGTGGCTGGACTTTTTTTTACATAGTGAACATATTTGACCGATCATTTTTATCCTAAAAAAAAAATAAAAAACTAGGTAGTTGTGATGATGCCTCTTCTTTCCTTCTATTAGTGCCACCTATAGACTGTTTTAGTAGAGCGATATATCGTATCGATTGCCGTCCGAGGGCCTCTGGTTCCAAACAAACTCTGGTTCAATGTAATTTCCCCATAAGCGAACTTTTAAACGGAAATTTAGGGTATTAAATCAAACAATTAATGCGACCTTGTTGCGATTATGAATTCTACGTCCTCGAAAATGCTTAATTTTGCCTGGTTCCTTGACTAAAACTGCCGGAATCAATAAGATATTACAGATTAAATGTTGCATTTGTAGGTTAGAATCGCCCGAAATCCCGCCAATTCCACAACAACAACAATAACATTTGGGTGATTCCAACCTCCAAACGCATCAATTAATCTGTAATATCTTGTTGATTCCGGCAGTTTTACGGGTGGAACCAGGCAAAATTAAGCTTTTTCGAGGACGGAGAATTCATAATCGCAAAAAGGTCGCATAAATTGTTTGATTTAATACCCTGAATTTCCGTTCAAAAATCCTCTTATGGGGAAATTACATTGAACCAGAGTTTGTTTGGAACCAGAGGCCCTCGGACGGCAATCGATACGATATATCGCTCTACTAAAACAGTCTATTGATCATCAATTGAAATAACTCAATTGAACTCTGGGCACAATCTATTAGAAAACGATAATTCTTCTATATCCAACTGAAAAAATTCTTATTGAATCAAAAAGCTATCTGGACGAAGTCAGCTTTAACTCCTAAAGTGAGTTAGTTCACTTACTTTGCGAGGTCATGACTGTGATTACTGTGCTTAAGTCAGAAAGGCTTGTCATCCACTGTTGGGCTCTTGAATGCGGGACTAACCAATCGCCTGGGCTACTTGGAACCATAACCAAGAGAGGGTCACCGGGTAACTTTCGCTGCAAAACAAAGAAAATATAGCGTGAGGCTGACCACATTAGGCTAAATTTTTTATGCTTGGAACAAAATAGAACTGGTTACTTTTGGTTAAGTGACGGTCATTCAGCGTTTCGATTTAAAAAAACAGATTTTAACAAAATTCTTGCGTTCCGGTTCTGATTACTTTTTGGAACTGCACTATTTATATTTTTTTTTTTGGTCACTTCTTGCGGATAGACTCTTCAAATTTATAAATCGAAATGGAGCTTGTGCTATAAAAAAGTCAAAGGGTTGAGGAACTGCAAATTCAAGCAGAATGACAGTTGAATACAGTGAAGGAGGTTTGTTTTCCATTAAGATGGGTTTGTTGACTAATTTTGTTTCTTCCAAAAACCTGATAGGGCTTAAAGATCAGCTCACGAGACTGACTTGCTATGATGCATGCCAACATTAGTGATTCACACTCGCAAATACTGAGTTAAATTATAGCTTTTATTCTTCTTTTACAAAATGGTGCTGAAAGAATACTGTCATACCGGTTTAAATGCTGGTAAACTAGGCGCTACTGGATCCCAGGCACGTTTCAATAAATTGCTGAGCCCTTCGACACTGGTTGGTCCGGATCGGCCGGACGCAGCTGCAGTATTCATCATTCTGTCGATCAATTGTGGAATTTTCTTACGAAGAGTCTGTTGAATAATGATAAAACATAAACACATTAGATTTCTGGATGAGAGATGCAGGAGAGATTAGAGATTAGAGATAAGAATCAAAGAACCAAACGAATGATTTACTTGTATTCAGTCTGAGTACCTTGGTTGCAAGAAAATACGATAACATCGATACATTGACTGCCACACTAGTGTTAAGGTATGCCAATTAGCAAATCTAACCATGAAAAATCTGTCAGGGCCACCACTGTCACCAGTATTGAAATCATCTGAGCTTGGAACGCAAGTGCTCGTTTCAGAAGTGGGGGCGGACTGAAAACAATAATTTCTGGAGCTTTTCCACGATTTTTCTCATCATGCATTATGGAAATGAATTTCAGCCTGGGATTTTAGTTCCAGAATGCTTTAAAATCATGAAGTCAGAGTCTCAGGCAAGTTTTGTGTTGATTTGAAGGAATAAAAGTAGTAGTAGTAGTAGTAAATTGAAAATTACGATAAGATTTGTGGTTGTGATCCACTTCCCCTCCTGAAACGGACTCAAGTAAAGGTAGTGTGTTCTAGAATTCATCGGTTTACTGTATCCATGCAGAAAAGGTTCATAATCCTATGATGTATTGTATACAGGATGGCGCTAAAGTCAGTTGATCCCCTTTTATTTTTTGAACGGCTGCAGATAAAAAATTGAAACTTTGGGGTCTTACATAACTTTTTGAAAGCTTTCGCGTGAGGGGGTCAACACTTTCAAAAACACCCCCTTCAAGGGCGTACGGCCGCCAACTCAAAATTTTCAAATGGCAACCACTATCTTGTGATGTCTCATTCAATAGGGTATAAAATTTTAAGACTTTTGGCGCAAACCAGAGGACGATATCATTTTTTGATGTATCGAAGGTCAAAGTTCGATTTGGACCCATTTTCAAAAACTCATTACTCCTTTTTAAAAAGTCGGATTTTAAAAAACCAGTAGTCTAAAATACTCTAAAAAGCAAGTACTTTTCAGAAAAAAATACTGCTGTAGCATAAATTTGGTCAGATACTTTCACAGTCGTCCCAAGATTTGCAGTCAGAGACAAGTCATGCAATTTTTTTACGCAGTCAAATTTTTATAATCTTCAATTTATTTCATCAACTTACACTAGATACTTAATTTATTTGGTTTAGGAGAGTGTCACAAAATTTAAATAAAATATCACCTGTAGGATATCGATGTAGACAGTGAGGTAGAAAGAGGGCAAGTAATCAATGAGAACACTGTGTAACCACTGAATGAGTCTCAAATCCCACGAAGTTGAACACAATAACTCCCTGAATTTACGAGCTGTTTTGTCCACTGAAAGTCGTCTCAAAACTGGTTCATTCTTATTTCCAGTGTATGAGAGTCTTGCATTGAGGTCAAAGTTCAATATAGGTAACACTTTGGAAAATAACCGATACTGAATGTAAGTCCAGCCAACTCTGAAAATAAACAAAAAAAAAAAGATTAACAAAAATGAAAAGGTTAATTGGTCAAATAGCAAATTAAGTTATTCTTTAAATAAAACTAGGAACAGACAAAGAACACTTACATAAGTGTGAATGTAAAAAGAGAATACAATTAATTTAAGAGAAAATTACTCCTGAAATGTAGGTCTTCAGAACACTTTCTTTCATTATTATTCACAGGACGCCTACAAGAGAGGTTTGATAAGTCGGTGCAAAATTTACTCTCCGATATCAATACTATAAACAAGTGTGACTGGTCCCATCTAAGTGCTCTTAGACGGTCTCATACCAATTTTTAGGAATTCCATTTAACCAATAAACAAATTATGTACATTTGAAGTTGTCGAGGAGCTAAATTTTTTTTGAATTAGGAAAAATCACTTTTGCGGGCTTATGAACCGCATTCATTTTCTAGGGACATAAGTGCGATCAGCAAGAAGATTAAGCTTTGTAAGCACTAGGATTGATCTGCTAATACAATTGCTCAATCTGTAAAGTGTTTCGCGAATTTCCGTGAGGTTGAACAAGCGTGAGAGGAGCAGAACAATTGGGGAAACCCTTTGGAAGAAGTGACCTCAACAAAATGCTTAACTACAGCAGGAACAGCCAGACAGTCAGGCATCGGCAGTCATTTTGGATTTGAATATGTTTACAAAATAATATTAAAATTGGATTTAGTGACCAAAGATATACTAATATATTGACTTTTATCTAACTTTCATAGATTGCCATTCATGAAACAAGGAGGAATCATTCCTTTTGTTGAAGCGAGTATCATTGAGACCTCATTTTTGCCCCTTCGGAAACTTTGAACCAGTATAACTTTTAAAAGAATTAGTCTTTTTGAATTATTATTCTTTGGTTTGAGCCACTTGAAAGACCATACATTGAACTAATTTGCCAGAAGGTTGTTGATCAAATGATCTAAAGAAGTGGCATCAAAATATACCCTTTTCTACTTTATACAGATTTTACATCTTAATTTTTTAAAATGGATATTATTTGCAAACCAATTGACTAAAATGTTTACAAATTGGTATGAGACGCGAGAGTATCCAGATGAGACCGGTCATGATCATTTATTCCCTTGATAACGGAGGATGAATTTTCCACAGACTTATCGAACCTCTCTTGTAACAGGGATCTTACAATGAGCACTATACAAAGAATGGAGGGAAAATTTTCATGGGTTACAAAATAAATTTTCGGTGCAACACTAGGGTGTCTATGCATAGCTTAATTCGGTTATCAAGATATTCTTCTATCATACAGATATACAGATCAGAAAAAAAAGGAAAAAGGAATTAATACTTACTTCGGAATATGCTCTTCCCACTCATCATCATTATCAGTGGGTCTTGTGAAACTACAATGCTGCTCAATTTCTCGCATGGCAATATAGGCTTTGTCAAGATCATAACCGCGATTGCTTTTGGAAACATCATTACCACCAACTACATCAATTTTTTCATCACCTGTGACTTCTTCTGATTCACTAGTGACACTTTTATTGACAAACAGATATTTTGTTGGCTTGGCAAATGATTTTTCAGCGCACCAATTCCACGGTTTTGAATAGGCATGCTCTTTGTTGATGACTTCATTAGGTTTTGCATCGGCATCACCCTGGAAAAATAGAGCTCTCTTGTGATGATTTTCTAAAGATAGATGTTCAAGATATCAAAACAGACATCAATGAAACTGTTTACACACATAGAAAATACTCACTACTGCAGCATACTAGTTCCTGAACAAATATCTAACTTGTAAACTTCCTGAGAAAAGAGGTGCCTAAATAGGTGCAAATTACAGATTCTCGGCCAAAAAAATTATGGTGCTTGGACTTACCATAAGTTGACCGCAAGTTGTGAGTCCTTGCTTCTGATAGGCCGAGATGCAACTTTTGGACAGTTTACAGTTAGTCTGAGGACCAATATTTTATAGTCCCAATCTACTCTTGTATTTTAGCTGCTGCAGAATATGACAAAAAAGGCATACAGAGCCATTCCACGGTAACAGATGCTACAGTCGCACGCACATAAATACATTTTTTTGTAGTTTTATTATTTTTGGGCTTAATAAAAGTTGTGCAAAGAAATGCCATTCACTTAGTAGAACATTTTCATATGCAGGTTATTATGGGTTCAACCATATTTCACCAAGTTATTGTTGACACAATGAGCGTAACGGATGCTACGCCATTTGAGCCTCAGTTTTGCCACATGATAATCAAAGTCAAAACTCTGTGAATTGGACTGATCATAAAATCTGAGAAAAATCTGAGTGATAGCCAAGGGTATGTGGGACAATATTCTGGGCAGACATTTTCATGTTCATCAAAATTAAGCTTTAAAAAAAGTAAAGTCCATGTAACGGATGCTACAGCCATTTGTGACGGATGCTACGTGTGCGAAATCATTATGCACAAGTGGGTATAAATAAGGTTTTTTATTGATTTTTTGAGTAAATTATATGTTTTAAGATTAGTTTTTAATGAATGAGAGGGAGAATAAATGAATAATTGGAATATTAAGGGATAAAAGGCTTACTAGACCCTTTTTTTCTTATGATGGCCAAAGCTGATTTTCTGGGAATTCAAAGTGTGTTCCAAACCATTTGAATGAAATATATTCTACAGAGGATGTTGTTTTCCCTTCTCCAAGAGCTATTTCTGATTAGGATCAAAATTAAACTAAAAAAATTAAATGTTCAAACTAGAGACATTTCTAGACACAATTATCTACTTTATTTATTTTTTTTCCTCCTTTTTAAAATTTATTGCCCAGGCTCAATTTGATATGGAATGGCCCTACACCTTGATCATATTACTCGCCACTTTTCCTGCTAATTAGGTACTTGCGTAGGTGGTTAGCAAGACTAAAGTGATAACAATTACTGATTGATGACATTAAGCAACAGCCACTGCAGTAAAAACTTATTCAGATTTCAGCTAAAAATCCATCATTGTGCGCAACAACCAAAGTGGCATAGAGATCAGGAACCACCTAGCATCATAAGAACTTGACTCAAATAGAGTGATAAAATCATTACTTACATGATAGCTTCCCAACAGTTTCTCGGTGTAAGAATAGAAATCTTTGTCGTCATCCTCATTTTTGACACTCTCCGCACAACTGCTGGACTGAAAGCAAAAAAGAAAGACGGAAAGCAAAATTAGTCCCAAACATTGAGCTACTAGAAGATTTGCTGAAAGTTCAACAAAGACACAGGGATGACACCTCAGTGACAGGTACAATGATACCTTGAAGTGGCTTGAAGCTGAGTAAAAAAAAATCACGAAGGTGGACATAGCGTAAATGTTGAATTCACGTCAAATTAACGACAAATTGCTCTCCATAAAAATTCATAAATTTATAACTGGGCGGCTTTCTGCAGAAGAGAATAAACTTTCCGATATCTGCACAAGGAAACTAACTGGCTGTAGGTCTCTTAAGTTGCTGGTTCCCTTCTCCTGAACATGGAACAGTTGGTTCCCTTCGACAAAAAGCCATCCAATCGTCCAGAAATACGCCACAGTCTACTGTCACTCAAACATTCATGGCAGCCTGATGGGTTGTACACCCAGCTAAAAGTCTGATGGGTTCTGCAGCTGCAAAAATAAAAAATCTACCTGAGGGAAGCAGAAATATCATGTGAAGTTTAGGCGAAAATTTACACAGTATAGAGCAGGACCATTTTGTGTATCGAGTTCTGACAAGTAGCAGTGCCTGCTTCCGAACCGCATTAATAAGCAGTTGATTAGCAACAAGTCAAAACTGCACAAACCAACCCGGAAGCAGACACCGCTACTTGTCAGAACGTGATCCTCAAGATGGCCCTGCTCAAATAACTACCGAAAAAAGTCAAAATTTGTAAGTCTCACTGGCGTTGGAAAGAATGGTATCAAGGCGATTCAAGCAAAGGCAAGAAGAACTGCATTTACATAATAACTGAGATAGCTTACAGTCTGATCATTCTTGCAACTTTTCCAGTCTCCTGAAGATGCAATCCTCAAAACCTGACTCGATGGTCTGTGATTTGCAAAGAGAATTTAGAGATAAGGGATCAGGCTGTACCGGTAAGAACACAATTTGAATACTTAAATATGCAAGAGCCTCGGTATCAAGGTCCATTCATGACAGATTAATCTGTTGGCACCGATGCTATCTTTAAGCACAGCCCAGTGTAGAAAGACCACCATGAATCAAATCAAGCAAGAATGAACTCCTTTAACATTGTGCTTAGGTAACCGAGCTCAGAGCTTACTAGTAGCTAGTAGGTAGGAAACTAGCCTTGAGCCTTCAGCTATGATTAATACAGAAAGTAAAGGTATGGCAAGTGGGACAGCATTTCAAGTTGAGGAGAGTCAGATGTCACAACTAAAGGAAAATAGTTTGATAGAGCAGACGCATTTTGAGTATCGGGTCCTGACAAGAAGCGGTGTGTGCTACCGAACTGCATCAAAGCGCATCGGTGAGTAGATGAATAGCAACGAGTCGAAAATATGCCAAAACCAACCGCTCACCGATGCGTTTTGATACGGTTTGGTAGCACGCACTGCTACTTATCAGAACCTGATACTCAAAATGCGTCTGCTCTGTAAGGGTCGCTGTATTTTCTGAAGTATCATCGCCTAACCTAATCGAACCTAACCTCACAGGAATAATGGTTGGGTAGGGGATAGCGGCCCTTATAATGAACTACACCCTGTGTTAAGACAACCAAGCTCAGAGGTTACTGCGCTACCAAACTAGCGCTGAGCAATGATTAAAACAGAAATTAAAAGCATGGTAAGTGGGATAGAATTTCCAGTTGAGGAGAGGCAACGAGTCTGGACTCGCGACTGAAGCAGCGGAAATACATAGATTGGATGAAATGTATTGAATCCACTAATGAGAACAAAAACAAATACAAAGCTATTTTTTAAAATCAAAGTTGGTAAAATAAGAGAGGCTTAAAAGATGTGGTGCAACAATTAACCCCTCTTATGAGCCATCGGTGAGAACATACCTTAAGGATTAACATAACGTCTGAAACTGGAGCAAAACTAGTTGAGAATGAGCAGGGATAAAAGCAAGGTTAAGAAAAACTTGGCAAGCTCAATTTCTTCGATTGAAATCGAGAATTTTAGAGAAATTTGAAGAGTTGAGGAAGTGCACAAAAAAAGTAAACACGACGCAAGCCGTCGCAGTCCATAGGAGAACTAAAACGTAGAGTGACGATTCAGGAAAACAAAGCAAAGCAATAGGTTACGCCATAAGTCTTATGCAATTTGACACACAATTGAGTTCTAAGAATTGCATATCCCAACTATGTTTGCAGCTACGTTCACGCAAATTTGAATCGAAATTTTAGAAAAATAATCGTAATGTGAGAGAACAGCAGAGGGAAATTGAGATGAACAGACAACGGCGCTTATCGTAGCTTGGAGACCTAAACTCTAAAGCAAAAATATTTAGAATCGATACAAAATCAGACTCATCATAGCATTCTGTGATCATAGCATCAAACGCACACCTGTGACTTTGACTGGCCATCTAGTTTCAAAAATATAATCTGTAGAAAATATTTTTTGTTTTGATTTGATGATGGACAATTTTCTTCCAGAAAATTCTGTGGACAAACATTTGTGATATACAACCATATACATTGTATTATAGACTTAACGAAAGTTTCGTGAATCACAGTGTAAGAGGAATACTTTAAACCAGAAAAAGGTGAGCAAAAGAAGTTAATTGGATTGCGTAAGTAAATAGAGGTTGAAGGAAACACAGTCTTAGAACTAAAAGAGAGCATTTTTGTTGAAGGTGTCGAAACTTTTGGATCATGCCAAACAGAGAAGAAAATGATGCAAATGGAACTTCTAACAACAGAGTGGTCGGCGCAATAGAATACAATGTTCAGCCGAATAGAGATGAAAATGCAGGAAGGAGAATCGAGCCAAGAAGTCTCCAGGATCTACTGCGTTACTCTATTGCATTGAACCCTGAGCCGAATGCCAGTTCATCTGCACTTCCAATAGATGAAGAGGTAAGCATGTAACAAAATTTACTACGTTTGCAAAGATACCGGAGCTCAGTGTAGTTTTTGTGCTAGGGATTTTAATGAGATTGTTATTCGAACTCTTCACCTGTAACTCAGTTATGTGATTTATACTTTGTGCTAGCTTGTGGCTTGCACTATTTACGCGTGTGAATTCACCAATCGCTTTGCATGTTTTGGGAGTAAGCTGCTTAAAAAATACTGTAGTGGATAAGATAGAGCTCGTTTCACGAAAGTTGGCCGATGACAGATCGTACCGTTCACTGTACAAAGACGGATTTGCGTTCTTGCTCATGTGCAAAAACACAAACTAGTCTCTGCGCAGTAAACAAACCATTTTGTCATCGGCCAACTTTCATGAAACTACCTCTAACTGCTAATATACTAGAGTAATGGAATGAGACAGGAGCAAAAGCATAACTTCCGCCCGTTTTGGGTTGGGCTGCCGGCCATGACAAGAATTATGTAACTTGAGAGGTTCCTCAGTGTAAATGCATCCAATTAGGTTCTTGTTGATCAGTAGTTCACAAATGTTATTTTGAGCCCTAGCCATGGAAAATTATTGAAGATACGACAAAAAAAATAGAAAATTCGGAATTTCTATCATTGATCTTCATTGAAGAACTGAAAGGCTTAATTCGAGTCCTTGTATATTAGAGAGTCTCGCCATAAGAGGTTCCAATTCTGGTTGGCTGGTGGATTTTGGGCAGTCACAGAGCTCAAGGAGGCGTTCTGTGCTATTCTCCTTAAGAAGACCGTCCGAACGCACCTATCGAGGAGGCGTACACGCCCCCTCGGCAAACCCGCCCCCTCGGCAAACCCAACCAATCAGAGCGGACGCCTCCTTAGAAATTCTTCTTCTTCATGCTTCACATGGCGAGACTGTTTCATATACAGGGACTTGAGGCTGAATATCAAACAATATTTTGCACAATAGATCAAGATGAAATTCTGACATAATTTGCTCATTGAATTTGACAAAATTCAACAAATACTTCTGTTTTTTTAATTTCAGAGAAAGGAATTCCTTCTCAACGCTCTTGAATCAGCCATTGTTAATGTTACTGAAGAGTTAAAAAGTGCTATCCGAATTATAATAAGGAATGAGGCTGAGGACAATCCAGCAGAAGTAGAGGCTGCATTTGACACCCTTGCAGATTTTGTTGACGGCATTGATGCTGCTAATGGTGAGTGTCTTTCCAGTGGTATACCAGAAAAGTTGGGGCCCCCCGCGAACTTTCAGTCAAGGGGCCCCCTACGTTTTCAAATATTGAATGAGGGGGTCAATGAGGACCTCCCCCCCCCCTCAAGTTAGGGGGGATTCAGGGGCTCTCCTCTGAATTTCTTTGTACTCTTGAGACGATATTTCACGTTGTTTTAGCTTTCAAATTCCATTTCTTTCGTACGAAAAGAAAGAGCCGACTTTCTTTTCCTGAGTACTTTTTGATATTCATTTAACAACGTCTAAAATGCATGGCCACTTTATCACATCTATTGGAGCAATTAACCTGCTCATTTTACTTTAAGATGACACTAACTTTTTTTCTCCTCTAGCCATCTTTATTCTTTCAAATATTATATTTTGTCAAATACACGGATCAGATGTAAACAGGGGGACACTAATTGAGGGCCCCTGCGGAATTCCTTAGGTCAAAAGCCTCCGGTGCCCCAGTGCGTCTCTCTTCTAAACTCTCATTTATTCTTACACATTTCTTATCCAGCCTCAGATTGAAACACAGTTTTCAGCAGGCTGATCACGAACAATCGTATCGTAAGTTCATTGAGTCAATGATCGAGTGGGTGTTATTCTTATGGGTGGTGTCATTCCGATAGAAACCCTTCTATTTCTGCAGAAATTCACCGATGACTCCTGAGATATCCTGCGCACATCATAGAGATTGAAGGGTTTCTAAGGAATGGAACCTATTGTAATGACACCACCCATAAGGATAACACGCTCTTGACAGCGACTCGATGCAATCCTACATAATCAGCCTGCAGCCGTTCCGCTTTTACCTTTATTTGTTTATTTATCTATCTAATTATTTATTTATCTACTTACTTACCAATACTATTAAATGGGCAATTTTAGTGATGACTACATCTGGAGAAAAAGTTGTGGGGGGGGGGGCTCCAAAACTATCACTCTCATGTGACTGCTGTTTCAATCTCATCGTTAAAATCTTAAACAGAGACATTAATAGTAAACCTTTTTGGCAGAAATGAATGTCTCAAGTCATTTGAATGCAATTCAGAGAAGAAAATTAAGTAAAACAAGGCCTCGACAATGAAAGTTGACGCTTAAAAGAGAGCTGTACACAAGGGCCACGTGAGAGTGCGAGAGATACTTTGAAACACAACTTATCATCACAACTGATAGCAACCAATGAGTGCAGTTGGCTAACCATTGATATGTAAGATGCTGCACTAAAACCGTCGATAGTTAGAGACTGCACAGAACTGGTATTTTTTACCAACTCATTGTCAGTTCAAAAAGAACTACAAGACTATTAATTCAGCTTACCTCGATTAACCATTAGTATCTACCTCGATTAACCGTTAGTATCTGCCTCGAAATTTGTTGGGGGTTTAATAGAGTTATCAAAAAAAGAGTCAGTAGGAAGAAAATAATGAGCATGCCCCAAGTAGTATTTGACAAATCATAAGTCTCTGCTTCAATATCTTAACTCATCTGCTCGGCTACATTGCAATCTCAAGGGTAGATTCAAAACGCTGATATTTTTTCTCGAATGTCACCATCTGATCTTTCTTACAGAAGATAAGACTTATTATTCTGAGAGAATGTTAATTGATTTTTCTTAAAGGAGTTATGTTTCATTGAGTCTAGTCTCCTCCTACCTCATCTTGATGGGAATACTTCCATTGACAAAAAGTCAGTCAATCAATGCATTGGTATTTAATCTAAGATGTCTTCTTTAGCAAACTTTTCTTTTTGTTTCCAGATTTTTTCAAACTTGGAGGCTTTGCTGTTTTCAAGCCTTGTTTAAGCTCTAGACACAACAGTATCAGATGGCGAGCAGCATCAATCATTGCAGATTTGACTCAGAACAACCCGTTTTGTCAACAACACATAATGGAGGCTGGTTTCATACCCATCCTTCTGGAATTAATTAATAATGATCCAGATGAGCAAACACAAATTAAGAGTCTGTACGCATTATCATGTAAGTGATGGATTTTTAATCTCAAAGCCTTCGGAGGTTGGAATTATAACATTTTAAATCTGATTAAGATCATGGTCTGAAGACAACGAGCGTACGTAAAGACAGCATAACTTTGAATGTAATTTTTAGGGTTTTTAGAGCCAAATCACAAAAGATGCTGTAAGACTCTTCGTCTGAACCCTATGGACTACGTTCTCGCAGGTCCTATCAATTTTCGAGCAAGCCCAATGCCCATGTTTGCCTTTCTCTTCTGAGTTCTCACAGTTTTTCACATTTTGCGGATACTGCAGCACATTATAGAGATACAAGCAGCTACAAGTCTCATTTCCGATTTTTTTTATTCAGTTCAGTCGTTTGCTGTGACACATCAGAATTATGAATCTCTGTGTTTGGACGGCTGAACTTTACAACTACTACTCAATTCTATCATCAACTTTTAAATTTTTCAGTGTTATCAGAAAAGATATGCTTCTTAAATTCAATATTAATATTACCTAAAAACCATGCTTAGGTTTGTTTTTGTATTGTTTTTTCTTTCAAGATCAGTGATGAATTCTTCTTCAAAGAACATGAGTGTACCACCTCTATGTATAGCTCAATACTGCTGACACTATTGAAAAAAAAAAAAAAAAAAATCGGAATAATTTTTAAAACTTAGGAGCTTGAGCTGAGAAGCAATGTTGCTAGATTTTCATGTAAAGTATGTACCAACTTTCAAATTAAATTAAATGGGAAAAATCAGATATTTATCCGAAAAATGGCCACCCTTTTCAGGAAGGAGGTTTTTCTGGAGTCCATGCACACATAGAAAAATTAACTTTACCTCTGGAATTTACAAAAAAGAACTGTCTCATTTGTCTCTTTATTTAAGATGATTCCGGGGTCAGTTCGTTCGATGCGTGAACATCATGTTGCGCTGCTCAAAAAGTCAACAGTTTTTGACTAAAATTGATGAGTTTGTGCTGAAAGTACACGTATGAGGAACGTCAGCATCTGCGAACATACTGCAGGAAAGTAACCTGAAAGTTTCAGGCTGAAACACCCAAAACTAAAGCCGGAAATTATGAAATACAAAAATTTCTGTAAGCCACAATGAGTGAGAATGAGGCAGATAGACGTATTATCAGTATTACTCACACTCAATAAGCTTACGGCAAAGTGAATTTCATCATTTACAGCTCATCTTCTCAATTCTCAATTTCGCTTGTTTTTGGCTTAAAAAATTCATAAAAAAAACTATGCAGGTGCTGACTTTCTTGGATTTTACACTTTTTCTTTGCTTTTAAGTTTAAAATGCCGAAAACACGACTTTTCCCAAAAGCAACTAATGGTGCTATCCATCGGATTGAAATTTGAAAAAGTTTTGCCAGGAATCATCTTAACAGGGAGTGTTGCACACTTTTGCTAAAAGCACCTTATAGTCGATTCCGGTGTAAAAACCTCTTAAAGTAAAGATGGTAGCCCTAAAAACTTGCAAAAACCACTCCTGAACTTAATTAGTGCTCTTATTTGCGCGAGCGTAATGGTGGTGTAGGGCAGTAATAATGGAAGATTCCCATCTTAATTTTGTCACTCCAGTCTGGCAAGGATGAATCACAGAGTAATGAGTCACCAGAGTAGTGATCTACGTGCGATAAATGGTACCGTGACACCTGGTGACACTGGTGTCAAAGGAAAGTCATCTCTTATTGGTCACTTCTTGATGAAGTTACAATATTATTAGATGGGAATCTCTCATTATTCCTGTCCTCCGCCACTATTACACTGGCTCAAATAAAACAATAAAAGCGTTTATTGAGTTTAGGGGTGGATTTTGGAAGGTTATAGAGCTACCATCGTTACTTACGGAGGTTTTTACACCAGAATCAACAACTTAATCGCTTTTAGCAAAAGTGTGCAACAACCAAATTGATGTGCTTTGATTTAGTAGCCTATTATTTTAAGGCTAAAGCAAAATGAAACATTACTGATTTCCTATAGTTGCTTTGATTGTCATACAAAGAGAGGTTTTGATTGTTAGCCATATTATGATCTGCCTCCTCAAAATTGCCCATATTTATTTTGATGATTCTGTTTTATATCAATTTGTTCAATAGGTTTAATGAGGGATAATCCCAATTCGATTGAGCCATTTTTAGAAAACAATGGTCTAGCAGTGCTTCTTAAAGCAACTCAATCTTCTGTGGAAAGACTTCAAGTTAAATCGTGTTTCTTACTATCAGTTTTATGTAAAGAAAACCGTAAAATTAGAGGTAAATTTTATCAATTTTAGACTATTCCTTTTTTTGTTTTTTTTTCATTCTTCCTGAAATGTATTACTGTGAAATTCATCTTCCTGCAATGTTCTAACCAAGATTGTGACGAAGAGATAATTAAATGAGAGCTAGACTATAGCTAGTATTGTTATCATAATCCAAATATGTTAACGACTCTTTAGTCTGCAACCTCAAGAGGGACCAAACAATTACCTACCGTCTAAAACTACAAGATTAAGCGCTTCAATTTTTTTCTTTCTGGATGATGATCAGAGCACTTAAAATCCACTGACATTTTTGCTTGATCAAAGGGTTTGAAAGGGTATGAAGGAGCCTTGCCGAAGTGTGTCGATCGCGGTGAAAGACCCGAACAAGAGCTAAGACTGCAGCTGGGGCGACAAACGAATTCTATCTACTTATCTATTACATACATCTATTGAAATCTGATGCTGCTCTATGATTGCAGAAGTCATTCTCCTCTAACTATGGACAGAAGAATTTTAGAGTGGGCAAATATGTAAAATTATATGTTCATCACAAGTTTTGAAGGGGGAAAATATACTCGCAAGAATCTTAAGTTGCCAAGTTTGACTGGAGCTTGAGATTTTTTTTTAGGTGATAATAACCGTTGATTAGGCGCAATAGGTTGAGTGCAAACTTTTGCTATACTTGTAAACAGGGTCTATGTGAGAGTAAAATCACTTGAAAATAATGCTGGGAGCATCAAAATATTCCATAGGTGACTCACAAACTGATGAATGCGTTTCAACAAAAATTCTAAGCTGGCTGTATTGAGACACAATTGGAGAGTCCCATGTTTGGTTAGTCTAAGTGTTAGTCTAAGTGTTACTCTGTGACGGACTAGGGCAAAACAAATCCAATTCGAAACTAAGTCGTCAAAAAACAACCAAATTAGTCATTAGTTGCTCAGGTAAAAAACCAACCAAATACAACAACAATAGTTGTCTACCTACCTATGCACTGATGACTAATATAATTGCTTGGTGGACTAATTTTACTACTTAGTTGTTATTTGACGCCTTAGTATCAAAAAGTCTGCTCTATAATGATCTGTTTTTCCCAGCATAGAGAGTCTCTTATTTGTCTAGTTTCAATAAGTCTGCTCTATGATAATTTGTTATCCTGGCATCGACAGCCTACTTCTCTTTGCTCACAACAGCTGTTGGTTCCAACAAATTTTGCAGCCACATTTCAGAATTTAGACTAGATTTAAGCTTTTATTAATTTTTTTCCCCCTCGCACCTGTTTTAGATGAGATGTGCTCAATGGGATTCATTGAAATGTTTTCAAATCTACTATCCTGTTTTGAGCCCAGTAAATCAGTTGAACAAATACTAGCTGCCCTTAGAGAACTTGTTGCAGAGAATCCTCCGGCATTGGAAAAGTGCAGTAATCCAGACTTGCAACTTCAATCTTCATTAATGAAAATTAAATCAGAGCACTCCAATTCACAAGAGTATGAGGTAAATGTTATTCACTTGCTTTCTTGAATTGCACTGTCTATTTTGGGAAGAAAACTTTCTCTTTTCTTGGGTATTACAGCCAGTCAGCTGTCATTGCACTGGCAGGGATGAAGAGACTGGAACAGGGTGTTCAATGGTATCTTGTGCAATGTTTACAGATGCGGGTCAAGGCATTTGTCTTACTCTTTACCCATTTAAGATGATTCCAGGGTTGATTAGTTCAAACCATGCTCACCACGTTGCGCTGCTCAAAAAGTCAAAAGTTTTTGGCTAAAATTGACGAATTCATGCTAAAAGCACAAATTTAAGGAAGATCAGCACCTGCGAGCATACTTCAGAAAAATACCCTGAAAGTTTCAAGCTGAAACACTCAAAAATAAAGCCGGACATTATGAAATACAAAAATTCCCATAGGACTCAATCAGTCCGAGTGAGGTAGATAGACATAATATCACTGGCACTCACTCTTGCTCACTAAGCTTATAGCAAAGTGAATTTCTTAAATTTTCGGCTTTAATTCTAACCAATTTTGTTCAAGTAGGGCTCAAAAAATCCATAACAAAAATTTGCATGGGCTGACGTTTTTGGATTTTGTGTTTTGTCTCTTTGTTTTCAATTTAAAATGCCAAAAACACGACTTTTCCCTACTGCAATTGAAGTCTGGAAAAGTTTCGCCCTGAATCACCTTAAAGGCATGTGTTAAGAAAGGTCAAGGCGCTAAACCCAACTGATGGCCTCTCCCTCTATCCTATTCTAACACAAGTTTTCAAATGAGTGGAGAGTAAGACATTGCCCAACCATTGACATTGACTCAACAATTTTATCTTTTTTGAAGTACTTTTTTCCCCGCACCTAATGAATAGATGTTTACTCTTTATGAACAAGACAAAATATGAACGAGCTAGAAGTTGACATAAAAGAAATAGGTGAACAGCGGGCAAATGCTGGGAAACACGCACAATTAATTTTGGTCAGGACCTTTTGACTCAAATTGCATCCATTTTCAACCAGAATGTGCAAAAAATTGAAACATTAGTATAAAAAAATAAATTCAGGAGTACGTGGGAGTAGTGGCTCACTCCATTGCATTGTAATTTTTTTTTTATTAATATTTTACATATTTGAGTTGGAAATGGCTGCGATTTGGACCGAAGCGTCCTCACATTTAATTTCGCGTGTTCTCAAATGCAATGGGACTTTAGCAAACTTTTGCAACAGGTGGTTGAAGAGTTGATTCTTACATAAAAATCTTTAAAAATGACGATGAGTACACTAAAATATCACAAAACTCTTTTTCAGAATCGGGCTTGGTGGCAGATCAACGCAGGTATCATGGATAATTTCTATCTAATTTGAAACTTATCTCTGTGTTTTTGTAGAGAAAGCGACACATTAGATATCTCCGTTTTTGTAGAGAAAGCGACACATTAGATAACTCCGTTTTTGTAGAGAAAGCGACACATTAGATATCTCTGTTTTTGTAGAGAAAGTGACACATTAGATAGGAAAATCCCATGATACCTGCGTTGATCTGCCATTGCGATCTTACCATTACAGGTGTTTTCTGAGTTTAATACTAAATCTTAGACTTTCCTTGTGTGATTTTTGTTGGTTTTCACATCAAATTCGTCTATTTATTTGCTAACAGCAAATGTTTGCAAGAGTCCCATTTGGTAGTGTCGCATTGGAGTCAAATTCCACATTTTGCAAATGTTACGGAGGGTCTTGAAAAAAGTAGGGACAGAATGATTGATTTTCTTTGAGACATCCTAATTTCTTATCCAATATGGATTTGTGACATAAATCTTGGTACAGCAGCTTTGCTTTTAACTGTTCTGTACCTCCAAACTAAATGTCCTCCTCTTTTTTATTGCAGGAGGAGATAGATCATGTGAACTTCCTTTTACAGAATGTGTTCTTAAATGAAAGACTAGAAGAAGGGGACCGATAAATTAAGGCTTAGATTTTTGCGCTTCTGTCTACCTGTTACATTTTATTTTTTATACACCCATCATTATTTTCTTTGTTAAATTCTATGAGTGTTTTCATCAATTTCTGTGTAAAATCTATCTGTAAATATAATTCTGTAAAATTTATCTCCTTCTTGAATTGATTTTTCAATATAACCTTTGTCTGCTGGTTCCAAATTTAAGTTTTGAAATTCCTCGAGGATCAGAGTAAACAAGGGTAATAAGTTTCGAAAACTGATAATTCAACACAATTATACTAAAAAAATAAAACCATGTCTCGGATTAAAGTTATAAATGGGCTGAATATTAGTGAGATAAAATCTTGTAGTACTCTCCTCATAGCTTCCAGGCACAAAAAGATTCTTTTTTTTTTCTGGGAAGATCTTTCAGTTTCTTGATTGATTACTGTAACACCAACAGTCAGGAATTAATAGGTAAAATTCACCTTCTGTTTTGATAACAGTTTGTTTTAACACTTGTGAGAAGAACAGTAACAGCAATCAAGGTAGAATCAGATCTCAAAGTAGATCTCAACACATAGGAAAAATCTAAACCTCTGAATTTTGACTTTTTGAGATTTGAGTCGATTCGTATACATTCAAAAAATCTGGTTAAGTTTTAAGGCTTGAATCCTAAAAATATCATAATTATCAAGTGAACTTATTCAGGCACAACTACAAGAAGATATGAGAAAGGAATATCTTAAGTTTGCGCTCCTAAAAAATCACAAGGATAAAGATATGCCTCGATGCATGAGGAGAGTACTGCCGAAAGCGGAAACCTCAAACTCAATTAATTTACAAAACTGCTGATACTTTGTGCCCTTTGGCCTCCATTGCAAAGAGCCTAACACAATAAGGGGAAGAATGATTTTTTGTTAAAAAAGGGTCTATTGAAGTCTGCCTTGTTGGGCCTCCAATCTCATACTGGCCATGAGCCCCCGAAGACACTTGGGTGGTCCTCAGATCAAGTTCCGGTAGAAGGAGAAGGAGAGAGGAAAAGGGGGTATGAAGCGATGAGCAAGGAGAGAATCACTTTGAATGTTTTGACAAGCGATTTTTAAATGAGTGCAATTTCCAGTGGTTTGAAAATTAAATCAATTTATACTCCTCGCCTTTTCCTTCCAGCTTCAAAGATTAAGAGATGAGAGTTTGCCATCTTTTATATATTGGTGCCAAAAGAAGAAACCCAAGTAAATACATTATTTGCATGATGGTATGGATGCAAACTTTTTAATTTAGGAAAAGTTATACTGGAACACACCTGAAGCCTAAAAGCCGCAATTGGTACAGTCCGACTAAGAAGAATGGAATGTTGGTAGATTCCCAAGTCCTTATATGTATTTTGATTAAGGTAGGCTACCTGCGATACATCTCAAAATGAAATCAAGCATTACAGGAGGCCTACCAGAGTCAAATTCTAAGGTGTCAAGTGACATTTTTCCATGTACCAACTGTAAAAACCTATACCTAGTGTATTATTAAAAGCCGTAAAAAAAAGGAAAAGGGAAAAATAATGCAAAATTTTTGATGGAATGGGTAATAAATAAATACAATAGATTTTGTGTCATAATATCAAAACAAAAACCAGTTACAATAAATATATAATCTTAAAAACTCTTCCCACTTTTTGGCGCACAGTATTTCAGCTGATCGATACTGAAAGAAAGAAAGAAAGGACATGTGGTTTAAGAATAACTTAAAAATCGCTACATTATATAGGCACTAGGGTTGAATCTTATTGATGAGAGAGGCTGCAACAACCATTTTCATTCACTTATTCCTCCATTACATCACCATAAATTCTTCATTTTTGCCCGATGAGATCTTACTTTTAAGGAGCTGGAACTTCGACCCTACATTGGAGTGAACTATCTGCTTAGCATATTCCAGCCACAGGAAAAACATTAAAATCAGAACCATTCAAAGAAATGTCATGTGTTTTGCGAGAGATCCATCAAACAGCAGAGCAGCAGGTTTTTTTTTTTTTATTATTATTATTATTATTTGCACATGTTTACATGGGCTACATATTGAAACTATTGCTTGCGCACTATTTCATAAATTTTTTCCGATAAATTTTAACTATTGATGCTTACAGCTTTTGGCAGTTAATTTCTATTTGACTAAGTCCTTAATATTTACATCGTAAACGAACACATTTATTTGGTGAGATTATAAAGGTCTCATCCTTTAAGAAAGCGACCTGAAACCAATTCAAATGTCTTCCATGAGAGCAGCAGGAGGCCAAATCAAGACTCAGACCGCGCCTTTAGGTAAGTATTTAGAGCTCACTATATCATCCATCTTACATGTGCCGTGTATTCAAGGTGCATAACAAGAATTGAGAGGAGGGGAGAGAAACGGAAATATTGACACCCCCCCCCCCATCATTACAAAAAATTTGAGGCAAATGAATGACCATCCTCCTCCTCTTTCGTTACTGCATATTCTGTGACTGTAAACAAACGGGGGGGGGGGGGGAGGAGTCACCTTCCAGAAGCTTTGAGACCGAAAACTTCCTTAAACTTCTAAAAAATCCTAGAAAAAAGGTAAAGGACCTTATTCAAAATGGGCAAAATTGGCCCATGACGGATTTTCACCGGCTTTTAGTATGTTATAGAGGTACATCTCAGGAGCACGGAAATGGCCAGTTTTTTGCTGAACGCTGCCTGGGAGCGGGGGGGGGCAGGGGGTCAAAGTCAGAACCTTCATTCACCCATAACTTTTGAACGAAACAAGATATTGAAATGCGGTTTGCGTGAAAAGATAGAAAATGAAGAGATCTTCATTTTCATATGCATGGTTTTACGTTTTCATTGATTTTTACTCAAAATATGTCAATTTTTCTACTTTTTTTAAAATAAAAAAAATGAATTTTGGACTGTAATGAATAGGGGACAAAACGAATCTGTTCAAATAATTTCCGTGAAGAAAGCTAAAGAAATAAGCTATCAAATGGCGCAAACCGCGTTCCGGGGAAACGTTTCGTTATTGCGCTACAGCGCTTCAAAGTTGATAGGGTCGTGCCCGACGCGCGCCTTGTACACCTATACCGACGCGTCACAGTATGTGTAGCGCCATAAACTCACATAGCAGCGCTTTTCATGATCAATGCTGACTCTTTTTCGCTTCCTTTGCGTAAATAGTGGGTAAAATCGTACCTGAGTACCGTTAAATGAATCCAGTATTAAGTACGTAGTATTTTCTTTTTTCTCAATGTCCGGTTGTCCACAGGGGCGTAGCATGCCATTTGGCAGCGATGTATCTCGTCCATTTGAACCCATGTAATAGATCGAATACAAGAATGTTCAACAAACACCCAGTACTTCGATATTTTTCATGGGTTTAAATGGACGAACTGATCCTGAACCTACATCACAGATTTTTCCCGGATTTCGGATAAAGAAGAAGCATCGCAAGTGAAGAAGAAGAAATAAACAAAATAAACCAAATCATTGATACATAAGATACGGTTCTTGACCCTATTCAAAAGTGCTATGTTTCCTCCTGCTTATGCTCATTTTCCAAATCGCTGAATTAATCGTAACTAACACAGAATCCCCCGCCCTCATTTCTTGTTATAATACCTACGTTGATAAGAATGAAGTTAGCCGAAATCATCCACCATCTGCATGGAATTTTAGAGGAAGAAGGCCGGGTAGTAAACATTTAGGATGAGTCCTTTCTATTTTTAGACAAAAGTGTCAATTTCATAGTTTCCAACGCGCCGTCTTATAGAGGGGACAACCATTGGCATAGCGTGCAATTCGGCAACGTTGCAGTTCGTCCATTTAAACCCATGAAAAATATCGAAGTACTGGGTGTTTGTTGAACATTCTTGCATTCGATCTATTACATGGGTTCAAATGGACGAGATACATCGCTGCCAAATGGCATGCTACGCCCCTGTGGACAACCGGACATTGAGAAAAAAGAAAATACTACGTACTTAATACTTACTGGATTCATTTAACGGTACTCAGGTACGATTTTACCCACTATTTACGCAAAGGAAGCGAAAAAGAGTCAGCATTGATCATGAAAAGCGCTGCTATGTGAGTTTATGGCGCTACACATACTGTGACGCGTCGGTATAGGTGTACAAGGCGCGCGTCGGGCACGACCCTATCAACTTTGAAGCGCTGTAGCGCAATAACGAAACGTTTCCCCGGAACGCGGTTTGCGCCATTTGATAGCTTATTTCTTTAGCTTTCTTCACGGAAATTATTTGAACAGATTCGTTTTGTCCCCTATTCATTACAGTCCAAAATTCATTTTTTTTATTTTAAAAAAAGTAGAAAAATTGACATATTTTGAGTAAAAATCAATGAAAACGTAAAACCATGCATATGAAAATGAAGATCTCTTCATTTTCTATCTTTTCACGCAAACCGCATTTCAATATCTTGTTTCGTTCAAAAGTTATGGGTGAATGAAGGTTCTGACTTTGACCTCCTGCCCCCCCCGCTCCCAGGCAGCGTTCAGCAAAAAACTGGCCATTTCCGTGCTCCTGAGATGTACCTCTATAACATACTAAAAGCCGGTGAAAATCCGTCATGGGCCAATTTTGCCCATTTTGAATAAGGTCCTTTTCTACACAAACGAGTTCGACTTCGAGGCTTGCCCCAACCCATACCTATAGGAGGATATAAAAGACCACTAATACTAGAGCTCGTTCCAGCCAGATGTCAGGCCCGTCACATCTTACTACCGGGCCCCGGTACTAATTAGGCTTCCGGGACCCCTTTGCCCCGTCCTAATGAGAGGTGCGCGGAAAGGGGGGGGGGGATCCCCCCCACCCAACTCCGAGAAGTTTTTTAACATTTTCCTTCCGAACTATTACTTACAGCCATTTAGAGTGGAACGCTTTTAAACTAATCTAAATTTAAATTATTGCTACAGATCCAAGAGTAAATTTTAAGATATTAAATACAGAGAGCAAGTTAATTTCAATACGAGAAAAGAAAAATTTACTTCCAAACTGAATAACATAACTTTACATTTTTAACTGTAAGAGTTTATAAAGCTGCTTTTCTGGCTTAAAAAAAAAGGCTCGCTGGGCCCCAAACACATGGGTCCAGCCCCCCCCCCCCCCCCCCCCCCCGCAAGTGACGGGCCAGGGTCGAGTAAGGAAACACCTACTTATTATCTTTGGTTTTCAAGACATCTGTTTTTTTTTTTTTTTTTTTTTTTCCTATCTTTTTTTCTGAAATAATGCAGGTAGGTAGGTATATATAGTTTCCGATGAGGACGGACTATTTAACTTCAAAATAACAAATATTACAGTTCCAACCGGCCACAATATAAATCCGACAAACAGCCATCGCGGCGCGTCGCCTTGACAACAAAAACTTGTTAGAGACCGATTTTGTTGATCAACGAGCAGATGATGAACGCAAAAATGATTCGAGCCGAATGAGAGGGGCTTTGCCAGTTGCGTCCTTTTGGTTCCACGTACACATTATTTTTTTGTTAGCTCTCAGTCATTACGTGAAAGACCAGGTTTAACCGAACTCAAAATGCGGACGATTTTCTTTATCGGGAAAGGAGATGTAGTTTCGTCAAAAGTGGCAGGGCCAGGGAGGAAACGAGCCCTGCTGTTGGAAAAAAAGGAGTGGCAGAAATTCAAAAGATCCTTGATCGAAAGGGATGAGAGGCTGAACAAGATTCGCCGAGAAGAAGAAGAGAAGCGAAGAAGAAAGGAGGAACGCGAAAAACTGCTGAAAAACTGGAATACCACTTTTACGGTGAGAACAACTTTTGGTAACTGCAGCACGTATTTATTGGTCCACCAAATTGACCAAATGCGAATGTTCCATTGTTTAAGTTATACGTCAACAAAATGCATAACTAATAACAAATACAGCGTGCTTCTTTTATCCCACTCTATCCCTCGTTCTTTTCTTTTCTAGTTGAAACAAATAAATGCGATTTGGACCATCATTTTGGATGAATTTTCATTTAATGGGAGTCAGAACTCCCCCAACCCGCCTAAAGGGGCTATCTCAAAAGTTTCAAACAGCAACTCCTATCTTGTGATACATCGTTCGAAAGTGTGTGAAATTTTAAGACTTATGGCGATAACCGGAAGCTGCTATCGTCTTCCATTTTCGATTTATCAAAAGCCAAAGTTAACTTTTGACCCGTTTTGAAAAAATCATTACCTACTCCTTATACCTGTTTAAAGAGACGGAATTAAAAAAAAAAAAAAAAAAAAAAAAAAAAAAAAAAAAAAAAAAAAAAAAAAGTAAGAGTCAATAATGCGATAATCAGCCAGTACTTTTCAGGTAAAAAATTGGTTTTGACATAGATTTAGTCAAAAATTCATTTAGAGCCCCCCAATTTATTAAAAAATTTGCCCCTCAAACGGGATATCTCAAAAATTCCGATGCACGACCCATCTTATATGATACGTCGATCAAAAGGGCATGAAAACCGAGCTTTTTTGCGCAATCCGGAGATCGATGTCGTTTTTTGTGTTGCAGATACTTATAGGATTCTCGCGCACCTTCATAATTCGATATCACACGTACAAAGAACGATATCGATCTCCTAACTGCTCAGTTTTTG